>BROG01000801.1:195000-303733 GCA_030159075.1 Atrina japonica
AATAAATATATAAATAAGAATTAAAATTTCTAAAACAATAATGGTTTAAATGTTTGCACACTTAATAATAATAATAATAATAATAATAATAATAATGACCGTAAAACATTATAACAGTATGGAATTTTTGAAAATTAAACGTTGAGCTTAGGTGTCACGAAAAAGCGAATCGATAAGTCACAACCACTGTGCTTCCATAAAGGAACTCCCATACTGTATATCCCCTTGTAACTATCGATGAAGGCGATTTAATAGCCTCTCTCGAACAATCCAATATTCCATAAAGTGAAAAAAGCAATAAAAATCAAAATTTGATTTAAATGCATTTTGATTCCAGTGACAATTATAGTTTCTTTAACTAGAGAAAGATCTGTAGCAAAAGTATAATTATCAAATTACTAAAACGATGTGCGACTCAAATTTATTTTATAAATTCTTTGCTATACGAAAAGTAAATTTTATTATGTACATAGTGAAAAAGTCAATTTATACAATTGAAGAACATTTGTTTTATTTATTTTGCGTCATACCCAACAGTTTGTAGATATACATGTATAATGGCAATCGGTTTTCATTGTTTTGGAGAGAAGCCGTTTACAATATATCTGGGAAGAGACCATCGTTCTTCCTAATGTAAACTGGCAAACTTGCTCACAAAATTAGTTTAGGTTCCAATAGGGTTCGAACAAAGCTGACTAGTGGTTAGAGACGTAATGGTTGAAAGTGTGGTTCTCTAGACACTCGGCCACGGCGGTCCTGCAAAGATGAAAAAAAAAGCAAAATGTATAGGGCAAGCCTCTTTTCTACGACATTGCCGTTTAATCCACGATTGAATCACTATTTTCTAATATAGCCACTATTTTCTAATATAAAAGTTTTCCAAATCTTGTCTATCTTAACCCGTAAAATTAATAAAAATGTAGTGAAATCTCTTTGAAACAAGTTTGATGTGATACAACCTATAGCAGATTAAGCAATAAGTCATGGAGTGTAAAGAGTGTATATCATACGTAATTACTGGTTTACGATGTGAATTAATAGATATGATCTTCAAGTCTGAGAAATATTTCTTCAATCCAGTTTGTCTCACCAACTGGAACACAACAGTTGGAATTGTCTGTATTTAGTTCGATATATTCATTATGAATGTACCTGACATTTCAACTACGGAAATATAATTACAAATGTCCTGAGAGAAATACAAGTTTTATTGATTTATAGAAATACATCCGCGTATCAACATAGTGTCATGAGGAAAACTTTATTTTCAAGAAAGTTTCAAGTAATTGGATAAAGTGATCATTACTTATGATTATTTTCTTTAAATATTTAAGAGAAAAGCTTTGTTTTCAATCAAGCTTTAATTTATTGAATTTTATAATAAATAATTTTCATTTTGAGTACACTTTGTTTAAATAATTCAATAAAATATGTAGTTATTTTATTTTACTTATAAATGTATTTTATAGACAATCTGGATTTATTTAGAAGGAAATTGTCAAATATAGCCGTTTTCAGTTTTTTTCTGTGGCATTATTAGTGTCAAAGTTTACTTTTACGATTTATAGCTGTAAGTATTTATTTACGAGCAGTCCTTTATGTGTCACATCTACAAGAAATTGGTCCGTCTCAAGTCTTTGTTACCTATCATGTTTTTAAGCAATCAAGCTAATAAAATACCTTGTTTGTTGAAAAAGTTTGACAACCAGACCTTTGTTAGATGTGATATTTACCCATTAGAGCTTATTCATAGGGATAAACATGCCCAGTTTCAATAGATCAAGTTAATCTCTATTTCCGATTATTGCGTAAACAATTACCTATTAGCTAGATGTGACCATACTACATACTTTCCTCCTAGTTGTATATTTTACATAGACAAAGAAAAAGTAAAAGAGACGCTATCAAGAAACAATTTTGATTGGTCAATTATGTAATTCGGACAATTTTGAATAAGGGTATGCGTCCCCGTGTCGGTCACTTTTGAATCAGCAATAAAACCGAACGGACGTAAAACCTAAATACAACTTTATTTTTCTTCAAATTACAGGTAAATATGTTTGTACCTTGGGTATATATATTATTTTTATCATGTTTAAAGTTTCTTTTGTTAACTTTGATATTTTCAAATTAGATTTAGTTTAATTTTTGCTCATTTTATAGTTGAAAGTTGAATTAAGCTATTGAATTGAAGTTACGTACAGAATCACTAATTTGAGAATAAGGAAATATTTTGAAAGATATTTTATTATTAATCCTAGAATTAGAAAGGATAAATAGAAATTTGTCTCAATTTATAATTTTGATTCGTTTTGCATTTGTTAGCTTCTGTAAATAAATAGTAGGTTTTATGTAGTTAAACAGGATCGGGTTCGGTATGTGGTTTACTGAAATGAAACTCGTGTTTGTAGCATAAAATATTGGCGGATCTAGCAGACAATTATAAATTAACATCGATTGTTAAGCATAGCGAGTGTTAATTACGTCTGAAATGCTTGGTAAGCGTCTTGATCTCATTATATAGATACTTAAGTTTACTTTCATAATTCTTTTATTAAGAAGTAAATAGCAAAAGTGATAAAGGACGTACATTTAGTGTATGAAAAACTTTTGTTTATATCGGTATACAGTTAAGCGTACCCGATCCTTGTTGATTGTATATGTTTTGTTGAAATAAATAAAAATGGGTTTGCGTGGTAATCTCTGTGATATTCTCAGGAAATTAGATTTTAAATAGGGATTTATTCAGCAGAATTAATTACATAATATTTTAATTTTTGGTTTGTTTATTTGACTAGAACTCTAACTTGTGTGTGTTCAATTTGGAAATGTTTGTATTTGCAATATTGTTATTATTATCTAAGTTATAAAACATTTATATATTGTAATGGCTTCAAGCCAAACACTTTTGAATCAGCAATAAAACCGAACGGACGTAAAACCTAAATACAACTTTATTTTTCTTCAAATTACAGTCGTTTTCCCTTGTAACCCACAATTGGGACAAGAAGCGCCTCAGGCCAAAGGAAAAAGAATATCCTGTTATAGAGGAAAAACAAAAGGAGTAACTGGTGGAGAGAAATAAAACAAGATCTTGGTACCTAACCTATTAAGAGCTAAAATATTCCCCAAGAACAGCAAAAACGACAACTCGACATGGCTTTCTCAGGTGTCCCTACTAATACCAGTGCATCAAAGCCAACTACAAGGGCTGGTGTAATATTAGACCTGAACAGAGCAAACAGCCACATTGAGGACCAGGCGTCCATAATAAATGAAAAAGAAAGGGCAATAACTAGAAAGGACCAAGAGATAGAGTTACTACAAGAAAGGATTCGCAGTATGTCGGAGGAGCTAGAAGACTTGAGGACAAAAAGAACAAGATAAGCATTAGACAGGCATAAAAAAGCCCAACAAATACAAAAATGTGTTCTATGAATACCTAAGACAATAATTAATAATGAGAATAATAATGATAAAAAAATGTGAAGTAAACAGTTTCAAGAAATGGTTAAAGATATAGAAAAATCAGTTAACCAAATTCCATGTTGTTATAAAAACAAGGATTAATGAAAAAAAAAATATAGATGCATTGATATCTAAAACAAATCAATCAACAGTTGATTCAAATTCAGATATAAAACTCAGCATTACTGAGCAAGGGTTAAAGATTAGAATATCAGTTAACCGAGTTCCATGTCACAAAAAAATAAAAAAACAGATTAAAGTCAAATGAATAAGATATAAATGTAAGTATGAATGAGAAACAAAATATTTGATAAATGCATGACATCATAGTAAAATATCATGTATATCATATATGAGTGATATTAAAACAATAACTTAATAATAAAAGGGTTAAATCTAACACATAGTAGTTACATGTATTGTGCTTGTCACTGTTAATGGCTAATAGTTCTAAAGTTAAGGCAACAGCAGTAAGATATATATACATGTAGGCTTAGGCTTCTTAGCAGAGGATATTATAGAGTTTTGTAGAAAAAAAAATGGAATTAGGTCAACCAAGCTTAAATCAGTATTTTGGCTCTATTGGCTTGTTTTCAAAATAAAGAAATTGATGATAGGTAAATTGATGTGATATTGTCACCCCTACAGTATACTCTGTGTTACATAGTGCTAGATTGTTAGGTCTGATCAACCTCTCAATCACTGACATTTATCATATCTAAAAAAATTTTTTCTTTTGGCTTTTCTAGGGTTTTACCAGTCCATCTACTTACTCGTGCCTCTCCTAGCCATGCTTACAAATGTACCGGTTACAGTTGCCTCTAACTCCCACATAGAGTTAAAAGCCTCAGAGGATAGTATTCAACGCATTAACTATGGTGTGATTTTCAAGCCAGATACAAAGTTGGTTTTGTCCCAGGAATACTGGACCCATACATTTCATATCCGTTTGCCATTTACAGGTCGTTATCAATTCTCAGCTAAGGTACCTCGTTGCACAACAAATTCATCTTATTGTTATGCCTTCAATGACCTTCTAAGTGTTTTTCATGCCTTACATGTAGAGTCAAAGAGTCATGCTACCCATGTAGTTAGCACTATAAAGTCTTTAATTCCCCAAACAAATTTTCCTTCAACTAAACAATCTAATAGGAAATCAAGAGCATTATTACCCTTTATCGGAACTTTAGCCAGAGGTTTATTTGGAACTGCCACAGTCGATGATGTTCAACTATTAGCAAATCATATAAATGCGTTAAACACCCGAACTGAGAAATTTGCTTCAGCCATGGAACAATATGAGTCACATGTGTCTTCCTTCATTTCCATTATGGATAAGAGAACAACTAATCTTTTAAACGGAATTCGTCAAAATACAGAAACAATTAATCAGCTTGTAAATACTTTTTCAGAAAAACTTTCTCAAATGGAACAGTCCTTTACTAAATTCTCTTCAGTTTTAGTTCAACAAATAAATGAAGCAAATATTTTGCGCAGTAATTTAGATAATTTACAATCTGCATTTCTCAGCTTAGTTGAAGGAAACTTATCTCCCTTATTGATACCAAAATCAAAACTAAAGAAAGTACTAAGTGGTATATCAAAACTACTAAAGAAGACACATAAGGGTTTCTACTTAACACATAAGGATTCAGCTTATTATTACTCTCATGCTAAATACTTGTATGCTCGTAGTGGGGGACACATTTATATTTCTGTTAAATTCCCAATATCCACTCAACAGAAACCTTTACAGCTGTACAAGATATACACTTTGCCTGTTCCAATTAATTCAACTTCTTCCCATGGTACAAAATTGCTTGACATGCCTGAATTTTTAGCAATCACTGCACATCATGATCATTTTGTCACTCTATCATCAGCTGATATGCAGAATTGTGCACATGGTCCAGTAATGATGTGTGACATCAATCTTCCTTTGACTCCCATGACAGTCTCTAACTGTCCTATAGCACTTTTCAATAATAATATCAAAACAATCAAGGCACATTGTAACTTCAGATTTGTCCCTAACCTGTTACAGTCTACCATCATTCAGTTATCAACAACATCTGTCTTAGTTTACAATTCTAAGACAATAACAATTGATTGTCCTGATGAACAAAAAGTCATCCCAGGCTGTCAGTTTTGTATAATGCACTTAGAATGCAAGTGCTCTATATCTACTAACTCCTTATACTTGCCTCCAAGGTTAGGAGGTTGTTACAGCAAAAACCAAAATTTAACCACTCTTCATCCCTTCAATCTTGCTTTACTTCAAGAATTCTTTGATGAAAGGAAACTTACTGACATGTTGGGTAACACAACATTTTTACAGCCACTCACATTACAAGTACCATCATTCCAAATATATAATCATACAATGTCTAGTATCTTAGCAGATGATCACACTTATCATTTAAATCTCAAGAAAATGGTCAAAGCTGCTAAAAAGGATGAAGTAATATTTAAACATCTATCCGAACCTTTGGTAGATGGGGTAATAGATATACCAACATCATGGCCTGATACAAATTCTATTATAATTTTTAGTACTTTGGCTGGTACTGTAGTTGCCCTTCTCTTTTGTGTTCTGCTAGCAATTAAATTAAAGAAACTAGCAATTGCTTTATCAGTATTACAAAATGTCACTCATGCTCATTCACAATCACTTCCTTCCTTTATTTTTGAGAAGCCCACTACAGCTCCAATGTTGAGTGCACCAGTATCATTAGAAACTATTTTCATGTCTGAACTCTCGTGGGTTCATGCAGTTATGATCATGCTTTTTATAACAATTTTCCTTTTGATGATTGTAATTTGCTGTTTATGGAAATCAAAACCATCTAAAGAAACTAGAGTACAACTAGAGTTAACTTCCGGAGGAAATTGTGTTATCATTCCTTTAATAACCTTACCCTTATGCCCATCTTACTATCAATTCCATCACCCAACCATTAGAAAATTGACTGCCACAAACATGGCAAGTCACAAACTATTAGCAGATTGGGCACCATTTGAAGTCATTGACAGGCTAACAAAGAAGTGTATTCAAATTCCTGCTGAAATAAATATAAACCATATGACACACAGAAAAGTGGTCAAAATTTTAAAACAACCCTTTTGTGCACATATTATGGTAACTCATCAAGGTTATACCACTGTAGTTAATCCTTCAGAAGGTTCTGATGAGCTGATGGATTAACCAGATTACCTGACAGTTCATATCACTGTTCTAATACTCAGTATGTTTTACACTATAGCCAGGGCAAAAAGGCATTAAAATGAACAGGACTTGTATATATATTGACATTATTGTATATATGTTTGTTTGATGTATAACTACAATTTTTCAAAGTTATGTTTTTGTGTCTCCCTATTTTACATACCAATGAATATATGTGTATTGCTTTTTGTAATGGTTATCCATGTGATTATGATAATTCAATGAACTCAGTTTTTCAATTTCCTTTGTATAAATTGTATTGAGTATATGCATATATTTCTTTTTCCTAACCCTTAATTTTTTTTTAATTTTTGGTTTGGGGACCAAACTTATCGTGGCAAGGGGGGAAACTAGTCATGCACTGATTTGCAATTAAAAAAATTGTAAATCAGGGAAAGACATTTGTCATGAGGAAAACTTTATTTTCAAGAAAGTTTCAAGTAATTGGATAAAGTGATCATTACTTATGATTATTTTCTTTAAATATTTAAGAGAAAAGCTTTGTTTTCAATCAAGCTTTAATTTATTGAATTTTATAATAAATAATTTTCATTTTGAGTACACTTTGTTTAAATAATTCAATAAAATATGTAGTTATTTTATTTTACTTATAAATGTATTTTATAGACAATCTGGATTTATTTAGAAAGGAAATTGTCAAATATAGCCGTTTTCAGTTTTTTTTCTGTGGCATTATTAGTGTCAAAGTTTACTTTTACGATTTATAGCTGTAAGTATTTATTTACGAGCAGTCCTTTATGTGTCACATCTACAAGAAAATTTGGTCCGTCTCAAGTCTTTGTTACCTATCATGTTTTTAAGCAATCAAGCTAATAAAATACCTTGTTTGTTGAAAAAGTTTGACAACCAGACCTTTGTTAGATGTGATATTTACCCATTAGAGCTTATTCATAGGGATAAACATGCCCAGTTTCAATAGATCAAGTTAATCTCTATTTCCGATTATTGCGTAAACAATTACCTATTAGCTAGATGTGACCATACTACATACTTTCCTCCTAGTTGTATATTTTACATAGACAAAGAAAAAGTAAAAAGAGACGCTATCAAGAAACAATTTTGATTGGTCAATTATGTAATTCGGACAATTTTGAATAAGGGTATGCGTCCCCGTGTCGGTCACTTTTGAATCAGCAATAAAACCGAACGGACGTAAAACCTAAATACAACTTTATTTTTCTTCAAATTACAGGTAAATATGTTTGTACCTTGGGTATATATTATTTTTATCATGTTTAAGTTTCTTTTGTTAACTTTGATATTTTCAAATTAGATTTAGTTTAATTTTTGCTCATTTTATAGTTGAAAGTTGAATTAAGCTATTGAATTGAAGTTACGTACAGAATCACTAATTTGAGAATAAGGAAATATTTTGAAAGATATTTTATTATTAATCCTAGAATTAGAAAGGATAAATAGAAATTTGTCTCAATTTATAATTTTGATTCGTTTTGCATTTGTTAGCTTCTGTAAATAAATAGTAGGTTTTATGTAGTTAAACAGGATCGGGTTCGGTATGTGGTTTACTGAAATGAAACTCGTGTAGCATAAAATATTGGCGGATCTAGCAGACAATTATAAATTAACATCGATTGTTAAGCATAGCGAGTGTTAATTACGTCTGAAATGCTGGTAAGCGTCTTGATCTCATTATATAGATACTTAAGTTTACTTTCATAATTCTTTTATTAAGAAGTAAATAGCAAAAGTGATAAAGGACGTACATTTAGTGTATGAAAAACTTTTGTTTATATCGGTATACAGTTAAGCGTACCCGATCCTTGTTGATTGTATATGTTTTGTTGAAATAATAAAAATGGGTTTGCGTGGTAATCTCTGTGATATTCTCAGGAAATTAGATTTTAAATAGGGACTTATTCAGCAGAATTAATTACATAATATTTTAATTTTTGGTTTGTTTATTTGACTAGAACTCTAACTTGTGTGTGTTCAATTTGGAAATGTTTGTATTTGCAATATTGTTATTATTATCTAAGTTATAAAACATTTATATATTGTAATGGCTTCAAGCCAAACACTTTTGAATCAGCAATAAAACCGAACGGACGTAAAACCTAAATACAACTTTATTTTTCTTCAAATTACAGTCGTTTTCCCTTGTAACCCACAATTGGGACAAGAAGCGCCTTAGGCCAAAGGAAAAAGAATATCCTGTATAGAGGAAAAACAAAAGGAGTAACTTAGTCATGCACTGATTTGCAATTAAAAAAATTGTAAATCAGGGAAAGACAATAGTGTTGTATAAATAGCAGCTGCTACAGAAGCTATATGGGAACAACCTCAAGTGTACCAGTGATTATTTGTCAATAAATGATAGCATATAAAATAAGATATTTTAATGATGAAAATAATGTTGATGGTAATAACAACAGCGAAAACAACAACAAATACAATGATTATGTGTTATGATAAAACAAATAATTCAATTTGGCAAGTGGAAGATAGCATGTATTTTGTTACACACATTACAAATCCATGTGAACAGTTTTCATTGACTGAACTTTTTGTAGATGTATCGTTAGTTTCTTGTAATTTTTCACTAACATGTTAACACATTTTACAATGGTAAACATTAATATTTTTAATAATTTTCTATAATGCATATTTAGGACAATAGTAAGTAATTTAAGGCATAACAATGTCTGCTTGTCGAAAGACTTACAAATATGATAAAACACAAAAGCAACAAAATGATCAGTTCCTCTTTGGGAATTTTTAGCGTTCATGTTTTAGAATGAGGTACCAGTTCAAAATCTCGGTTGTCCTGTTTTTTCAAACGCTAGCCTTATGTTAAAATAACAGGAAGATTAGTAGAGCGATTCTCAAAAGACTATCATCATTTAGCCTTTGACATTTAAGTATCGACTTTGTAACTGAGAACAATTAAAGTACGCCTAATTAAGGCGTCCAAAGATGTACTTTAAAGTGTTTATGTTTTACTGTGTGGTATAGCAGTACGTAAGTAGTAAGTCTAAGAAGGGGTATTATTACTGGTCAATTGCATGAGGAAGGTATAATATCAATGGCCATAACGCGACGAAAGAAATACAGTGTGTGTTTTTGAGAAGCCTTTTAATTTCAGGTCAGGATGCAATTCAGGAAAATTGCTTTTGCTTCATTTACACATCGATCGTCCTTCTTCGCCTTCTTTTGCAAAACTATGACTTTCTATCATATTTGTTTTCATTCATTTCACATGAGATATTATAAAACTGATTTTAGCCGGCTTAAAGCACATTTTTACAATTAACGTCAAAACATCTGCGCGCAGCGATAAAGTACTAGTATGCCAGGTCATAAATATGATCAGATTGTTTTGATATTTTGTTTCTATACTACTTTCAATACATTCTGGTAAATGGAAAACGGAAAGTTTGTATCTTTCCTTCACTTATCATAGAAGGGGACTAAAACGGACATAATTCAAACATTAAAACACGGTGATTTTTCGTCAAATATCATTTGAACATTATAGTCAACTCTTTGTTTTCATATAAATGTTTTTATTTCATCTTTATAACTAAATTCATTTTTATCATTCTTACATTCCGTTTAAATTAAAACTTTAACGCATTTTAAGTTCGAAATTATATTTCCTATTAAATCTGACTAATCTGTTTTATCCATTTAGAACGGAATCTTTTAATGATTTTAGACGCTATTTCATTGTTTCGTGAAATTCTTTCAACCAACTGTAAGCATTTGAAATCCAAGCTACAAAGTCATATACGAGACTGCTTACTCTCCACGACACTTGATCCCACCTTTAAAATTCCAAGGGTCCGTGTTTGTCCAATATTCACCGGAAGTGTATATTGTCTCCTGCACATCCTGAATATAAAAACTATATATATTATAAACACAATATCAAAATGATAATGCTCTAGACAACCGTGTCTGTCATTTAAACTTCATCAGTTGAGCTCCTATTTCAAATAGAGTTTCTAAAATGAAAGTGGTATTAGACAAGTTCAAACAATAAGTCTTAAGGTATAGCCAAACTAGGTCTAAGAATAACCACTGTAAAAGATATCTTAGCTTTAGAATAATTTAAAATTTTAAATGGTGCTATCAGTGCGAAATATTATTTTATTATAAGATTATCAACTATTACTTTGGCATCTGTGATTTGCCGGAATTGTTCAAAGGAATGATATAACAACACGCCGAAAGTAATAAACGATTAGACGATTGAATGCAAACAATCTGACGGTTTAAATTTGAAACTGGGCGACGAATTGTTCCATCTGTACATAGTAAACAATTGCCGGTAGCAAGTGACATTTGGTGGTGCACGCCTCGCACAGATGTAGATTTTTATCGTTTATTTGATTGAAATAAAACAATTTTAATGTAATTTGGGTTTTCATTGATTCAGAGTATTTGGGTTTTTCTTATAGATGGCTAAAATTTACAACTATTCGTTGCACGGATGGTTAGCAACCTATAGAAATCTGCATAGTACATATTGCAAGAGAGGAAGAATTGAGCGATGATAATTTGTAAATTACAATGCAATTTGTTGTACGTTAGGTTTGGTTTCTCCCATCAACTAAATATATCATAATTTCTGTAAAACTTATGTTTTTCTTTTAAGCATACATATAACCCTATTTACATATTACCTCTCTAATGTTATAGAAATATCTTAAATGACAAAGTTTTAATCCCAGTTTTATTTCATCATCATGCATTAAAAATCCTATATTTTTGTGAGTACGGCTTTCAGTACTTTCAGTACTCGGATTCTACTTCAGTATAACTATATGAACTAAAATATGCCATTTAAGCCTACTGCTCATCACCGGCGTATCTTTTAGCATATTTGCAAAGAATTTACGTTCCGAAACACTCCATCAAACTTTATAACGCTAAGAAATCGTCTGGTCGACTTCGTTTACTGAGATTACAAGAACAAGATAAAACATTCAAAATAAATATCACTCTGACTGTGAATTATAGATATACAAGTCGGTAATAGATACAAAATTTACACTCTGAATGTTAAAGGAACAGGAATTAATGATAATTGATACTTTAAGTTTGCAGTGTAAGAATGTTTGTGTTCTATTTCCCTCGACAAAAATACCGACACGTATATAGGGCAAACACATAATTCTCTCTCTTAATGTTTTGTAAAAAGTGTGCCAAAAAGAAACAGAGATTAAATAGCGGCATTTTTTTAAAAGTTAAGTTTTTTCTCTAGAACATTAGTAACAATTTCAGGCAAGTAGATGGATGGAAAGATAGACTTAAAGAAAGAATGACAAATTAGGGTATTAAAAGCGCGTTTCTATCAGCTTACCATTTTGATAAAAGGCTCTAGTGAAGACACATGTAGTCTTCTCTATTCAAGAAACATTTAAACTGGTAACACACAAACCTAAACCTTGGTTTAAAACATTGCTAATAAACCATACGAAAGCTAGTGGCCTGGATGGACTTTTTAAACTTTTAAACTATTTATCTTTTTGCGAAAAATATTATTTCCCCCACCATTCACTAATTCCTACGGAGTTTTGTCTTTTAATAAGAATAACAAATGAAAGTTTAATACATGACCAAATCGATAAAAACCAACCCTGTTTCCCAAAAACATATACAAACCTTGTACAAAAGGTTATAAAGATTTCTATAATATTTTTTATAAATTTCTTCTTCAGTAAACCAAAAATGAAATGAAAATGAATTTAACCTAAATACTACTTACAATGACAAATTGTGGAAGAAAATTAATCTATCTCTCCATAGAAATGACAAATATTGTAAATTAAAATAGATTCAATCAATAATAATTCACAGAAATTTAGGTAAAAATAGTTTCTTTAATAGAATTGGTATTTCAAATACAAATCTTTGTTCATTTTGTAATGAGTCTATTGAAACATTATCTCAAGAAAAAGCTAGCGGTGTCCTTTAATTTGACATTTTGATATATCGACGACGTTTTGGCAATAAATTTTCATACATATGTCAATGCGATATATTTTAGCGAACTAGAAATTAAAGATACAACTTAGACATTTTACTTGCTATAGACATAGACGTGAAATTGACAACTAAGCTATACGACTAACGCGACGATTTCGGCTTTCCCATCGTAAATTTTAAACATTTAATTAGTAACATTCCACAGTCACCTGCATATTGAGTTTATGTTTCACAAATGATCCGATATGCCAGGGCGTGTTCAACATATGAACATTTCATATACAGAGGTTAACTACTCACTGACAAATTATTGACACAGGGATATCGAAAACCGCTTTTGTTGTCAACGTTCCGCGAATTCTATGGTCGGTATTGATCAATCTTAATAAATTCTCATTAATATTCATAGTTTTCGAAAACGAGGCTAAGCTAGGTCGAGCATGTAAACAGCATTGACGAAAAGGAGCATGAAAAAGCGTCTATCGCAACGAGCGATTTATCGTTTAGCCGAACCTAGATTTCAGTTTTGTTGAAATATTTTTTATCAAGCATGTCAAGTAGCCCACGGAGAAGCAGACGAACAAAGGATTCAAGTTTTACAGCGACTGAGCGAGGGATAATTCCTGCTCCTGAGTATCGATATCCCTACTTACCTAGTGAGGCTAGTCCTGTTAGGTTTCATATATCGCTGTCAATAGGCCCAATACTGCCAACTTATAATCCATCATAACAGTTCCTAAACTGGTCCAGATGTCCAGTAGACATTTGGAAAGAAAAATCTCGTCTTAATGCATACATTTTGAAAGTATCCACTTCACTTGTTCAGACTGCATACCGCTTATTCTTATCTTAGAACTGCTTAGGGTAGCCATAATAATGAAACTGGCGTCTTAACTTCCTAAAAAAGTACACACATATTGGATACACCAGTCATCACTGGTAATGATAGTTGAATATGATGTTGTATTGTTGTTTAACGCCCCCTCAAAATATTACTCTCATATGGAGACGTCACCAAATGCCGGTGAAGGGCTTCAAATTTTGGCCTATGCTCGGCACTTACTGTGAGGGTTTTTAACGTGCAAACACCTGCTTTGACACAGGACCTCGGTTTTTACTGTCTCATCCGAATGACAGGGATCCGACCTGCCGCCAACTGGACTCGAACTCATGACCTCTTGATCAAGAGTCGAGCGAGCTACCGACCAAGCAGGCTCGCTTTAGTTCATTCTATTAAGTCGTACAAATGTTTTTACTACTGATTATACTTGTAACAATCAGATGCAAATACTAAAGTAATCTAAAATGTTGAAAAGTAATCAATATTGAGTCAGAATAAACCTTCCAATTTGAAATCAAAGCAAAACTTATAATAATCGACATACTTGTAGTAGAAATCCTGAAGGTAAAGCACTCACAAAAAATTATGAGATGTTTCAGGTTCCCGATCAGGATGCAATATCATTATATTTGTTGATATTAATAAGATGTTAACCTAGTAGAAATATTTATTTCATTCTAATTTTTTTTTGGCATATGAATTAAGTCTTTTAAAAATGTTTTTCATAAATTTGATATTTTAGAACAACTAAGCTTGTGGAAACTCTCAAACCTGATTGGTTAGATTTTTCAGTTATTTTTTTGCATTTAGTGGCATCGCCCTTTTGCTTTCTTGATGTTCATCATTACAACTCAGGATTTAACTTGTGATTTCAATTTCCTTACTAAACGTGTTTCTATTATGTCCCAGTCTATTTAATCAGTATGTTGTCGCACTTGATCATCAAGAGTATCAAAGTTCGCCATTTTTTGTAACACATTCACTATTAGTAGTTGTATATACCAATATCAAAATGGTTTTAGCAGTTGTTAAGTCTTACCAGTTTTGTACAAGAAAATAGTTACTACCTGGTAGTTATTTAGCAGTTTCCTTTATGCAAATTACGTAACACCACTATATACAGACATTGGCAGTTCATAGCAGTTCTCTAAGCCTTACCAGTTTTTAAACAAATCAATACCACTTATTGTAGCTCAAATATTTAAATTTACTGATTACGTGAGATAAAAACTTCTTAGAATTTTCATTATTCATGAGAACTGCAAAGAACTGCTGAATTAACTGCTTAGCTTGTACCTTATAAGGAATGTTTCATGAATATTCAAAAATTATTTATTGAAAATATTGCTTTGGAATGCTAGTAAAACTGTTTAAAAGTAAATCACATGCAAATACGATGCATTTCTACCAAATTTCCTTTTTGGGTAGCACGAATCAAACTTTAGCTATTAAATACTCCACAGTTGTCTTATATCAGAATGAAATAGACAATTAAACAAATTTAAACAATTATTCTCCACATCCTTCTCAGTTACAATTTAAATGGTTGACATGCTTATGTACATCAATCATCAACATGTTAAAAAAACTGGTAATTATACTACAATATAAAATCATAAAGGGATGTATACATGAAAATCAACAATAAACAGGCAAAATATAAAGAAAATTCCTGTCAAAACCTTGGATACGATTGAACCACCAAATATGCTCCAAATGAATTCTACAGACTGACAATTTTTACATGTATATAAGTGCATGTATAAAATAATAACATGTCTTTGCCATTTGATAATCTTCCAATACCTTAAATTTTAAATCGCCTTTTCGTGGTCAAACAAGTGGCACTTATGTGACCCGATAGCAGATTTTGTTCGATCATCTATGCAATATAACACAAAAATAAATATAATTCATGCAAGATGTGGAATAATTTTAGAATATAATCCTGTCCTCAGTAAAAGCCTTATATCTTCAAAATTCTATACACACACACACAAAATCTTTCCAACCCATCATTCATTTGTGTATATATTAATCTTTACATCACTCATTCTTCTTATATTTTTCAAACGTTGAACAAAAGTATTTTAGCTCGCCTGTTCGAAGAACAGGTGATTGATTGCTGTAACTGCTTTGGTGTGTCCGGCGGTGCAGCGGCGTCGACCTTTCTCTGTGCTCAGCTTTTTGTTTCAGTCCATTGTGGGCACAGTACTGCAGCTACAGCCATGCAAAGTCACATGTACATTGTCTAGGGTCGTTACTCAACAATGCAAATGGATGCTGGTTGCTGTGGCCTAATTTTGACCCAAATTATAACAAGCATAAAACAGGCGATCTATATGGTCTGCCTTTGCGACCAACTATTTATGCACAGTACATGTATATAACTACATGTATAGGATACTGATTAATATCATTTGTTTGATAGTCTACTTTGATTGGCGGATGCTTATTATTTTTTCCCTTGTATTTGTTATTTTGTTGGTCACAGTGGCATTGAATTGTGTTGTTTTCAATGCTGTCCAGCCATTGTTTTGGCAGTGGTACCTCAAACAATCTGTATATAATGCTTATGTACCCATAAAAAATTGTCAGATTCTATTTGACATTTTTGACAGTTCATTTCCAAATAATATACCGACACTTTCTAAATGTTCTGTCAAAAATTGTAAAACATGTCATATATTAATAACTGATCAAGTGTTCACCAGCAATCTGACAAATAAGCATTACAACACCAGAAGCTGGGATCATCTAGACTGTAAATCATCTAACGTTGTTTACGGAATTGAGTGGTTTGATTTATGTTGGCGAAACTAAGGGGCCCTTAAATAAAAGATTATCTGGTCATCGATTCGAGATTAATAATGGGGGTAACCAGATACTCTATCGACATTTCAACTCTCCTTACCATTCCATCTTGTCTATGAGAGTGCGTATAATTGAAAAAATATACCAACAATCCCACCTTGAGTACCCCCATTCCGTAGACAACGTGAAGAATTTTGGATTAAACAGCTTGGCACTGCATATCCCTATGGATGTAACGATAATATCCAAAGTGTAGGCAATCTATCAAGCCCACTGTGTAATGGTGATAATGTGATGGAACTGTTTAATTCTAATGTAAGACGTAAACGAAGTCACGGACCGACCCTACATACATGATGTCACTTTTTCATCTCTTTGACCGCCAACTTTTACCAAACCTTTATCTTTACTCCTTACCAAGATATTGACAGCCGTTAAGGAGATACTTCAACAATACTGTACAGTTGCTTATTCCAGAAGCGGTGTAAATCAGATGGGGATACTTAAAAATTCTAAACAGCTTTTAGAAAATTTGAAGGCATACACTTTTTCTCGAATTTATAGTATCAAAACTTTTGACTCCTCTACTCTTTACACAACTATTCCACATAAAAAATTAAAAGAAAGACTTTTCAGCATCATAGACAACTGTTTTTTCACTAAAGGTGGTACCAGATGATTTAAATATCTAGTGATTGGTTATCAGGATACTTAATTCGTCAAACGCCACTCCGATTCTACACATAAATACACTGAAGTTGATATAAAAACATTTTGGAGTTTCTAATAAACAATATATTTGTAATGTTCGGAGACGTGGTCTTTCAACAAACTGTCGGCATTTCTATGGAAACCAATTGTGCTCCTTTATTGGCCGATCTGTTCCTTTATTCATACGAAGCAGACTTCATTCAGAAACTGCTGAATCAAAAGAAAAGGGAGTTAAGAACTGTCTATAATAGTCTTTTTTTCCATTACTCTGTTTCACTAATTGAAATGGTTAGTTGCCTTTTCGTCGGCGGTTGTTGAGATGCCTGTACCAATTGTGACGTGGATTCGTTCCTCACGTATTTCAATCGGATACGACTGTAAACTCACGGCGTGTGTGACCGGTCGACAGGGGATGCTTACTCCTCCATGACACCTGACCCCACCTCTTTGTTTCAGGATGTCCGTGTTCGTCCATTTTTACAAGATTTGTGTCGATATCCTGGACATCCTAAAGAATTATACTTTGGTATCTGATAATTTTGATATTGATTTACTATTGTGATTACTGTTCTCGTGTATGGAAACATTTAGGAAACTGGATACAAGATATTTTTTATTTCCATGTGAGTCTCAATGAAGTTAAAATTCTATTGGTTTATGCTGAAAAGAAATATGTATTAAATATACTTATATGCAGTGTAAAAATTTTGTATATTCGATCCGTTAACAACCTCTCTCTCTCTCTCTTTCTCTCTCTCTCTCTCTCTCTCTCTCTCTCTCTCTCTCTCTCTCTCTCTCTCTCTCTCTCTCTCTCTCTCTCTCTCTCTCTCTCTCTCTCTCTCTCTCTGAGCCAATATAGGGTTTTACAATCGCCCAGTCTCGAACCAATTACATACGGTATACACAAGTACATGACATTTTTTATCAAATGTACCGTCTATAACATTGTGACAATGCATTCTGAAGTGTGGTTTATCATTTTCGTCAAACATACACAAAACCATTTTGGTCTCCTTTTGATATTTCTTGTGTAGCGTGTAGAAATCATTATGTCTGAAAATCACAGGAAATACCAAAATATGTACACGTAGGAATACATTTCATCCTTGTTCTTAACTACTCCCTCATACGTTTTAAAGTGTAGAGAATATTTGTATCCCTGGAATAATGGCTTGATTTTGATATAGCCATGTTTAAAAAACGTATAAAATACCGATTTTCCTTTACAAATTATTACTGAATCGGTGAAATATCTTGTCTAGCATCTTGGTAACATCATATGATACCACGATTTACAGCAGATTTTCAAAATGTCGCAATGTTTAATCGATCTAAAAAGATCAATTTTTACGCTAGAAGTTGATAGGAAGACTTACAACATTAAGGTCTGCCATAGATTAAGTAGGTTACACCAAGGTTGTTATCCTTATTCCGTGGGCTGTACTTTTACATGGCTCTGACACGCGAGAGGAGTTATGATATGTTTATATATAGGAATATATCAGGTACGCAGTGTGAAGCAGGGTGCAGTTTGTAAGCTTCACATAAGTTACATTCTATTTTCAATATATTTGTTTTTCATTAGTAAGCTTGTTTTTGTTTAGCATCACTGTTGACAATAGTTCAGCTACATCGTGGCAAGTAACAGCATTGGAAAACACAGAAAAACATTGGTTATTTACAACATTTTGTGAAAATTACGAAATAAATAGCACCAAGAAACCTCAGTGAAATTGACGAGAACAGATAATATAACGAAAGTAAAAATCCCTCTGAGACATTAACTACTTGCTAGTGACGCAGAAATAAGTTTTTTTCTGTTAAATTGATATGTAAGACGACAATAACCGTTGATAAAGATCCAAAGATTCAATCAACAAGTTGAAGTATTATGTAAGATCCACTCAATGAGTTAATCCAATGAAATTATTATGTCAGATATACCTTCAAAGTCTAATTCTGTTCCATTAGTATAGTGTAATAAATCAAAGTTAAGTACTTTGTAAGACCCCATCAGTACAGTATAGTACAACAATGTTAAGTACTGTGTAAGTTCCCATCATCACAGTATAGCACACCAATGTTAAGTATTGTGTAAGATCCCATCAGCACAGTATAGCACACCAATGTTAAGTATTGTGTAAGATCCCATCATCACAGTATAGCACACCAATGTTAAGTATTGTGTAAGATCCCATCAGCACAGTATAGCACACCAATGTTAAGTATTGTGTAAGATCCCATCATCACAGTATAGCACACCAATGTTAAGTATTGTGTAAGATCCCATTAGCACAGTATAGCACACCAATGTTAAGTACTGTGTAAATTCCTATCAACACGGTATGATACTATGCATAATCCCATCAATACTGTATAGTACAGTAATTTTAAGTACTTTGTAAGACCTCATTAGCACAGTATAGTATGCAATATACCATCAGCCAAGTACAGTACAACAAGTAAACAGTATAATACAGCACAGTTAAGTACTTTGTAAGATACCATCAGTATAGTATAGTAGAACAGTGTTAAGTATTAGTTAAGAACCCACCAATGCAGTATAGTACAACGAGGTTAAGTATTGTGTAAGATCCCATCAACACAGTATAGTACAGCATGGCTAAGTACTTTGTAAGTTCTCATCATACCAATATAGTACTCCAAGGTTAAGTACTCTGTACGACCCCATCAAAACAGTAAAGTACAACAAATTTAACTAATGTGTAAGATCCCATCAGTAAAGTATAATACTTAGGTTACGTACTGTGTACGATCACACCAGAAAAGTATAGTACAAAGTATTATATAAGATGACATTATGTTAGATTCCATCAGCACAGTATGAGTGTATTGTAAAGAAATCAGCGATACCAAAGTGTCAATCTTTCTGAGAATACAAATACAAATCTGGTAAAAATGGACAAACACGGACCTCTGGCAACCATGAGGTGGGATCAGGTGTCATGGAAGAGTAAGCATTCCCTGTCGGCTGGTCATACCCGCCGTGAGTCCACGGTTAAATCAAAATGAAATACGTGAGAAACGAATCCTCGTCACAATGGGTACAGACGTCTCAACAACCGCCAACGAACAGGCAACTCAACATTTCACTTAGTGAAATAGAGTAATCGCACACAAGACTATTATTCCGACCGTAAAATTTACGGAGTGTTGACATCAAACGCGATTTTCGATATCCCTGTGTCAATAATTTGTCAGTGAGTACTGTACATCTGTATTTGAAATGTTCATATGTTGAACACGCCATTTGTTAAACACAAACTCCATATGCAGGTGACTGTGGGATATTACTATTTTGATGTGGAAAATCCCATAGTTCTATGTGAGATCTAATCAACATAAAATAGCACTATATAAAATAATCTCAGATACCAAAGTATAAATCTTTGGGATGTTCAGCATAAAGGTACAAATTTGGTAAAAAAACACTAACCGCTTGAAATCAAGATGTGGAATCAGGTGCCATGAAGCAGTAAGTTTCTCCTGTCGACCGGTCACACCCGCTGTGAGTCCACAATCAAATCAAAATGAAATACGTGAGGAACAAATACTGGTCACAATTGGTACAGATGTCTTAACAACCGCCATCGAATATGCAAGTCAACATGTCACTGAGTGAAACAGAGCATCTGGTTTTACACCTCTTCCGGAATAAGCAAGCGTACAGTATTGATGAAGTTTCTCCTTAAAGTATTCTGGTAATAAAAATAAATTTTGGATGAACATTTGCTGGATCATGTTATGTACCTTTGCTTATTTGAGGTTTTGTGAAGTTTAGGTCTCAAATAAAAATATGGTAGCTCAAAATCAGATTTGGTTGTAGGTACATCAAACAACGTAATATGTACATCATCTTGAAGGATCTTGTCCTTTGAAAGTGGGCAACGTGTGTATGTAGGATTATCAGAATTCGTATTAAACCGTATTCGTTAGTTCTTCTAATAAACAATTATAGAAATGTGCCTTACAATTAAAAACTATATTATTTGAGGCTTTGTCTGCTGGAACCAGTACATATTGGTCATGTAAGCTATTCAGCTCGGTTACCACTTCTGGTTCACAAAATACAGCAGGTCAACGTATTTTCATAGTTTCCTTTAATGTGCATTACCTGTTTTTTTCATTTTTTTTTCTTTTTCTTATACTTAAATTCATATACAATAACAAAAAAGAGAGATATACACAGACATAAGAACTCTTAAATTTCTATATATTTTGTGAAAATTTCTTGAAAAACCCGGTTTGGCACTTTTTTAATGGCAATTGATTAGCTCAATCTTACTATTTATAAATAACACACTGGGCCTGACACTATTTTCACGAATATATGGAAATGTAAGATGTTTATGCCTGTGTATAGCTCTTATTTGTTATTGTACATCAAGTACAAGAAAAAAATATTTGTTCTTTTGGTAAACACAGCTAATGCCCCTTTAAGTTTCCGAATCCGAGATTTTATCAACCATCGCATAGATTTTAGCCATTCCGACAAAGTGTCTGGTTTCACGTCTTCATGTTTGGCCCATCGTCTGGCATAATTTTCTTTTTGTTGTATGGACGATGTCCGTGACTTCGAGTACGTCTTACTTTGGAATTAAAAAGTTCCATCACATTGAAATTACTACACTGTGGACTTCATAAATTCCCCACACTTTGGATATCATCATTACATTCATAGAGGTATGTAATGTAAAAAAATATATAGTACTATGTAGGATACCATCAACAAAGTATAATAATGCACAATATATTGGTATATACATAAAGGTGTGCATGGAATAGTACTATGTTGAATATAAACAAGATGATAAATTTACTGCATAAGGTCCAGCAACATTGCATTGTCCTGCATGAGATAATGCTATGTAAGACCTTATCAAGAAGTTATATTACTGTGTATGATCCATCAACGTTCTATATTACTGTGAAAAATCTAATCAACAAAGTATAGTACTCTGTAAGATATAATCATTAAGGAATACAATACATTTATTGCCCTGGTTGTAGGAAAACCGAGCCGGCCTGGCTCAGTCGGTAGCGTGCTCGACTCTTGATCGTGACGTCGTGAGTTCTAGTCCAGCCTGTAGCAGGTTGGTTTCCTGTCCTTCGGATGAGATAGTAAAAATCGAGGTCCTGTGTCGCAGTAGGTGTCGGCACGTTAAAGAACCCTCACTACTCAATGGCCGTAAGTGCCGAACATAGGACACATTTTTAAGCCCTTCAACGGCATTTGGTGACGTCTCCATATGAGTGAAAGATTCTTGAGTGGGACGTTAAACAACAATAAATAATGTAGGGAAACCTGACGATTTGCATACCCAAAACATGTCATATTTCCCGAATGCGAAGCCCCTGTTAAATATGACTAGCTGTGGGTAAACAAACCCCTAGTTCCCTAAAACTAGGACAATAAATTGTTTATTATAACGACATACAGAATCGTCTTTAATGTCCCGAATTTTTCTGATTTCATCAGCTTCAGGAAGATGGAAATGTCTTTTACTGTGATATGGCACTTTTGTTTATGTTTTGATGACCATATTTCTTTTCTTATATAACATCCCAACTTATATTTTTTATATCATATAAATTTGTATTTATTACACAGATTAATATAACCGCCGAAGATTATGTATTCAGGCGTCCCAAAAA
Source organism: Atrina japonica (assembly GCA_030159075.1). NCBI lineage: Eukaryota > Metazoa > Mollusca > Bivalvia > Pterioida > Pinnidae > Atrina > Atrina japonica. The sequence goes on from BROG01000801.1 coordinate 217,710, forward strand.
TAAAAATAAAAAGTCTTGTCTTCACTAGTTAAAATGTTATTTTACAGTACTGGTGGATGTGTAGGATTATATTCTCCACTTGATATCTTACTGGAAAATATTTCATATACAATTTTAATTTTCATAGTTACAGCTTTATTAACTAACACGTGGTTGTTAAGCTGTAATAAAATATGTAAAGTATATGATAGATATTGCGAGACATTGGTTTACGTCCAGTCAAGAATACTACTTTACCAGTTCAACATGAAGTGACACAAAGTTTGACATATGAACGTATGTCGATGCATTGCAGGTTTTAACCTGTGTTTCCATGACACGAGGCATCTACTCTAATGCTGATTCAAAATATCTGTTATTTTGCATCTTAATAAAACATCGGCACATGACCCCAGAAGGAAAGCCGCATTCCAGAAACTGCTGAATCAAAAGAAGAAAAAGTTAGCGGTATCCTTTAATTTGACATTTAGATATATCAACGACGTTTTGTCAATTAATAATGACAATTTCCACACATATGTCAATGCGATATATCCCAGCGAACTAGAAATTAAAGATACAACAGAATCAAGCACACACGCTTAATACTTAGACATTTTACTTAATATAAACATAGACGGGAAATTAGCGACAAACGCGACGATTTCGGCTTTCCCATCGTAAATTTTCCACATTTAAGTAGTAATATCCCTCCGTCACCCGCATATGTTTATATTTCACAAATGCCAGGGCGTGTACAACATATGAAGATTTCATATACAGAGGTAAACTACTCACTGACAAATTATTGACACAGGGATATCGAAAACCGCGTTTAATGTCAACGTTCCGCAAATTTTACGGTCGGTATAATAGTCTTGTTTGCGATTACACTGTTTCACTAAGTGAAATGCTGAGTTGCCTTTTCGTTGGCGGTTGTTGAGACGTCTGTACCAATTGTGACGAGGATACACTCCTCACGTATTTCATTGAACTTGACTGTGGACTCACGGCGGGTGTGACCGCTCGACAGGGGATGCTTACTCCTCCATGGCACCTGATTCCACCTCTTGGTTTCCATTTTTACCGGATTTGTATCTATGTCCTGGACATTCTATTGATTTATACTTTGGTATCTGAGATTTTTTATATACAAAAAATAGTGAATAGACAGTATATAATTCTTTTTATTACTTCTGAAAGTTACAATATGTCATTTATCTCAAAACAAAATTTATATAGTAATACAGAGTTGAATATGTATTTTTAACATTTTGAAATTAATAAAATAATTCAGTTATGGTCACAGTTTGTAAAATCGAAGTACAGACAAAAGGGGAGTAACTTTCAATAACATCTGGAGCTTTTACATTACATGTGTTATAACGCATATATAAAGAGCCGGCCTGGCTCAGTCGGTAGCGCGCTCGACTCTGGATCATGAGGTCGTGAGTTCGAGTCCCTCCGGCGACAGGTTGGTTTCCTGTCTTTCGGATGAGACAGTAAAAACTGGAGGTCCCGTGTCACAGTAGGTGTCGGCACGTTAAAGAACCCTCACTGCTCAATGGCCGTAAGTGCCGAGCATAGGCCAAACATTTGAAGCCCTTCACCAGCATTTGGTGACGTCTCCATATAAGTGAAATATTATTGAATGGGACGTTAAACAACAATAAACAAACAAACAAACGCATATATAAAAAAAATGACAAAATCGGTTTAATGTTATTTCTCGGGGTTTTAAGAGAACAAGCTTGAAATTCCTTTCCACAATGCTTTACCCAGAGTAACTATTGAACTCAAAATAACTTCGCCAACGTTACCAGTCCCTGTTTCTACCTCACACCTTGCAGTTTCTCTTGCATTCTGAAGTTGTTTGAAATCTTCCTCTTGTTTTAGCAACATTTGTTCCCTTTGTTTATCTTTTTCTTTCTGAAGCCTTTTGGTGTGTTTCTTCATTTGCTTGAGTTCTTCTTTCAACGACTCAATTTCTGAATGAATCATTGGAATATTTGCTTCGGAACTGATGTCGGAAAGTTCTTTTTGCAACCGCAATAACTTTCTTTCCAATTTCGGATCCGCTTTTCCTTTAGTTTGTTTTTCTTTTTCTATTCTATTTTTCAGTGATGCAATTTCCTTTTTAAGTGCTGCCTGTTTTGAATTATGATAATCCTTTGTGGATTCAAGCTCTCCTAAACGTAATTCGATATCTTCTGTATCACGGTTGTAAGACCTTAATTTTCTGCCGTATTTCTGTTCAATTTCCATTTCTATTTTCTTTCTTTCGCGATATTTTTCCTCTTCTCTTTCTCTCTCAATTTCCGCTTCTCGTTGCTCCATCGCTAATTCCGCTTCTTGATACATTTCGTTCGTATAATACATACCCTTGTTCTGTCGAATGATCTCATTTATGATATCTAGTAAATCCTGTGTTTGATCGTCACGTTCTGTATCGGGGGCACGGTTGTTGAAAGCAATACAACGCTGTTTACAGTTCTGAATTATTCCCTTCAGGTTTTCTGGAACAGTTTTCAAATGATCATCTAGTGTCTTGCCCTCGTATTCAAGATCATCTTTTCGTGTGAACAGTATTATCATATAGTTATACACATCGTCTCCAAAATAGTCAACAAAGTGTTTGACAGCGTCATACTCCTCTTTAGTAAACCGAGAAAGACCCAGTACCAATAAAAAAGCATGTGGACCGGGTGCAGTCAGTCCGATGCATTTCGAAATTTCTCTTTGTACTTCTACATCAGATACTGAAGTGTCAAATATCCCAGGGGTATCGACAATATGAATCGTTTTACCGAATCTTTTGCCGCTTACACGACTACATTTACTCGTAACGGAAGACGCCGAAATTTCTGAGTGAAATTTATAACCACCCAGGATTGTATTTCCTGTTGCACTTTTTCCAGAGCCAGTTTTACCTAATAAAACGATCCGAATCTCTTTTCCATCTTTATCGAACTTTACTTGCTTTCTGTGTCGACCATATCCATGACCCTGTTTTGGAAAATATGTGTGGGGTGGTAATTTGACTGCGCCTACAATATTTAAAGAACATATATGTATATTCAATTACTATGCATACCATATCTAGATAAAATAAAGAAATAGCCTTCATTCTAAGTTCAAAGCATCAACATTTAATCAGTACATAAGAATACCGCATTACGTCCCTTGGTAGTATATAGAAAATCAGACGGAATTATTAGGCGACACTATTTTCATTTTATTTTCAATTCACAAGTAGCTTATATTCTTAGAATATTTATACATGTATGTATATGCAAATATTTATGACTTGCATGCATATTTTCATTAACAGTTTTTCCGCTAACTCATTAGAGGTCAGTAACAAATTATCACTAGCAATATTTACAAACCCCTGTTATAAATGTGTTACATTTGATACATTTAGAGCATTATAGAGCGGAAGTCAGATACTACAAAGAAATGTAATGAAATAAAAAACAGTTACCATTTGATTTTCCTTGATGTTTTTTATGGGATCTATGATGGTCAAAACTTGATGGAGATTTTGATGTTCCACACAATGTACACTTTCTTTCAGTTTGGTGATTAGAATTATTGCAATTTAAACAGTTCCAGAAACTGCTTGCTAAAATTTAAAATAATTCTTACGTTAGATATGTTGTAGAAGGGTAATGACGCATGGAAAATTTACAAAGGAATGATATAGAAAGACTTAATATATTCTCTTTCAGTGTAAGTAATGCAAACCAATGTAAACCAAACTAAGATGTATAATATTTTAAGGATGGGAATAAGGTTTTCATTAAATGTTTGCCACCTTTTAAACGGAAATACAATTTATAAAATTTTAGAAGAGATAGTATATTTTTTATACTCCTGTAAAACCATAAATACTTGAGACAGTTTTTATGGGGATAACGTATCCCAAAATAATGTGTATTTTCCAAGCATCATTATACAATAACACGCGCGTCTTACAAAAGATTGATACAACAATGGATATCAATTGAACTGTTTAGAAAAAGGACGAGTTGATCCTTTTGATTAGCTATTGAAAAAATTCTTCATTAGCATAAAACACAATCGTACTTACCCATGACAGTCCTGTCGTCAGAACAAATAGACAATTAAGGTATATGACTCATGCTAAGCAGAGAATTGTTGAGCATATACCATATTTTAAAGTATCCGAAATACTTAGAAATATGTCCTTGTTTCAAATAGAGACATCCTTCCTTATATGCTGACAAATGTAACAGTTAGAAAAAACCTATTGAACAGCTGTTTGTTAGTCATTTATTGTCATAAACCACTAAAGTTACAAGACTAATAATCAGGTCCTCATATATATATATATATATATATATATATATATATATATATATATATATATATATATATATATATATATATATATATATATATATATATATATATATATATATATATATATATATAATGTGGGTGATCATGAATGATACATACTTGTCGGGTAGCAATTCTTTTTAAAATTTAAATGAAAGACTTGGAGTTTCTATTATCCATTGTTTCTTCTTCACTTTTATTTTGAAGTAGAGAAAATGTTAAAACTAATTATTATACCCTGAGCAATTCCAAATGGTACAATATAGATCAATCAATTGAAATAATATAATGTACATGTATTTGTATATTTATGTCTATCTGAGTATGTGTTTAAGTAAAACTAACCACTAGATATATGTAATTCACTTTATTGTCAATGTTCTTGAGAAATACAAAATATGTATGAAATAAAATGTTTTCCGAAATGGCTGATAAAAATTCAATAAATCGTAACTAGTATGACATCGTAAAATAAAGTTATGACCCTGTCAAATGCCGTGTAAGCAAGAGGAAGTCTATCCGGGATTTAATTTTGGCATTATCAAGGTTGTTGAGATCGCTATAATTGAATATCGATAACAATTCATTCCTCATCTCTTTTTCCATTCATAAAATCGCTAAAAATACTTCTCGCTAATATTTAAGGACAAAACGCTAAATTTGCCTCTCACTACAATTTCCACTTATACGGTATCACTGAATAGATGTGAGATGTTTAATAGCGATCACTGTACATTGGTTAACATAAATGCAAGTTTCTCTGTTCAAAATACAAAAGGTGCATTTTATTGTATATAACCTTATAACTTTAGTGCAGGTCGTGAATGCTTTCACACGTTTTCTTCATTATATACATATCGTGTCAATATTTTGGTGATAAATAGCGATCTAATCGTTTATATAGATAAATTCCGTCACTGTTTGTATCAAATACAACAATTTATAATAAAAGCTGTATCCCCTTCCACACAAGCTTCCCGAGACTAATGATGCCCTCAATCATGGCATTACTAGATTGACTTTTGTTTTCCTCTACGTCTTTTCTAGCAACATCCCGGGCATTTTCAAGGGCATTAAATCTTTCTTGTTGTTGATCCAGTAATTCTTGTGTTTGTTGATCCCTCTCTTTTTGATATCTTTTAGCTTGCTTTTTCATTTTGGTCAACTCAGATCTCAAAGAATCGAGTTCCTCATGAAGCAGAGACTCTTCTTTCTTTCCTCTAAGATCACTGAGTTCTTCCTCTAGATCATCTACTTTTCTTTGTAGCTGTAAATTTACTTTACCAGATTCATGTTTCTCACGTGCTAGTTGTTTAGAATATTTTCTTATTTCACTATCAATGGTATCGGCTCTGGAATGGCGATGGTCGATCAGTGATTCCAGTTCCGCTACTCTAGACTCAACATCTTCTAAGTTATTTTCATGTGAAGATAAAATCTTTTTATATTTCGTTTGAATTTGTTGTTCAATTTCCCTGCGTTCACGAGCCTTTTCCCTCTCCCTCTCTCTTTTAATTTCAATTTCACGTGAACGCATAACTTGTTCAGCATCATCATACATGTCACTTGTATAATATTTTCCATTGTTTGATTCAACATTGTCATGTATCATGTCGAGTAATTCTTGAACTTGGTCATCGCATTCCCGATTGGAGCCTCTGTTGTTAAAAGCAATGCAACGATTTTTACATTTCCTTAAAATTGCTTTTAGATTTGATGGCACAGTGCGCACGTGATCTTTTAAAGTTTTGCCTTCATAGTCAAGATCGTCTTTCCTGGTGAAAAGAATAATCATATAGTCAAAAACGTTGTCTCCAAAACAGTCAATGAAATGATTAACAGAATCCTCTTCCTCTTTTGTAAATCGTGAAAGACTAAGAACCAATAAAAACGCATGAGGTCCAGGTGACGTAATACCAACACATTTGGCAATTTCCTTTTGTATTACGTCATTTGGGGCGGACGTATCGAATATGCCAGGGGTATCTACCACATTTATATTTTTACCAAACCTCAATGCGCTTTTACGTACACATTTATGTGTTACTGAGGATGCGGAAAGATTAGAGGAAAATCTATCGCTTCCAAGAATCGTATTTCCGGTGGCACTTTTTCCAGATCCTGTTTTTCCCAGAAGAACAATTCTTATCTCACTGTCAATGTCGTCAAAATCGAAGTTGAAATCTTCGTCATCAAAGCTGTTTCTCCGTCGATGTCTATGGTCATCTGTTCTGTGATTTTTACCTAAGGAACACAAAACAAACAATGGTGTCGATGAGTCATTTTACCATAGTTCACGTTTACCGTGTGCTTCATTATGCAAATATTTTCATATCAAAAATAAAATATAAATCAAATTCAAAATAGATGATATGTGCAAGTAATATGTCACAGATGAAAAACTGGCCTGATTATGTGAATAGCAGTGTGTAAATCATTACAATTGCCAAAAGTATAGTTGGCAAAAGTTTGTTTAATACAAAATCGATAAACCATTTCTATCAAAAGAATACTCCTTGAATCTATTACATTATATGAAAGAAAAAATGCCAAATACACGTAATTATGAATTAATGATACATTCGTTGTGTAATGTAAAAAATTTCAGATACCAAAGTATAAATCAAAAGAATGTCCAGGACATAGATACAAATCCGGTAAAAATGGACAAACACGGAACTCCGGAAACCAAGAGTTGGGATCAGGTGCCATGGAGGAGTAAGCATCCCCTGTCGATCGCTCACACCCGCCGTGAGTCCACAGTCAAGTCCAATGAAATACGTGAGGAGTGTACCCTCGTCACAATTGGTACAGACGTCTCAACAACCGCCAACGAAAAGGCAACTCAACATTTCACTTAGTGAAACAGAGTAATCGCAAACAAGACTATTATACCGACCGTAAAATTTGCGGAACGTTGACATTAAACGCGGTTTTCGATATCCCTGTGTCAATAATTTGTCAGTGAGTAGTTTACCTCTGTATATGAAATCTTCATATGTTGTACACGCCCTGGCATATCGGATCATTTGTGAAATATAAACTCCATATGCGGGTGACTGAGGGATATTACTACTTAAATGTGGAAAATTTACGATGGGAAAGCCGAAATTGTCGCGTTTGTCGTATAGCTTATTTGCTAATTTCCCGTCTGTGTTTATATTAAGTAAAATGTCTAAGTATGAAGCATGTGTGCTTGATTCTGTTGTATCTGTAAAAGTTTTCTATCTCGGTGCATTTATCTGTGTGTGTGTTTTTTAAATACGTGTGTTTGTATTATACTAGTATAAGTATTGCTTCAATTACCAATTTTGTATCAAGTATATCTACTAATAAAGAAATCATAATAATGTCTGTACCTCTATTAGTCGGTGTTTGCTTTCTGGATCTCGATTGACTTTTTTTATCACCACAAGAACCACAGTATTCGTTGTACTGCTTGTTGGAACTGAAGCAGCCATTGCAAGTCCAAAAGTTTGACGCTATAACAAACAAAAAAATAAATAAATAAATAAAGGAAATTGGAACAGTTTTGTACGTATCACTAAACCATCTTTTTAGCTAACATTTATTTCTTTACATCAACACATTACTATTACATTGTAAACGTCATATTCCCTATAAAAATGAAGACATGACTATATATACATTTAAAAAAAATACTGATAATAATACAAATAATAAAAAAAAATCGAGATATTTCTATGCCTCGTTAATGCTTGAAATTCGCGCGAAATTGGCTGAGCCGTTTCTAAGCTAGATTATTATTATTATTATTATTATCAAAGTACAGTGACAGCTTCTTGTCTCATCACCCCCCTCAAATATGTACATTTGATATAATAACTTACCCATATTTTCTCGTCAACTGACCTCAAGTGAATATGCAACAATAGTTACTTCCGATACCAGCTACATGTATTTATAATCTGAAATGTACATGTAATAATTACTTCCTGTTGTTTTAATGCTATCAAACGGTGTTACACGCATGCCAATCAATATCACCATTTTCAAATAAAAAAACATTTTAGAATACAAAGTTATTTTACCGCATATTTCATTAAGAGAAGACATATATAAATTTCCAATACTTATAGCGAATTTAAAAAAAAAGCAATTTAATTCTATTTGTTTTATATCAACAAGTGTTTCATACATGGATATAACAATTGCAGATACCTCAGCATTGACTGACAGAGAGGTCAGGAGACAACGTACAAATATAGTGAACATTAAACAGTCAAGAAGCTGTGGACATCCAAGGGGTGGAATCAGGTGTCTTGGGAAAGTAAGTATCCCCTAAGTACAGATCACATCCCCTCTGTGAATCCAAATACAAGGGTATTCAACTGATGAATATCTCCTTGTCACAATCAGTATAGACAATTACAAACAAGTTCATTATACCGACCGTACAATTTACGAAATGTTGTCTTTAAAATACGATTCCTCATATCTTATGGTCACAACGTATCACTAAGTATAGTAAAATCCATATAACCAGGCGAGATGCAGTTTTATGAACTCTGTTTTGACCTGGACGAGTTTAAAGTTTAGGCAATGCATTAAAATTACCGGTAAGAGTATATGTACAGTAATTCAGATGGTAATAAACACTTTCCCCTTAAAGCCTTTTTTTAACCGAAAAGTAAGAATTTTGAATGGAGTTTTACGCCACACTCAACAATTTTTCAGTTATAAGGTGGTGGCCATTTTTTAATGGTGGAGAAGAGAACCCGGTTACAAGGAAATCAGGAAGAGAATACCGGCCTTCCGCAAGTAATGTGGCAAACTTTTCACAAAAATTAGCGTAGGTAGTCTCTCAATTCCTGTCCAGCAGGACTCGAACCTGCGCTGACAGGAAGTGAGAGACTTCATGATTAAAAAGCGCGATGCTCTAACCACTTGGTCACGGAGTCCCCCCCCCCCCCCCCCGAAATGTTAAAAGAATCGACTGTATGATAATCAACAGATTATTCCATATGAAATCATTGTATGTTGAACAAGCTCCGATATGTCGGATAAATCGGATCAACACGATATGCAAACATTAACAATATGTTACTGTTTCAATGTGGAAAAATGGTGGTAGGAAACCCGAAATTATTACGAAGTCTTGTTTTCAATTTCTCGTCCGTGTAAGTAAACTATAGGATTATTTCTGTGTAATTCTGGTGTTTAAATATATTGCGTTCACTGAAGTATAAAAATAAAATAAAGAAACAGATCGCATAATAAATTGAAATACATGTATATGTTTATGATTCCCATGATAATACCAACACTTTGTCGGAAGCATTTGGTGTAAACACAACAAATTTACCCAGTACTGAAACTCAATAAACGTTTTATGTGTTCAATATGACACCCCACAAATTACTGCAGCAACTGGTTACTTTTGTACCCCATTGCATACATTTGGAATTATTGATAAAAATTGTTTCTCAGTTGAAGAAACCTTTAGAATTATATTAAAGAATAGTTTAGTATAGTCAATTCTATATAACCTGGAGGGATGGAGTCTTGTGAACCCTTTTTAACATGGAAAAGTTTAAATTTTAGGTGATAAAGCATAACATTAAAATTACACTGGCTAGAGCAATCGTTACTACTTGTCACCATGCATACGAGAGTAATAAAAGCGAGGAATAAAACGTTTTTATCGTGCAGCTTGTCATAACCGAAAAGTCAGGAGAATCATCCGTATGGTAATCAAAAATTACTCCGCCCCGCTATCTTATGTGAGTCAGACAATGCCATACGCAAGGTATCTTTATTCTTTTCTAGAAAATAATAAATTTGTGTGTTAGAAAAAAGATAATAATGTACCTCCTATTCAGTAAGTTTACAATCAACTAGATTGAAATCTCACCTATAAAGACCACCTCAAATAGGGGACTAATTTACATCTTGGGTCGTATAATATTTAGTCTATGAAAGTTTCTCAATATATATTAAACAAGTCCGGACCTTAACCTAAGATACCACCTTGCACATCACACCACTTTGAATTAGTCAGTTAAGTGCTATTAATAGCGTGGTTCTATGATATAAAGTTTAGCTTCAGTACTTCGAGTCCATAGGACATTTTCTCCAAAACTACATGAATTTTAGGGAAAATTATGTTTTACATCTACAGAATGCTGTTATGGGTATTTTAGTTTCCACATCTGATTTACACCGTTTCTGGAATGAGCATTTGAAGTTATTCCTGAACAGTCAGTATTTTGGTTTGATTTTATTTTTTTTATTTTTATTTTTTGTTTTACGCCATACTCAACAATCTTTTAGTCATATGATGGCGTCCAGTTTTTATTTGTGGAGGAGAAACTCCGGTTACCCGGGTAAAGACCACCGACCTTCCGCAAGAAAACTGGCAAACTTTCCCACTTGATTCGAAATGAGGCATTATTTTGGAAAGCAAAAGTACACGTGATAGTATTTTACTGCAGATGGTTGATATGAATGCTAAAACGCAAAACCTGTTTGTAGTTGTCATAGTTTGAATGCAACACTAGTTATAGTGTTTGTCTTCAATGTAAAATATCGCAGAATACCGGACTAAACTTTTTGTGATTCAGAGCATTTTTAATGTTTGAAGGATCTATATCTTTATTTACAAATCTGAGTTTGAGGAGACCGATCACCTGATCAGAGCGATTATTGTCTATAAGGCCGGTGTAAAGACGAATAATGACCCCCGTCGAATAATGACCGGGGGTCATTATTCTACGTAGAAAAATGACCCCCCGGTCATTATTCGACGTTTTAGGGGGTCATTATTCGACCGTAGAATAAGTGGCACCAGTCCCAAAAATTGCAAACCCCTCGTGAAAAATATTGAGCCCCATAGAATAATGACCCCCTTATAAACCGACTTGATTTCTCGATAAATGTTATTAATATGTACTCTTTTTATATATGTACGATGGTGTTCTGAAAGTTCGTAGATATGGCGCATGTTGACGCTTATACTTCAGATAATACTAGTATGCATTTTTTTTTTTTGCGATTATTTTCAACCAACTCATTTGTTAATTCTGATTCATAAATTTTAAAAAAACTAATGACCTTCGAAACCCGGATACCACTTCATTTTTGTGACTTATCGGATGTTATAACATTTATAAGTCTATTGTGTATTTTAGACCCATACACGTCCATGGACTCTTTACATCTACAGGAGCACTTGGGTCATACCGGGATTCTGATTTACGCCCAGGAGCGCTAAGTCAAACAAATTTTCCTTAAAGTATGCAGATTATCCTCCGGAGATGTTCATAAAATGACAATTGAGTTTGCACGCGTAGTGTGGAAAAAGAGAACTCTTTCGTCGGTCAAGAAATAAATGGGCTTTCCATTAAGACAGGAGTAAAAAAAAAACTTTTTCCACACTCCAGGACATTTTAGAACTCCAAGAGGATAATATGCTTAATTAAGGGATAATTTGCATAACTAATTAAGCTCCCCTGTAAATTTACGTCATTATTATCGTCACTGAGGAAGTTTTACGGTCGATACGGGGATCTTACAACACAATATGAAGTCCCCCTCTCCCGAATGTTAAATGACATTCTGGGGCATGACAATAAACAGTAAAAACCCTGAATCAATCAGACATTACACCTAATCATGACCTTACCGAAAATGACATTTTTACCAATTCAGAGAGGTTTCCATAGAACATTTGCGACGGGTGTGCCTAGCCGACAGGGGACGCTCACTCCTTCCGGACACCTGGTCCTATATCTTTGGGATTAGCAGTTCCTCAGGTGGAAACCACAATCACCGAACTTGACATCATCAAATTTGACAATATCACCGAACTTGACATCACCGAATTTGACAAGTTTCAACTGAATATGTGCGACGGGTGTGGCTAGCCAGCAGGGGGCGCTGATTCCTCCGGACACCTAGTCCCGTCCCATTTGGGACTTGCATATGTTCTACTTGTTGAGAGCATTTACCTTAATTTGTCATGAATTTCTGGATTAAAGCTTTCTGGACTCTGACTTCAGTATTTATATTTTACTTCTAACACATTCGAATTTATTCAAATAAGGCAATTATTGCCATATGCTTAGTTACATTATTTAGGACGTGTGCAAGGGAACATAATTTGTTCCATAGGTAAAAGATTCGAACCATTGGACATGCATTTTCTATCATAATGGTAACACTTGAATTGTGTGTCCAGTCACATCAACCATTCAATATGCCGTTCAAAACTGTTTTCGAAGTCAATTCAAACTTGACAGCCATGCTCCCTGGCGTTGCGTCGATTTTCGTCATAAAATTCCTTGCACTGTGCATAATTCTAATGTAAAATTAAACGTCTAGACAAATGAAACAATTAAACGCGCTCTTTGTATATTTTTGGCTACGCGGCCTATATTAAGCAAAAGAGGATATTATTAAATTAAGAAGATAGCACTGAAGCCATTATTACAATAGTAGCAGCATTGATGTATATTAAACATACATGTAATTGCAAAATCGTGTTATCCTCTTTCTGTTGATAAAGGCCGCGTGACCGAAATTTGCAAAGAGAGTGTTTGTTTTATTTATTCAACTTGCTTCCCTATTGAGGACCATAGACCTCAGTTTGAAACGCCATTTTGAAACGATGGTTTGACTGTAAATGAGCATGATAGAATGGTCCTCGATCCAATAAATTTGTTATTGGGTTTCTGACGGACCTACCACAAAAATATAGGGGGTCAGTTGTGAACATAGTGGCGTTTTACCGTGTATTCCAACTGTAAACATTCAGATAAAATCTGCATTTCATTTTGCCGCTATTATCTGACTGTTTATAGTTGCGATACACGACAAAACGCACTCTAGTGTTGGACTTGTATGTGATATACATGAATAACGTTTACATTTAAATGATCTTCAACATGAACCTGTGTAGATCAATGAGTTAGCGCGCCGGTCTGTATGCGTGTGATTTTCATTTTATAATTTTCGCTTGCTCCGAGTTCCTCGCGGCGCGACAAAACCCATACATATGAAATCAAGCATGACATTCACCCGAAGCATAGGGTGCAGTGGACATAAAGTAAGATGTATCAAATATGGCGTCGAACTGAAATCGGTGCAGTATATCTTTAACAAAGATAGTGGTTGTATAGTTTTAACGATTATCCCTCGATAATCGACTTGGAAGTGGGAGATACCCAATCGGAGTGGCGAGGCGGGAGTCTTCACCCGAAGCATAGGGTGCAGTGGACATAAAGTAAGATGTATCAAATATGGCGTCGAACTGAAATCGGTGCAGTATATCTTTAACAAAGATAGTGGTTGTATAGCTTTAACGATTATCCCTCGATAATCGACTTGGAAGTGGGAGATACCCAATCGGAGTGGCGAGGCGGGAGTCTGCCTTCCTGTTATAAACTTTAACTTTCGCCATATATTTTTTTATCGTCAGAGATAGAGTTCATATTTAGAATGCATACTCAACTAATGAAACCGTTTCAAATGACACCAGGGTCAATGACCCTATGCACTTCATGCTAACTAGCTTTTCGGATTTTGTTGCCATCGGGGCATAGTGTTTCACAGACACATCTTGTTGTGGAAAATATCAAATATTATTATTACCAGGAGTGTAGTATGTAATGTACAATATGGGGTCATTTTTCTATGGGGGTCATTTTCCTATAGATCTAACATGTAGAAAAATGACCCCCCGGGTATTTATTCTACGGTTTTGACTCATTATTCTACGGCTAGGGAGTCATTTTTCTACGTAGAATAATGACCCCCGGTCATTATTCGACGGGGGTCATTATTCGTCTTTACACCGGCATATCTGTGATGGTCGTTGTCAGTGTGGATTCGGGAGATATAACGAATCAGTGTAGAGGTTAATACTTGCTTCCTATATGAAATAAAAAAGTAAAGCTTCATGCGACTTTGATACAGATACAAAATAAGGCAAAAATGAAGATAATGTGTACATCTGTTCTATTTTATGAACGATGTCCATGGCTTCGCCCATCATTTTACGTCTTCCGTAAGTAATAAAATGTACCCTCATATTTACACTGTGGATTTCATAAATTTCCTACATAAGTGTATGCAATGCCAGATCATCTAATGTACAAAAGGGGTAGTTCTCAAGGAGTGATTGTTAGTCGGGAAAGATATATTGTTTTTCATTTTGAGCACCCTCGAGGATAAAACAGAATGGTCAATGGGTTGATTAATAATCGAAAACCGGGCATTCATTTGTCTAACTGTCCTTATTCATGTTAAGGGATATAGGCATTCTACGGGAACGTATTCGTGCCAGATAAGTATTAGTATTAGTAATATACGACATAGTATATTTCATACCTAGCTATAAAGGCATTGTATGGAAGTGCATCAATGCCAGATAACATATACATGTAATTTGTATGTACATTATACATGTAATTTCATACGCAGATATAGGGACTCCGTGGAATTATACTACTGCAAGATCAAATGTTCGTATTATACGTATGTGCATTATAATATGTCATATATATACTAAATAGTTTTTTGTTTTGTTTTAAGTGTTTTACGTCACACTCAACAATTTTTCCGTTATATGTCAATGGCCAGTTTTTATTGCAGAAGGGGAGAACCTTCTAACAATATACCCGGAAGGACACCACCGGTCTTCCGAAAGTAAACTGGTAAATTTTCTCACAAAATAAGATAAAGTTCCAGCGGATTTCAAACCTGTGATAATTTGAGGTGAGAGACCGTAGTTTTAAACGCCATGTCTAAACCACTCGGCCATGGATACACCCTACTAGTTAGTATGCAGTACCTAGGCCTATAACTTATTATGTAGAAATATACAACGTAAGGTGTATAAATAATTTGCACGTTTCTTTTCATTTTAGATCATCATCTATTATTAACATCACCAAAGTAAAACTTACTTTAGCGACCACCTGTGTATAAAGACCACCTGTCCCCAATAGTACCATCTGTGTACAAATCAACCACTATATAAAGACCACCTCACAATAAAAACTATTTTTGTTGTCTCCGTAAGAGGGTCTTTATATATCTAAGTTTCACTGTATTGTAATTATTATTATACATTTTATTATTGTTCTTTCGTCATGATATTACATTGCCTATGAAGTACACGTACTTATCCACATCCCCTGAACTCAACAGGATATATTGCTGGGAATATATGTTAATAGAATTTCCTTTTTACGACATAGAAAAGCACTTTCAAATGGACGATGAGTAACTAAATCGTCAATTTTGTTTCCTTATATTCAAGTGCTTCGTGATAGCAACAAGTGTATAGCTTTAAAATATACAACACTGGAAACATTTTTCTCTATATTAAAACACATCCGATCTTTTATGAATTCATATTGTCGAACTTTGGAATTTCCTTATATACATATATATATATATTTTTACATTTGTATTCTTATATTTTTCTCCAACAATTCATTGTCCACCCTATATACATGATGCGGTTTAAACGACAACTAATCTAAACCAGTGGTATTTGTCATAAATGTCGTACTTGTGTATTTGTTTCATTGTTGTTTACATCCTACTAAAAACTTTTCACATATATGTAGAGGTCACTAGCTTTCCGTGCAGTACCTCACATTTTGACCTGTGCTATTGAACTGTGTTACAGCAGTGAGGGTTCTATTACTGCGTGTCATGCCTGCCTTGACACTGGACCTATGTTTTACATATAATCCAAACGACTCCTCACTTGGCGAAGCACTACCAAATGTTGAAGTCTTCGGCACGATTTGGTACCCTTCCGCTTGCAAATCGAAAAAACAATACCACTTGACCAATGCAGTAGCCATATTTGAAACAAAATAAACTGATGCTTTTAGGATTTATAATGACCAACGCCAGAAATATTATAATATTTCACTCAGTTCCCTTCCTTCAAAATCTTTTTACTGTGAGATACGAGAAATAGCTCACAAATGGCTGTTCAGTGTCAATGAAAAGAGATTATCAAATTATATTTACATGTATGTCTCAAACAATGATGGGCTCTGAATAATCTACGTTCATTTACACATATGAAATCAGTATAAATAAATAAATATATATATATATATATATATATCTGTCTATCCGTAATTCTGTCCTGCTTACATATAAAGTGTAATATTTCAAGTTTGGATTGTGATACTGTAACCAAACTTGGGACTGTAAGTTCATCTAAGGGTTGCTCACACTTCTCTGACACCAAATGCCCCTGGGGGTCGAAATGCAGGACATTGCAAAAATTTGTTGGGACCGGTTGGCCAGTTTTAATGGTTGAGGAGAGAACCTGGTTTCAATGTACCCGGAAAGACACAACCTGCTATGAAATCAGAAACAAAGATGGTTGAATACTGTATTCTATTGACAATTTTATTTAAATAGAACCGTAACATTTGTATGTATAAATGAAGTTTGACATCCACTAATATAGAAATCAAAAGCACATTACAACAGTAATATACACTTAATACAAAGAAGAAAGATTTGTTCTATTTGCTGGGCTCTGTGCGCACCACTTCACGCCATATTATTATTTCCAAACTTACAGAATCTTGCAAAAACTATCTAAAACACACAACTCACAGATTCGCACAACTGCTAAAACATAGTATGTGGAAATAAGATATCAAAAATAGCATTTTACTGTTGCCAGATTCTGACAATTTGATCCATCAGATCATCTATCACCCTGTTATAAGCATACTTGTCAAATAACACTTGACTCCAAACGTTCAAGTATTACTAGTAAATAAATCAATACTAGTGGTCAATAATTTGTCACTGAACTCATGCATGAATATTTTCAAAAGTTACATACAATGACCATCAAAAATATGAAAAATCATGTCTGCTTTGCTGTTGCTGCAAAAACAACTTTTTCTCATAATTTAATATACTCGAAAACAAAGAGGAGAAGCAAATGAATCAAATTTTGAACAAATAATCAAGCAGTGATTGTATCCACTTTAATGCTATTAAATTTATATTCATATAACACAACATGCATGTACTTTGATGTTGGGAGTTGGTCCACATATCTATTTACAGAATATAAAAATATTGAAATTTTTTGAAAATTTTGATAGTTTTATTTTGTTTACTAGTAGCAGGATGACCGAGTAATAATACAGAACAGCCACATGAGTATTCACAGACAAAATCACAAAAGCATACAACATTCAGAAAAGTTATCAATACATAATCTTTATCAGGTTTATTTATGTAGTCTTAATTATTTTACACATGTTATACATAATTACATGCTTCTAGAGATAAGAACGGAAAGCACTCATGCTTTTGCTAAATATATATTACATAACTGTAGTTAATCACCATGTAAAGATAGCAACTGATCATAAGTAAGTTTTACATGCCAAGTTTAGAATACAGATAATTGTGCAATACTGTGCATTAAAAATGTGAATATACAGAAAATCAATATCATTGTACACACATATGCATACATACAACAAATGAAGTGGGAGTTTAACAAAATTGTGACATGAATTTTTTGAAAATAAGTTTAAAGATGTAGAAATGCAATAAAGCACTTGTTTTTCTTAACAGTGAAATCTCGACCATCCTCTTTATTTCAAAACAGAACAAATTAGAATTTATACATGCATTTCAAAATCCTTCACTTTTACATTTTCAACTAAATGAATTACACCCAAATAACTTCCCAAACTTTGATTTAAACAATAACCTTATTCCATAATTTTTTTAATGACATAAAGGCTTTAGATAAAAGTTCTATATTACTTAAGGATTCACCATGGCCAAGACTGCTGTGATCATTTTCAACCGGTTAACAACTCTCCCATTCCTATCCGATCCTCAACAAATTCAATAGATAAGCAAAATGAAAGGGTTAATTGAAGCAGGGTAAATCAATGCATTTTCCCTCATTCACGAGTGAAAAAAAAAATAACAGAAAATAAGTCCCAAGCATACAGTACCCATCACTTTCTGATATTTGTACAATGGGAAAGCACCAAAACAATTCTTGCTGAAGATGAAAAATGTTACTTGTAGTGTGAACGAAAAGGGAGAAAAGATGCGACTCATTCAATTATGTTATCAAATCATTCACTCTATATATACACACTCATGGGAAATAAATTGAATGAAAGATGCATTTGAATGTGAACACTACATTTTCATTTCTCAATTATAACAAGTCGTAATCTTTAATTATTCATGCTATATTTCACAGACTTAACATCACTCATTTGTTTTTTTTCTGAAGGATACAGCACATTGTTTATATCTATATCTTGTTTCTGTTTTCTAGTGATATTTTTTTTCTTATGAATGCATTGAAACTAACAATAGTATGAAAATGTTCCGATTGAACTGGTTCATTATTTATGCAGTTCAAATCACAATAGTAATGAAGGCGTTTATGCCAATGTCATACTGAACACTGCTCTTGTGGCATATGCTGTTGTTAATGGTATAGGAATGTTTCACTTATAAGATATGTTGAGATCTACAGTTGAAATGCCACAAGATGTACCTCTAATAATCCCAGCAAAGTGTTTTTTTCAACTTTTATATTAATTGCATGGTGAATGAACAACTCTGTCTTGTTATAAATCTACCATGTATCTCCTGAATTCTGGTCGGAATCATTCAGTTAACCAAACAAGCACTCAATCACTGTTAGAATGAGATCTGTTTTCTTAATGGAAAAGATAAATGACATTCATTTATTTTCAATAACTTAGAACAGCCCTCAAACTAAAATATCTAAATTCCAATACATAAAATTATGTAAACACATGATTCTTTCAAACATGTATTGCGATATGGCTGAATTTTGGTTTTCTTCACAAAGCGGAAACTTTTACAATAAGATGGTTATACAATAAAAACAGATTTGTATTCATTAGACATTTTAATTGTAGTTGCACATTAATAACCTGACAATCCCCTTCATAATTATGTTTATATTCTGACAAACTCTAGGAAATTCTTGTTATCATAGAAATGTTGGACAGCAATTCTCAAACTGGCGACTTTGTATGACATCACAATGAAAATAAATGTCGGAAGTTTTCATTACCCTTCTTTCACTGCCGTATGTTAACATATTCATTACACTACAAGCTAACATCACAACTATTCCAAGTTTTTATTTTCAATCCCTTTTCTTTCCATCCACTATTACTAGCCATGCAGAAAACACAAAAACTGAAACAAGACAAAGTATTGCACAAATAAGAGTCCATTATGTGATCAATTTTCTGCAGTTTGATATATCACCATAAGCATCATATACAACTGTACAATTATATACACAACTGCTTTCTTTGTTCACATTGTTCATTCTCATGATTTATGTAATTCATTCAAATCCTGTTAATGGCATTGAAAAAAATTATATCAAATTGTAGAAAATTAACCAATATTTTGTCCACAGTGATAGATTCAATAAACTGGGAGTTCTGAAAAGCAGTATAATACAAAAGACAAACAATTTCATGTAAAAACGGTGTAAAAATGATAAATAAGAGTTATCTTCCTTTGTCTGTTTCATCCAGCTGGAATTTTCACTAGATGCTGAGGACTTTCAAAATTATGTTGTTTTAAAAGGACCTTCATGTTTCTGACTGAACCTAGTAAACACTTGCTAACAGGCACACTGTGCTTATAAAAATCTCATCATCAGAGATTGAGATATCGTATTACTTTTTGTACCTTTGGTTTTGAGTTTAAATGTCATCACTTGAATATCACAAAAAATATTGACCTTCACATTGTGGCCGGACTTACATACTCAAATTAAAATCCTTGGCCAAGAGCAGCTCCAGATATTCTGTCAAAATGTATGAAATGGAATGACTTTATAGTAAGCTGTTGAGCTTACAAGAGATGGACAGATATTCAATACACAAGAACATATAATGAAGTGTGATGCAATAAAGCTAGCTAGTGTAATGCAACCTCCCTCCCTTCTGACCCCCAGATTACCACAAGGACAACATATCTATTACAATTATTTGAAACAGTGATTTAATTGCATAATGATTACAAATAAAGATACAAACATTTCTAACACTGATGATTCATTATTCAATTTTTAGCTACATGTAATGACAGATTTATTAAACATTTTGATAGAACTAAACATTCCAGGTGGCAGAAGTCTTAAAACAACCTTAATTTGATAAAAATTGTCATACAAACCATCCACATACACATGTTTACAAAAACTAACAAATGTATATAAAATATCTGCCTAGAGTAACATTCTTTCACTATTTTCTATGAAGCTTTAAAACAGTATTATATCCAAACCTAGAGCAAGGATACTGGTCAAATTATTCAATCAGAATACATAGCTTTTATATATATCACCAGGTCTAGTAATTAGAAGTGTCTGTATATTTGACGCATCTGAAGATTGAAAACAATACACAGGTATCTAATTCTCTTTCGTGAAAAAAAGTTTTAAGATAGGCTTGTTTTGGATTTATCTCTGATGTAAGTGAAATCTCACATCAATTAAAAAAAAAAAAAAATTTCCCTAGATGCAGATATCTATGGAAAAATCTACTTGGGAGGCCAGCATGGTGTACATAATATATATATATATATATATATACATACATACATATACACACCTACACACACATATATATATATATATATATATATATATATATATATATATATATATATATGTATATGTATATATAACTGGTCGCCACCTTATAACCGAAAAATTGTTGAATGTAGCATAAAACACCTTATAACCAAAAAATAACAACAAAATGAGACTGAAATAGCCTGACTTGTCACTTGATATCACTTACCTGTTGTTTTTGACATTTAATATGCTCATATATATCTGTATAATACCAGACAGCAACAGGTCACAAAAGGTCACTGGAGAAACTCAAGAGAATTTAATAGAAAACAGTTTGATGTTTATACCCTTCACTTACATCAATGAGATGTCAGCAGCTATTAAGACTTGTTCCAGTGCTGGTAAGCAATCATTTTCCACCAACACCTATTTGTTCCATGTTTAAGTTACATGAAGATTTTAAAACATTCCAGGAAAATTAATATTTACGTCATATCAAATAAATAAAATTTGCTTTTCTAGGGAAAAAAATCAGAAAAATGTTAAAGACAGAAATGTCACATAACAGAAGATGTATTCTCCTATGTCACATGACAAACAACTGAGAAAAATTGTGTAGTATGGTTTTCATTGGTCTATGCTTGGCACATACAAACAAAATGCAGTGTAAGGGGAATAACTCTTCTATCAGCTTGTGAATAATGACAGGGACAATGACAAAACATATACATGTATTCATATTAACAAAATAGTTGAAAACCATTATTTATGGAATACCTATACTGGAATCTGACATCTCGGTCACTCTTTCAAGAAATAAATATCAGAACAACAAAATAATTATCTTATAAACAAGTCTGCAGCATACAACAACTTCCTTCAGTTATCTCCCTTTGGGATTGAAGGAATTTCACTAATTACTTCCATCTCGACTTCACTGCATGCACTGTTTCTTCTCTCACTTTCATACAATGTCTTTGAAATAAAGTCAAAAAATGTCTGAATTTCAATCTTTGAAACTATCGTCCAGACTTTGAATGCTGTATTAACCACTGTAATGTGATATCTGAAAGTGGATAAATAAAAATAATAAACAAAATATAACATGTATAACTCTGTCACCCCTAAGTATTTAATATAAATGGTATGCTCTTTTCTAATGCTTGCAATCAGTTTATTCTTTTCTGCAGGGTTGAAAGAGTTAATGGGTGATTAACTACGGTGTCAGAAGAACTCTGATGTCATCAAATATTTTGAAAGAATGGAATTCCATTTAAAAGGTAATTTTAGCAGAATTTCTGTATCCAGCTGCACTGCAATAGGTTACGTATTGCATGAGCAGGGTTTTCCCTGGGATTTTCAAATTAGGAGTCCATGGACTCCCACAACTACAAAATTAGGAGTCCATTTGGTAAATTAGGAGTCTATTTGCAGTGCACTTCAATTCGACCAGAATTAAACTGAATGTCAAATGTGCACTTGTGTTGTTAATTACAGACATCCCTCTAGGGAAAATATCAACAGTACAAGTGGAGCATTTATTTTCTGATCATAACTTAATCATGTCGGGAGAGTGAGTAGTTTTTCCCGCACTCATATGTGAAACAAAACATCAGCGCCATTTTTATACGTTACTGTAACACATAGTAATTTCCTGGTTTGTTCTTGAACACTCAAGATTTCCCTTAATTCAATATATAATTATTGTATACATATATGTACTATAGATTAAAGGTTTATACGAAATCAAATAAAATATAGTTGTTTTAACTACATTTTAAATCATATGGAAAATTTATATTAAAAATCTATCAATTGTAATACAATTACATGTTTTTAGAAATATAGATGCAAAACTGTAAAGTTACTAAATACATGTAGCCTACATGATGCCTCAAATTTATTTATTTTAAAATTATATCTATTTTATCCATTTCAAGTATTAAAGTACTTTATCATATGTAAGATTTACATAAACATTTCTGTAAATAAATCATTTAAATAACTATCATTAGTACTTTAATTATTATTTTTTAATTTCCATAATTCAAATGAAATTCGGGTTTGGTATCCCTTCTATAATTTATATTTCTGAAAGTACCCATAAAGTTGTTGTCTTGTTGATTCTAGATCTACATTAGATCTACATTAGAATTTAGAGCATAGGCGTCGGAACCGGGGGGCTGGGGGGGGAGAGGGCCTTAGCCCTCCCCCCCACTTTTTTTTGCAAAGATAGACATAGGTGTTGAAAATTGGGGCTTAGCCCCCAGACGTTTCTGGCATGTGTGTTTTAAGTTGGTTTAGCAATTTGCTTCCGACGCCTATGTAGAGGTAAAGTTTTTCCTGTTTTATTATGAATAAAATGATGGATTCAGTTTCTTGTTTTTTTTTTCTTGTGAAATTGCACTAGAACATGAGAATTAAGAACGGACATAAAAAGGAAGCAAACTGGTAGAAATAGGTCACAGACATCAAGTATTTAACGCGTCCACTAGGACGCAATAGATCTTATTTTAGGCGTCATTAAGGATTTTTACGCGTAAATACGCAGAATTTTTGCGTCAGGGAAAACTCTGCATGAGCCAATTGAACTCTGTATTATAACTGTATGATTACAAGTGCAGCATCCCCAAATATTTTATCATTTATAGTTTTGTGGACCCTCTGACCTGTCATTTTGGGAGTACAGAAATGTCTTTAGAGTAAGATGTAACCTCCAACAAAAAAAAAAAAAAAAAGGTTATTTCAATCTTATGCCTAATGATTTAATACCTGTATGTTTATCAATCAAAGAAGTCAACTAATCTATTTAAGGCAAATAAGTCATTGTGTTGGATAAATTGAATGGTCTTTTTGGAAAAACTTCAGATTTAAGTAGTAGATGGGTCTGGAGGAAGATAGGTCAATATCAGCAGAGATAAAAATAGGGATTGGTCATTGCAAAAATACATTGCAATCTTATAAATTTGCCATACCTTGGCTAATTCTAAACAGATCATACAAACTATTGTATAGTTGTTTAATTTCAAGGGGAGAAAATTTCACATTTTACTGAGATGATCTCATTCATGGGTATTAAATTTCACGCAAGATAAGTTAGGACTGTTTTTTAATACTTCATTAGTGTAAGGTATTATATTCACGGGTATTTAATTTCACAGAATTTCCCATGACTGCGAATATAGGGAAATTAAATCCCCCATGAATAATAGCAACTATACAGTATAAACAATTAATAAGCAGCTGCATCAATGACCCAAAATATGTTGTGTCAAATTTTAATTGAATTTTGAGGAATAAAGTCGCATAACTCTGTAATGACAAAAGTAAAAATTGTAAGAATCTAGAGGCACGTAGTTCTCATAGAACCTAACATCCATTGTATAAAAACATTGTAGACATCATTTATTGTCAAACATGTCTCATGTTTAGCAAATTTTCATGAATAAAGGCTAATAACTTAGTAATGACCACTGTCAAAATTGTTAAAACCTGAAAGATACTTAGTCTTCTTGGAACCAAACATTTTGTAAAACTTTTAAGGATTCGTAAAGGCAGAAACACAATGGTATTCCATAAAACATTTGTCATATACATGATATATTGGCATAAAAAAATAATAAAAAGCTTTTTTGGTCTTATTTTTAAATTTTCAGTGAATTATTTTGGTCTCTCAATTGGGACTAAAAAATTTGGAATAACAATTAAACCATCACTTATGGTTCTCAATAACGGCAAAACCCAATACTTTTATAGATATCTGTGACTGTTTAGAAAAAATAACATTATATTATAATTGAAAACTGTCAGGTGTGCCCATTATTGTGTTTTATCTACAAATTGGCAGGTATTTATCTTTTCACTACACAAGCATGTTTGTCAGTAATGCACTAATTGACCTAATGTTGTCCTATTACTGCTTGAGATATATAGAAAATATATTTATCTAGGTCTAGGTTGTTTTAAATTAAATCCTGTATGAGATACACATATGCTAATGTGGATCTGTACACTACACAGTCTGTGAAGCCATCCATAATCATACTCAATCCCAGAGAATTTAATTATGTCACTTCAAGCAATGAACAGTGCTATGTTTTTTCTGAAGTATAATCTAACCAATAGCGCACATATATGCATTAACCAAACAATGGTTATAAGTCAGCCAAAATGGGTACATGTTGGTGGGTACATGTGGGTGGGTACCAGATGAATGTGATCAGACAACTTTACAGTAAATTAAGCACATTTATGTCTTTGTGTGAAAATCGCTAAAATCATGTGTGCTAAGACATTTCATTCTACAGTTACTATACCTCTGATAGCTAAATAATTGATGAAGATTGAAAGTCATTCTGGTTTATAACAAAATAACATCATTCATTACTGTTTTCATTTATATGTGATTGTAGAAGAGCAGAATGATAAGACACAATACATTTCATTATTTGGCAATAATTTATGCAAGGGAGATAATCCACAAAATACAGTATATTTATCTTCCTACATCCTTGTTCAGAGTAGATGTCTATAAAAATGAAGTTAAGAGCTTTCAAATTAACATAAATGCTGTTTATACTTTTACTCTACTGTACGCAAAATTAGATTAATATTACTGACCTATATTTTCTTTTTCTTTACATGATATGGAATAACAACATATTTCCCGATCTTGTATAGCTGAAAGATTCCTGAAATAAGAAGACAAAGCACATACACAGTTACATTAAAGCATTAACATTCAGTTTAAAAATGATATTAAGTGTTTGTTACCTTGGTTTCAAAGTTGTTTTACAATCTGACAAGAACATTCACTTATTCATGAAGATGTCACCAGCCATAGCTGTAGAGCCATTAATACCTACCTATGATATATCTAATGCTGATGTAGTGAGGGATCTTACACATTATATTAGCCAAGCATATGAGAGTGTTCTAGGATTTTCCTGCATTTTTAACTTTACAAGGGAAAGTTCATAAAAATGGCTTTCCCACAACCCAACTTAAATATCCCTGACTTATTTTGTACATGAAATTTCACATAATTGCTCTTTGAATTTATATATTTGTGTTATAACTTGTAATGATTAAAAGTCATAGGAAATAAATTTTATATAATCCTTTTAAAATGAAAAAATATAAAGAAATGCATGTCAAAAACTTCTTTAAAAAAAATTGATAGTTAAGTGTTGTTTAATGTTTGTCTTCCTTGACTGTGATTGTCGCACCACAATTGGACACCCATTTACAAGAATTCAAATGGAAAACGCCAGGGTTTCCGTGTACATACTTTAAGATTTGTGTCTGTGTTTTCGTCCTCAGACTGTGTAAATAACATCTACCGATCATAAAATACTGTAAACAGATGCCTGTCATTTTCTGAATTTTAATGCCCTTCCCCGAAAAAGCCAAGCAGGCTAATTTTTAACTACCATCATAAATATGTTACTTGCTATTAAAAAGCTCAAAAAACTGCCCTGATAGAACATCAAATTCTTTTTTGATTTGTTGAAAGTTCGTCGTCATTTAGTTGAAAAGCAACAGGGGCCCAATGGCACCAACAGCAGTCAAACTGAATAACCTAAACGACTAGTAAATCTAGCGCTCTATTTCCCAAATTAAATTAACTTTTTTGAGTTGCTCAAAAGCTCTTAATATCAATTGAATTCTAAATATGAATTGATGAAGCAAGTGATGTACATGTATCTACTTTGATTCTTATGACATGTTGTAAAAATAAAACAGTAGACCTAAAAACAATATGCTAGAGAACGACTATACGGCAGAGCTGTAAAACAGCAGATGTTTATGTTAAAATTACTTTTCACCCAGAAATTTGTTTACATACATTACATCCGAGTGCAATGATTAATAGCAATAAACTGAAATGGATTAAATTTTACATGTATATGTTTTTCTGAATACTGTGAAAGATATCAATGTTTAATTAAAGAAAATTATAATTTACAGCGTAAAGTAAGCCTAATATACATTTACAAAGCTAACCGGTGCGATGATTCTGTCGCCGAGATGTGCATGTCAAAATGAGGGACTTTCGCCCAAATTCCAGTCATTGTGTTTTTGGTTTTAAATGGATACATGTTTTCGGCTGAATAATGATATGAAATTTTGAATGAAGAAAATATACTTGTTTTATATACAAGTGATCTTTTTCTATTCTTTAGTTTTCAAAATCGTCCTCTATTTCCAAGTCGCCAAAGTTTTCCTTTTGATAGTTTACCTTGTTCAAGACAGAAATCGGAAAACGAAGAGCAATACGGGCAAAATTATAATCTGAATTTTCATTGGATGATAAAAATATTTTTTTTATGACGTAGGGATCATATCTATTTTAGTTCTAAAAATGCAGTGATGGGATTTCCTGGTGCCGCGAAGCAGAGAAATTGACTGCATTTGTACTGAAATGCCGACTTATTTCATAAAAGGAAAACAAATTAACAATCAGTAATAAAAAATCCATGCATGTATTTATTTAATTATTTGTTTAACTTGCCCAAGGGTAATACGAGGATGAAAATTGACTTTCCCGTTTCAAATATTGACTTGCCATGGGTGACAGGAGATGGGAATCCTAGAACACTGATATAAGTACATGTATACATACAGAAAAAAAATCTCCAAAAACAAACACATCACGTATTTTCCATTTCACATACTGATTATCATACAAATGATTAACCCACTCTTTGGTTTTGGCAAGCTGCGTGGGAAAAACATTTTATTCTTCGCTGGATACTCTCTATGTATGGTGACAAGTATAGGAATGATTACTCTAGTGAGTGTTATTTTAATATTATGCTTTATTACCTAAATATTAACTCGTCCTGATCAAAAAAGGTTCACAAGACTCCATCTTGCCAGGTAATATGGATTTTACAATACATTCAAATAAATACTAATTTTTGTATTTATATATTGTACAATTTAAACATTTCTAAATAGAAAGTTTTTAGAAAAAAAAAATAAAATGACTTCCCAACCTACCTACAATCTAATTTTATAAATTCCTGCTGTGGGGTCACATTTGATTGACCTCTTGTAGATATGTATTGTTCAACCAATGAAAATACGACTTACAATATCTTGAAAGTTTATTGAAAGGTAAAGAAATCTAATTTTATACAGTCAAAACTTGTTATGTCGAGATAGGTAATCTCGATTTATCCGGTTTCTCGAGATCAAGTGCCGGTCCCAGCAATTTTCCTTCAATATCTTACTAATAAAAGACCTGATAACATGAGATCGGAAAAGTCGAAAACCGTTTATGTCGATGTTAAAACTTGATTCCGATGTTTTGATTCAATGTGAAAGTGACCAGTTATCTCAGAAGTTAAATTTTTGTACATCGTCATTAAGTCATTGTGATTATATGACTAGTGCTGAACAAATATGTTTTCTGTATCATTTTCAGTACATACAATAAATAAATATTTTCACAAAAATTTCTTTATTTTGCTCGCCGATCTTAAATCTATATGGTTAATGTAACTTTCTATAATTCGTTTTTAGATTTCCTGTTCTTAAAGTATAATGAAAGTATCCATTTCGTGATCTAAAACGGAGCATGGGATGTTCCTGTTAAAATGTGAGTGATCTTTACATGCCAATACAATTTTGTATTAAGAAATAAATACTCAAACGTAATTCATTCCTTTTAATTTGCTTTGAATATTGTTTGACAAAACACATGGTTTTTGTCACCGTCAGTGTGCACATATACTGATGATAAGAGACAAACCGTATACATGTACATTGTAGGCATACAAGTATTCTGGCAACTACGGTACCAAGATGCTCATGAGAGGAATCAAGATTGTATTTAGTGACAAACCATTTAACTTGAAGACCCGTTTATCTTGAATTTTTTGTTTGGTCCCGATGACTTTGAGATAACGAAGTTTGGCTGTATAATTAAGTGATCATCAGTGTCCAGAATTCAATTGGAGCATCTTTGCTGATTTAATCCTAACCAAGGTTATGAAAAGAAATCTCTACTTCAGGATTGTGTTCATTATTTATCATGTTTATAATGTTTACATCCATTTACCATGGTTAAACTTTCAAGACTTGCATGTGACCCCATAGCCAGTTTCCTTAGATCCTCTATGTGACAAATCAGAAAATGAGAGCCATGAAAGATTGGCTTCTAATTAGACTGCAGTATATATAGGTCAAACAAACAATTTTTTTAAATGATATCTCACCCAAAAGACGTGGTTTTTTTGGTTATTTTTTACTTCATAATGAGCACTGATGAAATTTCAGCCTTTGATTCAGAAACATGTATTAATTGGCAGCTAATCATTCAAACTTTTCATTCATACTGAATGTTATTTCTCCCATCTTTGTTTCTCACCTCAAGAGTCCAGGGGCTCAGCATTGTCCATACATTCTACCTGTGTATTTTCATGTTCATTTGACTTTTCACTTTGTATGTATAGTCCGTTTGCTCTTCATTGAAACTGGGGTTTTGTTAAATTTCTTTAATTTCACTTAATCATCAAATTTGAATTTTACGGCAATGTTTTTAATTTTACCATATATAACTGAATTGTGAATATGCAAATTTTTGGTTTGCTAACAAAACTTTTACCCATTTACTGCAATACAAAATTTTGTAAAAGTTTGTGTCGGTAAATGCAGAGTTGATAAAACAGCACCCCCAGGGTGTCCGGGTAGCGCAGTGGTTAGCGCACTCGCTTTTCACCAATGCGACCCGGGTTCGATCCTCGGATTGGGCAGGGAAGTATGTGAAATGGTTACCAACCCTGATACGCTCCTGTCCTTCGGACTGAGACAGTAAAAACCGAGGTCCCGTGTCACAGTGAGTGTCTGCACGTTAAAGAACCCTCACTGCTCAATGGCCATAGGTGTCGAGCATAGGCCAAAATTTGAAGCCCTTCACCGGCATTGGTGACGTCTCCATATGAGTGAAAGATTCTTGAGTGGGACGTTAAACAACAATAAACAAACAAACAAACAAAAAAACAGCACCCATAATTCTTTCTGATTCATGCATAAGTTGGTCGTATGCAAATCAGAAACTCTGGGTCATATGACAGTAGAATGGCATGGGATTGTATCATAAATTCTTGATTATTTTTTATGAACTGAAAAAAAAAAATCAAAATTATAAGTCTGCATCATTGTTGATATAATGCACAAAACTATTTTACTGAAATAATTCCATCTAATTAGTAGTATTTATGGCGCACTGGATGTAAAACAACATAAAAACAAACAAAAAATGTTAACTTGAAAGTTATGTTGACTTGCAATTGTAAGATGATCCCTTATTTACCAGTCTGCATGAATTAAGTGAGTGACAAGTTAGGTCTATTCATCTTATGTGAATGAACAATAGCAGGCACATTGACTATTTTTAGGTAACCATGTGGTTTGGAAACTGTTTATATTTACAGTATTATGGCTGTTCAAAGCATTGGATTTATACCCATGTAATTTTTCTTGAAAGTTGAAAGAAATCTTACACTATAAGTAATGGGAAACTTCTTCCCTTGAATTGCTTGATGCAATTGAAATTCATTTTTAGTTATGGATAACCTCTAAAATAACAATGATGAGCTTTTAAAATATATAAATTATTTAGCTTTTGCAAAAAATGACTAAACCCCAGTTTTAATGGAGAGCAAACAGACTATACATAACATTCTATATGGATATGCTTGAATTTATGCATTTTGAATATGAATAGTATTTTACGCCACACGCAACAATTTTTCAGTTATATGGTGGTGGCAAGTATTTAATAGAGGAGAAGAGAATTCAGTGACAATGTATCCAGATAGCGACCACCAGCCTTCTGCAGGTAC
This sequence comes from Atrina japonica, assembly GCA_030159075.1. Classification (NCBI taxonomy): domain Eukaryota; kingdom Metazoa; phylum Mollusca; class Bivalvia; order Pterioida; family Pinnidae; genus Atrina; species Atrina japonica. Next base: position 248,535 of record BROG01000801.1, read on the forward strand.
TATATGGACATGTTAACTTACATTCTTTCTATTAATTCTTTTTCATCTAAAGCCCCAGGTAAGTCTCTTTTATTTCCTAACACTAAGACAGGGATACCCTGTAACTGTGGTTTATCCAGGAGATGATGTAACTCATTTCTAGAGGGTTCAATCTTATCCTGATCAGCTGCGTCAACCATGTATCTACAAAAATAAAGGACAAAGTTAAAGATTTTATTTTGATTTTGAATGTTATTTACGCCCACTCAGCAATTTTTCAGTTATATATTGATGGCCAGTTTTTGATAATGGAGAGAACCTGTTTACATTGTACCCAGGAAGAGACCATCAGCCTTCCTCAAATAGACAAAGTTACAGAAATAAACATAATATATGCATGTACGACAAATGTGTTTACAGGTAGATACAGAGTTCCCAAAGCATGCATACTGGTATATATATACATGTATTAAAAAAATGTTTTGCAAGACAGCATTTCTCTAATGTAATCCTCCTATATGCAAGTGAACTCTGGGTCAAACATTTGGAGAACCTTTATCGCACACGTACTGCCACTGGATACCTTGGGTCATTGCAAACTCATCCCATGCAGTCTCAGAAATATCATTCTTGGCAATATATCATATATATCACTAATTTGTATGCAATAACAATCCTGTGTTATAAATTGTAAGTAAATTTACAACCAGAGACACAACACATAAAATAAAGACCGATCTTAACAATATCCGAGTGTGTTATGGGCCGAATGTGTGACATGACACTGCCTGAGATTTCCCTGAACCTGCATGCTCAAAATATTTGTTGACACTGAAACAATGTCAAGAACACGTGGTTGGAATCTTAAATCTTAAATAATTTGGCACAGAAATGACATAGAAAAAATACTGAGTGTCAAGTTTAATAGAAACAATTAGCAATGGCCAGAATGATGGCCGATTCAAAGGAACAGATATATTGGGCTACATTTGACAAGTTTATTGTAATTATAAGCATCCATTTGTTCTTTAAACAACCAGGTGATTGGTTTAGGACGTCTATGAGATAAAATACTGCATCAAAACTGCGTGTAAAATTATGAACCAACAACAGCTCATATTGCTTTAAGGTTTCATTCATTAAAATTAACAAAGCTTGAGTCGCATCTTATTAATTTGCTGATGAGAATTCAACAACATTTGTTTTTATTTTAGTCTTTAACAGTTTAATTAATTAATGGTGTCATACAATATTTTGACCCCGCGCGATAAAGTGACCCTGGGGTCATTCTATCATGATAAAATGACCCCATGGTCATTTTATCGTGGGGGTCAAAATATTGTATGACACTGGTACTACAGAAGATGCTCCTTTTCTCAAATGGATCAAATAAGGAATATTTTGGCCTGAAACTGGGAAAAATATTACAATTTTCCAATGGGAATGAGATCTTATATCGAACCTGCGCTGACCCTTAAAAAAAAAACCTCAAGCGATAACTTTTTCATTTTCACATGTTTTAAAATCAATCTGCAGTCATTTTAATAGATTTTAAAGTAGATAGAAGGGAAAGTACCTGACAACTTGCACAGCTTTTCATGAAAATAGCCGACAGAATGTGTCGACCGTCGGCTTCTGTAGAAATGCCTAAATCTGACAGATACAGGTGCCCTTTCACAAGATCTTATAAAATGCTACTCATTATTTTCTTTCATTACATGTTTCTATTTACAAAGATATATCTTACTCATTGCATTATATAAAAAATTGGTCAAAAACTCACATTTAAAACTGATTATAAAAGGTAAGAACTGTGCAATGAACCCTGCTTTCCAGCCTGCCTGACATTTGCCATGTTATATAAATATAACCCAGTTTGTACTTTGTGCAACTTGACCACAAACTGCACTTCAAATTCAGACGTTATGTAAATGAGAAAGTGTCAGTGTGAGAGAGTGAGGGTGTATTGATGTCTGCTCCACTGTTATCTTACATATACTATACTTTGTATTTTTGTGAGGACACCCATCAGTACCTCTCAAACTGTAGGGAATACTTGTAAATAAAGAAGGCGCTAAATTATGATTAAGTTTGCTTACGATGTGAGAAAGTTCAATGAATTCTGCAGTCTCAAATACACATGTAAATTAAAGATTTTAAAACAGAATTGGTAAATCTGATTTTTGATTATTAAACAGAGCTTACACAATAGCATTCACTCCTCTGCAGTATCTTTCCCACATTGTCCTAAACCTTGGTTGTCCTCCTATATCCCATAACTACAAGACAGAAAATGACAACAAATATTTAAACAGTAGTGACATCAATATGTTGAACTAAATGCATTTCTAACTAGATATATGATGTTACTTTATACATGGCATTTTGCTATTGTCAAATTGGTGATCACACCATCTGACTTCTATTAGTTTTTCTGCAAAATATCAAAGAAAATCTAGTACTAAGTAGTATATATCAATCCATATATCTAATTCAAAATTTGAAAATTAGAACGTATGTTTGGAGAGAGAGAGAGAGAGAGAGAGAGAGAGAGAGAGAGAGAGAGAGAGAGAGAGAGAGAGAGAGAGAGAGAGAGAGACAGAGAGAGAGACCCCTACTTGATGTATATAAGTCAGCATTTGTCAAGCTACCAGTGTTATAAATTGCATCAATTTTTAAACTCATTTGCAATGACTTTAATTAATTAATTTTTTTCCATTCAATATTCAACTAGATGTAATACTTTAAAAAAACTGCACGTCATTTTTATGGTACAGACTACCCTAAAATCTCTATCTTGAACAACTGTTATTTTGTGTCTGTATTCAGTATTCACTGCTCTCTTTAGGATGTACAAATCCAAGTTCTGTTTGAGGAAATAATGATAAAATTTTGATAACTGAATCAGTGCAATAGAAGAAAAGTTTCCTGCCATGAGCAAATCTGAAGATAACTTGTACAATATGAAAACTGTAGTTAATAAATGTGTCCATATTATACAACCATAGCACAGACGCAAAAATTACCTTTTATAAGAAATGGAAGTTGCTGAACTAGATATCAAAATGATATTTATTGAGGTTCAAATGACTTCTATCTTACCTTAATCGTTACATTTCCTTTTGTGATTTTTCTCATGTTAAAACCTACAGTAGGAATCATATCTTCACTAAACTGCCCAGACTGGAAATAAATAAAATGGAAATGAATTAAAAGTGGATTTGAATGATACTGACAAATAAGATACATGTATAGTATAGTAGTTTATTAGCTTTTAGCCTTTCGGCTAATCTGTGCAACATACATTGTACAACATATTATGATATTGTTACAAATGCAAACATAAATATTGTACACACACACATATATATATATATATATTGTATATATATATATATAAATATATATATATATATATGTATATGTATATATACATGTATATACACATACAAGTTACCATACATGTATGTACATTGTACATGTATGATACTGTACATGTACATGCTAACAACAGGGCCAGTAGCATAAAAAAAAATCTACTAGCCCCATCAAACTTCTACTGGCCCACAAATAACTCGAAAGAAATAATTTCATAATATGATTATATAAAGAATAACCAATTTTAACATGTGAGGACGAGACAGGATATTTTCAGTTTGTAATTTTTTTGTAAGATTTACATACAGGTAACAATGATTAAAACCAGCATAATTTACAGTCTATACCTAAAAGTATCTTTATTTGTGGGGCCAATACAGTCACAGACGAAAAATCCATTGACCCTTGGATCCTATCATTCACTGTCCACAATCCAGCAGAACAGTGCTATTTTCCAGCCCTGCATATAAGTTAAGTATTTGATGTACATGTAACAGAATATGATTCGCCTTATCTCTTAAAGCTGAAATTTCCGTTAGTTTGTAAAAATGAGAAAATGGCTATAACATATACTAGTAGATGAATACTGGTACATATGTACATGTATCGTAGCAGAGGTAACCTCCATGGCCGAGAGGTTACCCAGTAAACATAGAGTCACTGTAACACTGCTCGACCAATTTAAACACCTGAATTTTCATAGCTGTTAAAGTTTCTATAACTGATGTTTCATATTCATACCAGATCAAGCGCAAGGCCTCCGAAAGATAATAAGAATATTCGGACAAATTAAGCATCATGTAGATATTTCACAGGGACCAGTCACCAAGTAAGTTTAATGTATTTCAGAATGCATGGTGATCTAAAAAAAAAATTAAAAATCATGTCTTTGGCTCAGGTGAGCTAAAAAGACAACAACAACACCAAAAACATTTTTAAAAAGTAATGACTGCACTCAGCATACAAGGTGTAAGTCCCTGATCTTTTGGTTGAATCTTTAAAGCAATATGAGCTGTCAGCAACAATTTACTTTTAAAAATTGTCTAATTAACCACTAAACTACTTTGATACAATTCAAAATATCTCCAAACACGAAATTACCTATACAGCTATTGTGATTTAAACTCATAAAGTTAGTTTTTCGGGCACAGAATAATCATCGTCTTGCAAGACAGCATTTCTTTTAGTCTTATGAAAGGCCGTCATTGATAAGAAATTAGAATATGATAAATCGATAAGTAAAAAGTATCGATATACACAAATGTTCATGTATTGATAAATCGAATTATATGGTACTTCTATGAATAATGCATTCAAAATATATACTCATTATAATTTTTAGTTGCTTTACTGTGTATTTTACTATCTAATGATTAAAAAATGTCATTGCATGGAAAACATTGCTTAATAGAACAAATTGAACAGTCAGAATAAAACATAACACAGTTCGAGAATATGAAGTAAAACAAATGGAAAATTTTGGAAATTGTAAAAGAAAGTACATACTGTGAAATGCATTATGAAATTTATCAATTTATCAAAAAAATGTATCGATTATTGTATTGAATCAATATGTATGTCAATACATCAATATCGAGTCTATCAATGACAGCCCTAGTCTTATGTAATCGGCCTATATGCTGGTGAACTCTGGGTCAAACTTTCGAAGAATCTTTATTGCGCATGTACTGCCACTGGATTTCTCTGTCCTTTACAAACTCGTCTCACTTGGTCACGGCAATATTATTCATGACAATATGTCAAATATATATGTATCAGTAATCATTTTGAATAACAATCCTGTGTTGTTTATTAAAAGTAAATATACAACAAGGGAAATATCTCTGATATAACATAGCAGGGCTCTAAATAAAGGATTTTTTAACCAGTCCAATCAGACAAGTAATGCCAAAAAGTAACTTGTCCGAATCACAAATCCACTCGTCCATATTTTACAAAGAAAATATTCATAGGATAACAAAATAATAAAAAAAAATTAATCTGAAAGTTGAATAATAATAATATTAAAAGAGTATATCCATCATTCGACGAAAATTAAAAGCAACCACAGCAATAGAGATGCTACTGACAAGAAAAAAAATATGTGTATTCACACACTACGATAATGTTTAATAGGCTACTTGCCTCTTTTCAAATTACTCTAGATCTGTTTTAATAAACAAACCCTTATCAAAGCCTGATCTTGGGAGGCTGATTGATTGCAGATTGTTTTTAAACAATTCTCAATATCTACTTCAGGGCTCTATAGCACTAAAAAAATTCACTCTTCGTTTGGCCAGTGAACCAGAAATTTTACTAGCCAGCCAGGAACTTTTACTCGCCAATATATATATATATATATATATGCGGAAAAAAGACAGAAAACAATCAAATTTCACAAATTTTCGGCCATTTGGCCTTTATCAAGTGAAAGACGACGGTATATAATATATATGTGTGTGTTCTTAAAAAAATACACTGGATGAAAATACAGAAATGAAATAAAATATTAATTTTCTAAGTTGATGTAACATTTTATTTTTTCTATCCATTTAAAACAAAGTTATTAACTGCATGTTGACCTTTTGTGCATTTTTTTTATCAATCGAAGAGTATTTATATGCCTATATTTTTCAAATTTGTTACTTTAATATTGAGGCAACTTTAAACTTTGTTTTTAAAATTTTAGCGCCAGTTTCTTTTCGACAGAATTTCCAAACAGAGACTGCTCACAAGAATTGTAAATTTTGTCTCTAAGTTAAAATGTAGAGTCCAACACCCGTGACCTGATCGTTCTTTAATTTATAGGTGTTTGTCCGACAATCTGGTGTTTGACCCTTGATTTTAATTTACAGATAAAATTTCCAGTTGCGACTGTGGTTAATACCTTTGGGGATTCTGTCACGGCCGTTTTATTGTGTTGCCCCACGATAAAACGGCCATGATAGAATCCCCAAAGGAATTAGGCTGTGGTCTGCCTGCTCTCCTTGTCGAACACTATGCCAAACTTTCTGCCCTGATTTTACCTATTAAAAACCGCTTAAATTGAAATCGAAATCGGGACAGAAAGTTCGGCCTAGTCGAACACTAGCCATAACTCGGTTCCAGTATTCCTTTAACCAAGATCGTTTAAACTTAAAAGTGTCTAATGATGCTTCTGTTGAAATCGACCGAGAAAAGAAAATGTCATCGTGTGCTGTTAAGAAAATTTCAAGTCGAAAACATGAGAGCAATACAAAGTGTTTTTATACAGTAATCCACGTGAGTTAGATGCTCTAGTTTATCGAAACTAAATAACCAAATTGGTTGTTCTAAAGCGCATAACAGACCATGATTTCGATAATGTAATTTCACAGTGAAAACGGACAAACTTTTGATTTCCGGCTCCGGGGAAAAAACTGGTCGCGATGTGGCGACTGAATGAGGATAAACACTCGCCAAAATTTATACTTATTTATATGTGTATGGTTTTAACAATAAATGAGTGGGTTATGGACGACTGTGTGGCACCCAGTGTTACCGAGATTTCCCTGAACCTGCATGCCAAAATTTTTTTTTTTTATTAACAAAAGCCAGAATGATGGTGGATTCAAACAAATGGATACAGTGGTCTACGTTTAATGAGTTTATTGTAATTATACGCATGCATTTGTTCTTTTAACCACCAGGTGATCTATTAGGGATGTCTGTGAGATAAGATATTGCATAAAATCTGCATGTAAAATATTGTGTCAACGACAGCTCATATTACTTTAAACAAAGGTCCCATGTCACCGCAGGTGTAGCACGTAAACGAACCTTCAATGCATAGGTGTCAGCGTCCATTGCACAGGTAAAAAATTGCGACACTTTACCAAAAGCTGGCAACATATCAACAAATTAAAGTGAAATATTTAGCAACAAACCAAAAAACCAAAGCATAGAAGGCATAAGTGACCTCAACTACCAGGAAAGGGGGGGGGGGGGCTCAAACAGTGGCAGTCTAGAAATCAATGAGTCGTGACAGCATGAACAAAAGTAAAATATGAGTCATTCTTTTAAACATGACAATTTCAGTTTAACTGTAGATTCCAGAACAAAGTAATGACTCAATGACTTAAAACAGCAAAGTCGTTTACTAATAAAAAAAAATCACTGCCATAAATTAATGAGTGAAACCTTCATGAACTGTCATGATGAAGGATTGTGCCTGTGGGACAATACTCCACAAAACAATATAAAGTCTTCATCAATTAACATAACATTTCAAGTATCTATTCACTGAAGCACCAGTTACACTGTCAAGAAAAATTTAAAAGCACATAGTACAGCTTATGATAAAATACTGATAAATAAGTAAGCGAATACAACACGGCTTCTAAGTACTGAGCCAGTGTCATTTATGAATGGTAGGCGGGTCATACCACCAGTAATTATCACTCACCGCGATCACATTTACAAAGGTTGTTTTTCCCGAATACTGAAGACCAACTAAGGTTAGCTCCATCTCTTCTTTCCAAAAGAGACTTTTGAACCAGTCTAATATTCGCTGGAAAAAGGCGAACATCTTGCTATAGTTCTTGATACAGGTCTGATAGTAAAATGCGATTGATGTTTTTGTCTAGTTTTTCTTCCTCTGACACACAGACAGACATATAATCACATGACAATTTATCACAAGGTCAAGGACCTTTTTACATTTTAAAGAATCTTATAACGAAAACGATTAAATTTATAACGAAAGTAGAGGTGTTCGCAGAAAGAGAACAGAAAACTAATCTCCATGTCAACATTCTCTCTCTAAAAAATAGATCATTAAAAGTAGATCTACATTAAAAGTTTGAATCATGCGAAACTCATAAAACCAAATACACATGTATATATAAAGGCTATAACCCATATATAGGCCTACAGTGAAACTTGAATATAAAGATCTCCTTGTGGACACAACAAAACCATTCTTTATAGGGAAGTTGTCTTTAATTTATATAATCAGAGACATGTCTCTGATATAATACATGGAGGTTGATTTGTACACAAATTATACTATTGGGGATTGTGGTCTTTAAATGCAGGTGGTCACTAAATAATGTTTTACTGTATTTCACTGATTTTGACCCAGTGGATCATATTAAAAAAAGAAAAGAAGAAGAAAAAAACAAACAGAAATTTTAGAACACTAAAGCCAATACCAGCGATATATATCGCTGCCAATACTATGGTGTGGAAACTGAATAGGAAATGCCTATAACTGTGTATGCCTACAGCCACTTTAGGGACTTTAAACACATGATATAAAAATATCGTAAAGCTAGCCATTTCCTATCACATTCTCCATTAAACAGATAATGTTTCCAAGTCTCATTTCTTATCTCGATGTAAGTTCAGTCTAATTTGTTACTTCAAAATATGACAATTTAAACAAAATGTAGGCCTATAAATTAGATATCACAAAATTCTTTAGAGTTCTTCAATTAGGGTCGCCACAAGTTTACTTTTCTAAATCAATCTTAGTCCAAATAGGGAATTTTCATCACAAAATAAACTGACTTTGACTGGTTTAAATAAACAAATCTTTTAATTTCTAATTCAGAAAATTAACATCAAAATAGATTCTATATAGCGTGAGACTCTAATCAAATCTTAACAGTGGCAATTTTAATTACATGTGATAAGAAATGGCTTCACAATCAATATAGGCCTAAGTAGCCTTTTGATTATCATACAGATTCTGGCGGATGATTTCTATTCACTCACTGGATCAGTACTCTGTAATATGTATGATAACATGTAGGACCGATTGCTCTAGTCAGTCTGATTTTAATGTTATGCTTTATTACCTAAAATATAAATTCGCCCGGATTAAGAAAGGGTTCGCAAGATTCCACCCACAGCGATGATATAAGCGGGCACAATAAATTCGTTTTGTGAATCATACAGTTGTTGTATTTCTAAATTTAAGATTGTATACAACTCTTAAAGCAGTCGACACATGACAGAACAGTTATATTCACAAGACTGGGGGAAACTCGAGACCGAGAGATGGAGTTGTTAGCAATAGCCTTTCTAACAATTATTTCAACTGTGTCTGCTGACACGCCCGCCAATTGCTCATATGAAGACATACAGGGAGAATGGATATTTCAAATAGGACCCCGTGGTCAAGACAAAACAGTCGAATGCAATTCGTTTAGTGATGTGGGCAAGTAGTCGGTGTTGTTGTGCTATCTAATACGGAACAGACCCGTGACAATGAGAACATATGTGCATTTTTTGTATAGACACAGTTAACGTGTGTGTTATTTTCGCCCATCTAAATCTAAGTTGATACAACCTTTATTGTGACGAGGATTCGTTCCTCACGTAGGCCCCTATTTCATTTGGACTTGACTGTGGACTCACGGCGGGTGTGACCGGTCGACAAGGGATGCTTACTCCTCCATGGCATCTGATCCCACCTCTTGGTTTCCAGAGGTCCGTGCATGTCCATTTTTGCCGGATTTGTATCTGTGCCCTGGACATCTTAAAGATTTATACTTTGGTATCTGAAATGTTTTATGTTCCTCCACAATTAGGTTTTATTTTGAATGCATGTAGTTCATTAGTTGTTCACTTGCTTACTTAGTTTAGTGGCTCTGTTGTTTCTCAGTGTAAATATATGGGCTAAATGCCCAATCCCCTTTGGAATTCTGTAGTGGTCTTTTTGCTGTTTTTTACTGTCAGCAGTTATAGGCAACAATACATGTACTCAGTAAGAAAACAGACCATAACAGAATCCCCTAAGGGATTAGCTAAATACCAAAAACCTGGCGTCAAGATTTACTCAAAAGACCCAAAACTACCCCAGAAGACCCCCAAAATACATCTAAATCGAAATAAATTTTCATCAATAATAATTTTTTAATGCACTTTCTTCTGTATAAATATTTCATTGACAGCTAGAAAAAAAAAAAAATAAAAATCAACATTAACTTATCAACTCTCAGTGTCTCACAGAAATTACAGGCACTGTCATTTATTAAAATAAAGAGCCAAATCGGTCTTCTTCACTTATTTGATTTCACAATTCCTGAGAGATTTTTCATATATTCTGTCAAATTTATATTATACAAATTCTACGTACTGTGGAAAATGATGATTACATATGTATTAAATGTCTTTACCATGCCATATATTGATATAAGTAACATTCTGGTACATTTTAAAATGTCATGCTTAGATTACATAATTTATATCCCAAACATGGTTTCAGAAATACATCATGAAATTGGATAAAACAGCATTTTCAAAGTCAAATACATCTGCAGTCATGAAAATTATTTATCATATTATAATGAGATTGCTAAAATTGCTATTTTATAAATGTTTTTGTGTGTTTTTACGGTCTTTTTGTGTGTTTTGGGGGTCGTTTGGTTTTTTTTTTTTGGGGGGGTAAATCGTGCTGCCCCCCCCCCCCCCCCCCCCCCCCCCCCCCGAACCAGTCAAGTACATGACATGTTGCACACATTGTTTTATTTTGTTTAAATGCATGAATTATTATTTTGTTTAAATGCATGAATTATTATTTTGTTTTAACTTCATGTAATTACTATCTGTATAGGTGACTTCATAAATGAGAAAAAAATGTTAACAGTTCTTTTATAACATCTGTGACATAGGTTTCACTCTGTCTCAGTAAAGACAGTTAATTAATAACTAAATTAAGCACTAAATTACTGGACAGACAATAATTAAATAGAGGAAACAGACAGGTCAGTGTTGACTTTTCTTTTTCTTTATTGAAAACCAAAGGGCATGCACAAAATGTAGCATAGAAATGTACCAGTGAAAATGCAATTTGTTAATTCTGTGAAAATTGGATGTTTCAATCTTCAATTGTGTCTCATTGTTCGAGAAAAGTCCATTTTGCAGTCAAACAAGTTAATGTTAATTTTTACTTGTCTGATTGAGCAAGTGAAATTATTGAAGATGGTGCAGTGTTACATGTATATGGTGCTCCTACGCTTTTTTTGCTTTTGATTTGTATTTTTGTACCCCTATTTTTGCTACCCATGAGATACAAAATCCCATTTTTGAAAAAGGATTGGGAACACTGAATAGCTTGAGCTAGTAGGGTTTCCCCTTGAACTTGATCAATAGAGCACCAGGGGCTCGTTTTACCGAAAGTTTGTAAGTCCTAAATCCTAAGTCTTAGTCCTAATTGTCATGGGACTGACCAATCAGCGATGCGTCACCATGGTAGTTAGGACTAAAAGTTAGGATTTAAGACTTACGACCTTTCATAAAACGGGCCCCAGGCTTGTAAACCAGGGGTTCCTGTTTGAAGTCCCCATAGAGGCAGTATTTGTCTGTGTTGCATTTGAAGCCTTACATTAGGATCTGGGTTCCTCCTGATGGAAGTGATTATCTCTGTCCTGGTAAAATGGAAAGCATTATCCTAGAATATTGTCCTAAATCTGATAGCGACCTAGTAAACGAGGGGTCACAGTCCCCACAATGGCTAAAAGACATTTAAAATTAAATTTAGTATGAATTACTTGTTTATACACAAATCAATATCTTTTAATGTTATACTACATTTTCAGACAAATTATTTTTGCATTCAAACAAGTAGATTTCAATAACTGTCCTGTAGGACAATTGGAAATTTTTATGATTGTGACCGCAGAGTTGTTGCTTTTAAAATGTTTGTATAAAAATTTTAGAATTGTTTTTTTTTTACTTTTTTCCAAGAATATAATTGTAAAATTTGTAAGTACATGTACTAATCTTACATTTGTAAATGAACTCTTTAATAAATTAGAATATGTATGGTGAAAATTATATTTCAGACACACATGACATGGGTGACCTAAAAAAACGCACAGCCTATGAAAAACAAGAATTTAATATCTTTGAATCATGTTTATTCTGCGCCAGTGAATTATTGTGTATGTATTATTTAGCAAGAGTTATTCCTCTTGCCACATTTAGTACTCTATTAGAGTTACTCCCCGTGCCTCGGAACTCTTGTGATATGAAGGTACAATGTATGTTTTTGTCATTCTGTTTTTGCGGCCATTGGCGAACACAATTAAAATTCATCCTGTTCAACTGGGAGTCCATTCCTATATATGGCGTGGTGGCAGCGCTTGAACTCACACCTCTTAACACAGCAGGAGTAAGTTGTAAACAATCTAGTATTGGAGTGGACGTCCTACGTGCAATTACAAGCGTGAATAGGGCAGTTTTTTCAATAACTGTATCAGTGAATTTCTCGTGTCCCCATGAGCACTGACATATGAACGATAAACCATAGTAAACACTGTAACATGGCGATGAACAGAGCACCCAAACAATGGTCACTAACCAAAAACGAAACTATAACTTCCTTCGAAGCATGGCGTCAAAATTTGTTGTACACATTGTCATTAGACGCTAATTTCGCTACATTTTTAGCAGACGACTTTTACCTGGACTAGAAAAAAATATAGGTAATCCAACCCGCGGCTTACAAAATGATGGAGAAGATGTACCGAGGCTTCCCGAAGGACTGGTGCCCAAAAACTCGCCCATTTAGAACTTATGTTGGGTCAAATTGCAAATTATTGCCCAGTCATATCACGTAACACTATCGTGAAACAACCAACATCGGTTAATGCAATATGGCAGTCAATAAGAATGCACTTTGGCTTCCAATCAACAGGGGCCCATTTTTTGGATTTCGACAATATCCATTTAGAACCGGGGAAAGACCCGAGGATCTTTTCCAACGTCTCACCAGCTTTGTTGAAGACAATCTCCTTACACAGGGTTGCGGTATAACACATCATGGTGATGAGCCTGAAATTGACGAGGAGGGTCTCGCCAACCGTAGAAAACATTATCGTATTAACATGGCTACGTCTTATTCATAAGGATCTACCATCCCTTGTGAAACAACGCTACGGCACAGAACTAAGGTCTAAGACCTAGCTACACTAAAACCGAAATTTTCACAAGCATTAGATAGTTCTCCTTGATGAGATCCACACTTCCTCAGAATCTAAAGTACTCAGAACCGCATTTTTCAGGGGGTCTAAATCAAGGCCGAACAATAAACGTGATATTCGTAAGACTGACTCCAATCAACGCTCATCTAAAATTTGCCCGCTTTGCGAAGCAGCCGGCCGCCCCACGGTTTGATCATTATCTAAGCCAATGCACATATTTACCCCCGTCAGACCGAAAATTCATGAGCCGGGCTCGGTATGCCATCGCGTGTGATGATCAGGAGATTGAAGACGATTCGGCGATGTGTAACATTCCCGATACTGAAGTGCCTACTATTGACACTATCAACACATTACCCACCAGTAGACGCGTCAGCACCAAAAAGTCCCCACAGATTAAGGCAGAAATTAGCATGATAAAGACTTCAGTTGCGAGACACATTGGTGCCAATATAAAAAAAACAACACAAAGTGCTCTTCAAGCTGACGGCGTCACGCCTTTACCCATTATTGGTGAAACACACCTACAACTCACTCGAGATGGCATTTGCTTACATATGGATGCTTTGGTCGTCAACGAATTGGACGAAGATGTCTAGCTGGGATGCCATTTATTGCCCATAATGACATTAACGGCCATTTAAGCAATACATTAAATTAGGCGATGGATCTGTTATACAGTATGGCATTACCCCTACTGATGACTCCCCTGTAAACCGTGTGAGACGTACCCAAGCACGCTTACTACGAAACAAAGCATCTCATACTGTTGTTTGGCCAGGCTCTTTCCTCGAAGTAGACATTCCAAATGATATACACCCCGAGAGCACCCTCATTCTAGAACCTAGAACCGATATTGGTAGTTCATTAAACTGGCCAAAACCAGACATAATCGAAGCTATTGGAGGTAAAGTCGTATACCAAACCACAGTTATGAACCTCTCTTAGTGAGGAAAAAACGAACATGTCTGTCAAGTACACCTCATTGACACAACATCTGCCCTATCCGCACAACAATGTGCCAACAACACCTCAAACTGTCAGACAGACATCCGACCTAAAAGGTAACGGGAAGTTTAACTATCTGTCAGATTTCCGTAAAACTAGACCCTGATAACATACTTTCTCAGAAACAACAGAAAAATTTCTGTAAATTACACCAGAAGCACGACAATGTGTTTGACTCCACGTTTAAGGGTTACAATGGGTCCATGGGAGACTTTAAATGTCACATCAATATGGGGCCCCGTCTTACCCCCCACACGGAAGGGACGTTTACCCCAATATTCACGTGACAAATTAGATATACTTCAAAACAAGTGTGACGAACTTGAATCACTAGGAATTTTACGCAAACCAGAAGAACTAGGTATTACAGTAGAATACCTCAATCCGTCCTTCTTAGTCAAAAAAACCTAATGGCAGCTTTCGCCTTGTTACAGCATTTGAAGATGTTGGCCGATATAGTAAACCCCAGCCTTCTCTTATGCCTGATATTGATTCAACTTTGCGATCAATCGGTCAGTGGAAATATATTATCGTAACGGACCCTAACAAGTGCCTTTTACCAAATCCCACTCACGAGATCGTCTATGAAATTTTGTGGGATAGTAACCCCATTTCAAGGGCATAAGGGTATACACCAGATGTGCTATGGGGTATGCCAGGTTCTGAAACTGCACTTGAAGAACTAATGTCCCGTGTACTTGGAGACTGCCTTCACGATGGAATCATTGCAAAACTGGCCGACGATCTCTACTGTGGAGCTAACACATTAGACCAACTATTGATAAACTGGGAACGAGAACGTACTCCTATCGTTACAAAAAGCAGGCCTCTGTCTCTCACCATCAAAAACAATTGTCTGCCCTCAATCAACAACTATCTTAGGATGGAATTGGAGCGCAGGCCTAACTTTCAGCCAGTTCACACAAAATCGCAGCTTTAGCTGCTTGCAAGTTACCAGACACAGTTTTTGGACTACGATCATTTCTAGGTGCTTACAAAGTTTTAAGTAGAGTTATCCCCCAACACAGCTACTATCCTCGCACCGCTAGAAGATGCCATTGCTGGTCTTGTATCCAAGGACCAAATTCCTTGGACGGACCAACTTCGGACCCTCTTTAATGTATCGCTCAACATAAACTAACATCTAACAGAACCATAGTCCTACCGAGACCAAGCGACACTTTATGGATCGTCACAGATGGATCAGTGACTAAGCGAGGACTAGGGGCCACTTTGTATGTAATGAGAGAAAATTCACTATATTTGGCAGGTTTCTACAGCGCGAAACTGCGAAAACATCAGGTACAGTGGCTACCGTGCGAAATTGAGGCACTTAGCATTGCCGCTGCAGTGAAACATTTTAGTCCTTACATAATCCAATCTCACAACCGAACATGCGTATTGACAGACAGCAAACCGTGTGTGCAATCTATAGAAAAACTAGGTCGTGGCGAATTTTCAGCCAGTCCCAGAGTGACTACCTTTTTGTCTACAGCTAGTAAGATACCAAGTCATCGTCAGACACCTCGCCGGATCTGCTAACATTTCCGTCCGACTTTGCAAGCAGAAATGCGGCCGAATGTAATGAACCACACTGTCAAATATGCAGTTTCATTAACAAGTCGGAGGAATCTGTCGTTCGATCGGTAAATGTCCAAGATATCGTGAACAACAAGTCGTCACTTCCATACAACACACGATCAGCCTGGATCAACATACAAGCGGAGTGCCCTGATCTTCGACGTACTCATGCTCACCTCAAACAAGGCACTCGACCGTCCAGGAAACTCACTAATATTAAGGATGTAAAACGATACCTTGCTAACGTCACAATAGCTAGAGATGGACTCTTAGTAGTTCTTAAAAACGAGCCTTTTGAACCTCAGCTGATCTTATCGTTGTTCCACGTTATGTTTTGGAAGGCTTAGTAACAGCCATGCATATAAAACTTGACCATCCTACTAAACACCAAATGAATATGGTCATGAAACGCAGCTTTTACGCTCTCGATATGACTAAAGCTATTGACATGGTCTGTGATTCTTGTCACACGTGTGCCGCTCTGAAAAAATTCCCAAGTCACCTTATTGAACAAACCACTACTGAACCAACAGAAGCTGTTGGTATATCATTTGCGGCTGACGTCCTAAAGCGGGAACGACAGCTTATTCTTGTACTCCGAGAAACCGTTACATTCTTACACCAAGAGCTCGTTTCTTACAAGACGAAAAAACGGGACACACCCTCCGTAATGCACTCTTATGTTTAGTAATGGAATTACATCCTCTAGAAGGACCCCAAGCTATTATAAGGGTAGGATCCAGCCCTGGCTTTTATGCTTTACGTGATGACAAAGTGTTACACAATTACCGCATCTCCCTTGAAATAGGCCGTGTGAAAAACCCTAATAAAAATCCTGTTGCGAAAAGGCAATTGCCGAGTTGGGGAGCGAAATTCTTCGTCAAGAACCAGGGCGGTGGACAAATCTCTGAAACTTATTCTCACAGCTGCGTTAGCCCGACTTAATTCAAGGATAAGACATACTGGACTGTCTGCACGTGAACTTTGGACACAACGAAGTCAGTTCACCCACGATCAATTGCCGTTTTAACGACCACAAAGTGATAATGTCTAAACACCATATGCGAGAACAAAATCATGAAAGCAGTTCTCATTCTAAGGCCAAGATACATACTCCTCGCCCAACAAAAAACATTAACATAGGAGACTTAGTATACCTTGTTTGTGACCGAGAGATAAAACAAAGGCGCGCAACAGATATATTGTGGTCAACATTGAAGGCGAGTGGTGCTTCGTAAAGAAATTCGTTGGTAGTCAATTACGTGCCACATCATACAAAGTTAAATTGTCCGAATGCTTTCGTATACCTAGTGAAATATCACTCAAACCGACACAATACCGAAAAGATGAGGACGATGATAATTGTGACCTGGAGGTCACACCACCGTCTGTAGTGCACCCTCCATTTGATGTTAACGTTCCACCGTTACTTACACACCTGCAACTGACATTGAACGTATGCAAAACGCGTCTCGCACAGAGAGACGAATGATACATCACTATCACCAATAGTGTACCGCCACCAATATCGTACCGCCACCGGATACAGATACCACGTATATTGATTCGCGTAGTGACCTCCGATGATGACCAACAGAGCGTTGTTTCTAGCAGACCTAAACGCAAGTGTATTGCACCCTAAGTACTTCCAGGACTATGAACTCTATTAATGACTCGTTGTTAATGGCATTTCTAGCCTTTGTTTGGTTAATTTTTAGTTGTCATTAATTTCTGTTATTTCTGGGTATAGTAACCTAAATCGAAAGACAATAACATGAATAAGTTAATTTTTACATTTTCTAGAAAGAATTTTAACCTACTAAAGGACATTATCATTTGTTCTTAATCTATAGTGACAATATTCTAAGAAAGAAGAGAAGTCGCGCCCAGTGAATTATTGTGTATGTATTATTTAGCAAGAGTTATTCCTCTTGCCACATTTAGTACTCTATTAGAGTTACTCCCCGTGCCTCGGAACTCTTGTGATATGAAGGTACAATGTATGTTTTTGTCATTCTGTTTTTGCGGCCATTGGCGAACACAATTAAAATTCATCCTGTTCAACTGGGAGTCCATTCCTATATATTGGCGCTGACCTTAATGTTAAAAAAATGAGATTGAGATGGTGTCACAGCAAAATTTAATATTTGATGAACCCAGTTCATTTATAACTTATTGTCAACATTTTAATCTTTACAGATCCTGTCAACTCCAAACTGAGTGTTACACTGAACTTTCCTGATGTTGCTGTTGACCAGTATAAGAATAAAGGATTTTGGACACTTATTTATAATCAGGTAATATACTGAGTGAACTGTAAAGAGAAAATAAGTTGTACTTATCAAACAAATATTGTTTTTCACTTACAATTTGACAGACTTATCGGGGCATGCTAATGGACAGACAGTCTGTAGTGTGGTAGTTAGGCCACAAGATAACAGAAATTATCATAACCCATTCGGAGGTTATGGTGCAAGGAATGTCTGTAACTTGTAAGTTATGTTAACAATTATAAACATAAAAAAACTGTGTTTTCTTTCTACTAATTTCATACAATGTATTTATATAAATGTAGAAATATCTAATTAGGGTTGTAAAATTCCACTCGCCTGCTCACCATTGTGAGTGAAAACATGGCTTGGTGATTTGGTTTCATAACAATCTTGTCCAACAGAGTGAGTAAAAATCCGAAAATATTATCAAGCTATGAGAAAATAATTATCGTTATGTGAACTGAAAATAATGACAGAACATGAAACATCATACCAAAAGTTTGATGAAGTGGTTAAACAAAGTAATTTAGTTGTATTTAGTAATTGCATTCCTGCCAAATGTTTTTGAAATACAAAAAACACAACATTGTAATTGTACTGGCTCCCTCTCACATTTTGTATTTGAAAGATTTAGTTTTTCTCCCACACTTGCCTGTATAAGACAATGATTACCCAGGAAAAGATAGCAAAAGACAGCTCACAATATAATTTCATAACGTAGGACTTCTATGAAATGAGAATACACTTGCATTAAAGTTGTGTCAGATTTTATTTATGTGCATAAACGTGTATTTGAAGCAATAAAGAAAATTAATCAAACATGGGTGTGTTGAGTGGAAAGAAAAATCTTAACCCTTGTCATAAAAATCCGAATGTCCAATCCTGGGGACATTCACAGATTGGACAATCATATTATTACCACCTGAGTCATGATTTCCTTACCCACTCCACACACACATGTGAGGTTATATATAGGTATATAAAGATTTTTTAATGGGATTTTTCAATTTGGAAATGCTGGATCTTTCTAAATACATGTATGGATATGAAATCAGCATTGTTGATATAATATGTCAGAAAATACCTTTCTATTTTCTTTTACAGGGTTTTGAAGTTGTAATAAATGGAAGGAAGTACTTTGCCTTTTCCATGTACAAGCAAGATGGCCAGAATGTGACCAGCTATTGTGATAGAACTTTGCCAGGGTGGTCACATAATGTGTTTGATAGTGACTGGGCTTGCTTCACAGGACAAAAAGTTTCTCAAGTGCCAAAAAAGACTCATCAACTTTATAAATTACATTCAAAAGAGTGAGTAGATCTCATTTCTCTTCAGAAATAAGAAATTAATCATCTGTTTTATAGTCATGCTTCATTGACATTTTGCTACAGTGGAACCTGTAAATGTCTTTAGAGACCACCCTTTCTGCTAGTGAAATTCGGTCTCATAAGACAGGTGGTCTCTCAAAAGAGGTTTTATTTACAGAAATATTTTAAAACTGAATCGTTTTTAAAATGGTCTCAAATGACATGTAGTCTTCAAATCTGCAATCTCTCAAAACTGGTTCTACTATAACAATGACATCACTTGAGGTGTACCAAAAATAATTACCTTTATTGTGAAAAAGTCAAAATTCGAGTTTTACATTCTGGTTCAATATTTAAAATTATGTCAAATTTATTCTGGTTTATTTGTTTATTATTTTGTATTGTGAGCAAAAAGACTAATGATGTTGCAGTGAAAAGTAAACAAACCATATCAATGGTGTGGTCAGCTTACACTGTCATTAGAAGGTTACTTACATAGTAATAACATAAAAAAGCATCATAGCATATGATTTATAAAGGAAATCAGTAGAACATGACCCATGTTGTTATGAGGGATGCCCAGGAAAATGTAAATATCTTCTTCATATAAGACTTCTAGATACAGTATGCTGTTTCTTGTATCCCTCAGCAGACCTCTGTCTGTCATGTGACTTCCATCACCATGTGACAAAATATTAGTCACATTTTTTACAAAATGGCAGGTAGGTATAATATATATCAGCTGATGAAATAATAATGTTCAGATTAATACAAAAGTTCCTATGATTAATATTTTAGCTCAAACATTTTTCTGTATCTTGTAATTAGAGTTGTTTGCTAGGCATATACTTCTGATTAGACTTAAAGTTTACAGTTCTGACCTACATATATCGCCAAGTGACTGACACATGGCTGTCTATGTGCTTTTTTGATGTCACTCTATTGTGATGTCGTAATCACACAAGTGTTTGACGGGCCATTTAATTGTGACGTCATAATGGAAAAGTTTGCCAAAAGGTGCCGTGTCGGGCATTTGGTGATAAGTCAGTTGTCACTGATGGCATACCATACACCTAATTATACTTCAGTCGTACTTTCATATTGTATATTTGGTACTAGTGTCAAATGAAATATCATCAATTCATGGATATTTATCTGGCTTATTTTTCTCTCTGGAATCCGATTTACAACATGGGCTTTGGAATCTCACCTCAGCACTTGCTTTTTAATTTCCTTAATTTCCCTAAGATGGTGTACCTCATATTTACTGCAACAAAAGTGCCCTAATTTTTCTATAGTATACATGATCAGCATCCTGTATTTTCTGAACCATTCCAGATCTCAGAATTGCTGTATGTATTATGAATCTTCTGTTTATACCAATGCATTATGGGTGCTATATGCCAAAAGTGAGTCAACTATCGCCATTTTCCAATAGCTTTCTATGTTAAATAAATGTGTTTTCAAATACTTGCTACAAGTAATGCTTGCATCAATTCTTATCAAAATTCACATATTTATAAATAAAAATTCTATTCATCTTCAATTGATATTAGTTTTTAATTCCTTTCAAACTTTATTTATGAGAAGCAATATTTTTTCTTTGCAGTAATGACTGTACCTGTCTTAAATGGTTTTGAAACAGTCATATACACCTTATAGAAACTGCGAAACTAAAAAAGTATGGTTCTCAGTTACCATCCATGAGTTGAAGTCCCGATGTTTCAAACTTTTCCATGTGCTCCCTTGAACTTCAACTCATCTAAGTTCTACTGTATGTACTTGTATCAACAACTTGCATGGCTTTTCATTAAAATAGCTGTCAAGTTCTGTTGGGTGTCCACTTCTATTTAAAGGCCTGCAGAGTGGGACGGCAATGGAGTCCAGGTATTAAAGTAATACCTTATTATTTTGTTTGCTTTCAGATTTCTCAGTAGCATATATTATAGGACAGACCATAACCTCATTGAGAAAATCAACACAGTACAAAACTCATGGAGAGCAACAGTTTACCCTGAATATGAACAGATGACCCTGGAGGATATGGTCCGGAGAGCTGGTGGTAGAAAATCACAGATATTTGGGTAATTGTGTTCTGTGTGATACTTCTTCAATATAAAGATTAATAAGTCAGGACAAAGAAATGTATTGATTATTTTACACTTCTTTGCATTTGGTTATATATTTATTTTATTAATAATTTCATAACTTTATCATTTATAAAAAGGTATCTTTTCGGGTATGTTGTAACCAGGTTCTCTCCCCCACAGTTAAAATACATGGCCACAGTCATTTAAATGAAAAATTTTAAGTGTAGCATTTGAAGATCAAAGATTTGTGAAGATCAAAATAACTCCATAATGGCAAAAGTCAATTGTAAGTTCATGGAAACAAACATTGTGTAAAAATTACATACAGATTTGTAAAATTTAACTTGAATTATCATCAGATATGTCAAAATTTTAACAATTTTTAATAGATAAAGTACACAACTTTGTAATGACAAAACAAAAAGGTCAAAATCGAAAAAAATAGAAAGATGCCTAGTTTTCATGAAATCAAACATTGTGTAAAAAATTTGTAAGGATTAGTTAAAGTAAACTTCACTAACAACAACAACAACAACAACAACAAACCAAAACAAAACTAGAAGACAGACACATTGTAATGTCTTCAACAAAGGGGAGATAGTAAGGGAATAGTAAATGAATATTGTAATGGTATAGTATAGGAAAGTTACAATCCCTCTCATCTTAACATTCTTGTTTGCTACTTTTGAGCAACTGCTACTCTATCTGGGATTTTGGAAGGTTTTCTACTGGAGTTTCCCACAGCTGCCTCAAATTCCATCAATTTCCATGCATTCAACACCAGGAGGAATAGCTTCATCTAATGTTTGTGGATGATTAAAAAGACCTTTTTATTTTTAAATTACTCAACACCTAAAAGGAACTGATCAGTCACACTATTTTCTAATTTATGTCATTGTTCTCAGTAAGAGTCGGCAGGTAGCAAAATCTACTTAAGATGTTGGACATCTTAACTTGATAACCAGAGTCATCACTTGATTTTCTAATTCAGGTTAGAGTTATGGTTAGGGGTCAGGTTTTGAAATATCAGGATATGCAGACATCTAACTCGATAATCAGAGTCAAAACTTGATTTTCTAATTCAGGTTATAGTTACAGCTAGGGTTAAGGGTTTGAAGTATCAGAGTATGTTAAAGCTGTTGGATATCTAACTCGAAAACCAGAGTCAAAACCTGATTCATATCTACCTTGTTTGATATTTAAAAACTCGCTTTTACAAGCTATACTTGGGATTTTTTGGGGGGCGGGATAATATCTCTGTTAAGAAAGAGTTTGTTGAACAGCCCCACAATCTGTCAACTTCTGAGCTGAAAGTTTTCTCAAATTATTTTGGGCGTGACCTACAATTATTCATTGTAAGTGGTTGAGATTTTTCTAAATCTGTCCAACTATTCCACAAAGAATCTTGTTTCTAATATGTACCACTTGTACAGTACTCTAGAATATGTATTTATCCAAATATTTTTTTTCCCCAAATTTCTGCAAAATATTTCACTCTCCCTAACCACTGCCATCCACAGACTTGTGTGATAGGAATTGCTGAAGATGAGAGTTTGTTACATATTTACATTGTGTTCAAAATTTGATGTAAATGATATACAGTTAGATCACCTTGAAACGATTTGTCATTGTTCCGACAACTTCACCTTTGCTGTGAACAATTAATGGTTTTTACTATCAATATAATGGAATTTACAGCATCTGACATTCACTTTAAAGATACATGTTTAGTCGAAAAATTCCCAGGATACAGTTACACAAATATATTTCCCATCAAAAATGTTGTTAGTGGTTTTCATTCAAAATGTTTCTAATGAAAATTGATATATGGTACAGAAATTATTATTTTATGCATAACTCGGATAAATTTTGTCATATCAATCTCTATTTTAACTACAGTTATTTGATTTGCGGTTTGTGATATGTTTCCTTGTAAAGAGTGTATTAACATGATTCAGTATTACGACAAAATCTTTTAAGGAGGGTTCACTGTATGCAAAAAAATCAGTCAATTCAAATGTTTTTCTGTTCATCACATTTCATAAAGGTAGAGGATTATCAAAAAAACGAAAAAAACAAACTATACTCCAAATCAAAATTGTACAAGAACATTGAAATCTCATTCCAAAATTCCTGGGACCACTCCTATTACTTTGAGATATCCGGAATTCAAGATAACCATAATTCACTTATTTTTTCCCATAAAAATTGGGTCTGTCTGTTCTACTTTGACTTCACCGGAATTTTGACTATTCTGATTTCAACTAACTAGATTGCACTGTATATTTCATATGGTAAATCAACAAAGTGTAAACATTTGTAATTAGCACAACATGTACAATTTTGAATATAACACCTGAAAGAAAAGAAAATATCCAATACTACTTCTTACTGGTAACAGTGTGTGAATTCAAATTTGGTGTCAATAACCAACACAAAGTGAACACTATATTACCATTGATTACTTCTAAATTCTGTAGTTTAGTTCATCTAACAATAGACAAAACCTTTCAGATACAAATATCATGTATGTATATATTTTCATGTATATTTGTTTCTCTTTCTATCAGTAAACCAAAACCAGCTCCAGTGTCAAGAGAAATCAAGCTTAAAGTGAAACAGTTGCCAACAAACTTTGATTGGAGGATGTTTAATAGTATGAACTTTGTGTCACCTGTGCGAAATCAAGGTAGTTAAAAATGTAAAACATTACAATGTAGAGTATGACAGTATGTACCCCTAGTTCTTATTCTTGTTTATATGTAATATTTATTCATTGTTCATATTTCAGACTATTTTACCCGTATGGAGAAATGTTGAACTATTTCCCGAGTTTGAAGAATTTAGAATCAGCAGTGATTGTTCCTTCACCAGGTTGTTTCAGTAGAAGTGAAAGTGAAATGTTTTTCATTAAACATATGTCCCATGTAATGATGGGCATGCTACTTTAAAAATCCTTACTGCAATGGCATAAGTTCATAGATGCTTAAATTTCTGATTTTTCAGTTGTAACTTGTGACATCATCATTAATTCAAATTATTACAGCGTTCTCTTCCGGTCAAAGACCTTTCAGTGGGCTTGAATGCGTTATGCAGTAAAAATCCTTCAGCCGCCCTGTGGATCAGGTGACCAATCATAGACGTTCAATATATGACTCTGCAGGGTCTGGATTTCCATTTCAATTTTGAGGATAAATTGAGGATAAATAATAGTTCGAAAAAACCAAAGAAGATATATTGAACGTATACTGCAAATAAATGCTAGGTTTACAGTTGTAATTTTATGATAAATCACAACTTTCTTGTACCAGTATTTTGAAAAAAACTCAAGTGTTGAGAAGTAGTCAATGCAATGTCACAAAATTCTGTCATAAATTACTACGACGTCACAATCTGGCACAGTAAAAAAAATTCTGGGTTAAGAATTCTGATTGTGTATGCATTCAGGCATTAATGTAGTGATCAAAGTGAAAGAAATATAAAAATTGGATTATTCGGGTTACATCATCATGTGAGAGAAAATGTGTTGGTGTTGTAAACAAACAATAGCATGACACGTTATCGGGAGTTTTGGAATTACAGATGTATATAGCAACAGAGCATACCCATTTGTATTTTGTCAGATACAGATATATATTTTGTCCAAAAGAGGATGATGCATTGGAAATGAGCCAGGGACAGAGAAAAGGGTCCTCACGTAACCACTGAAATGCAAGAAAACCGAAAATTCTATTTGGTGTAATATTTTGTAGATTTTTCATGACAGAAACAAAAAGAGTTGCATTTCGCCTGCACTCATTCTCATATTCTATTTTTTTTTTAGATCCACATATGTTCAAGTTTCTGAAAACATAAAATATCAGAACTTCCTCCAAAATTGACCAAAGGACCCGTTTCTCAGGCTTTGGTTTAAATATCTTTTATTGTGATTCTTTTGAAATCTGAATTGGCGAGCAATGAAATCAAATGTTTGGTTTTATCTTCATTCCACACATTCTCAGAAACACAGCATTTTAAAAACATTCCTAGTTGTATTTTTGTGATGATGTAAACCCATGATAGTATGTAATGTTGCTTCATATGCAAGGTTTTGGATATTTATTTAGCATGTCAAGTTTAAACTTGGTACACATCTGTGATCACCTTCAGTGTAAGGGTTTTAACATGTATTACTGAAAGCACTCCTTCAATTTTAAAGCTTGTCTCAGGTGATTCGTTACTGATTAGGTCCTTTTTATTTCTTGTTTTTTTTTATATTTGCCTGTATTTTAAAACTTTCTTGGACAAGTATATAATGAATATCTTGGGTGTCTGGTATAATTTGTTGTTTACTTGTGGGGCCTCCATGGCCGAGTGGTTACAGCATTGCACTTTAAATCACACGGCCTCTCACCTCTGGTTCGAATCCAGCTAGGGTCATTTCGAATTAAGTGGGAAAGTTTGCCAGTTTTCTTGCGGAAGGTCGGTGGTCTTTACCTGGGTAACCGAGGTTTCTCCTCCACCAATAAAAACTGGATGCCATCATATGACTGAAAAATTGTTGAGTGTGGCGTAAAACAAAAAATCAAATCAAAATCAAATGTTAACTTGTTTTTTTTTTGTATCATAGCATCTCAGACAGCAGTCCTTCTAGTTACAACACTATTTAGCAAAGTATGCACAGCAACAGACAAATGAATTATAATAGTAAATTAGAAAATGTGAATATTTTTGCACATTTTTCCTTCAACTTTTTTTCTGTACATTTTAAAGGAAATGTTCTCAAAAGAAATGTTGAAACCTATTTTGCTTTCCTACAATCATGATTCATATTTACTTCAGCTTTGTAACTCTTACAAAATCTTTGATAATTTTCACTGTGTACTTACAATAAGAATTTCACCAAACAATGAAAAATAACCATGTATCAAACTTACAGCATACATTCTCAGTACTATCTCACACTCTCTTCTCTGTAGTTGATATCTTACAGGCATGTAGATTTTCATTTCGATAAAAAAATTCTATGATTAAACCAAAACTTTGTTTAAAAAGGATAAAAAGATCAATTGAAAATAAAAAAATAATATATCATGCATATTGTGTAGAAATAATGAAATACGATGATGATCGATGTCCATGCCATGCACGTAAGAATTCAAATGTTTACTTGCCTGTTATTCTCATTCAGTTTATTTTCACAAATACATCAAGTTTTTTTTTCCAACCCAGAACTTTGTAAAAACATTCTGTTGGTATAAATCATCAAATATTTGAAACTTTGAATACAAAAAAAAAAAAAAATATAAAATAAATAGATAAATTAATAAATATATAAATAAATAAATAATAAAAAAAATTGACAGCTTGTATGCAGATTTTGGCAAACTTTTTCATTTCATTATGACATTATAATTAAACAATGTTAAATGGCAAATCAAACAGTTGTATGATTATGATGTTATAATGTCAAAAAATGCACATTGATAGCCAAATGTCAGACATTTGGCAATAGGTAAATTAAGGATGGCTAAATTTACCACTACCATCTCCACCAGTTCCTACCTGGACTAAGTTTATGTATATCTCAGATTAGACTTCTGGAATATACTGGCCCTTATAAAAGGTGGCCATTGTTTACAAATCGACATCTTCAGATGTGAAAATTTTTAATGTACCTGATTTGGGACCAAAAAATCAGTTTGAAGGGTGTGTATGAATGTTCTGTATTTCTGTTGCAAACAATGTTGATTGTTTCAAGGTGAGACATGTTTTATTTACTTGAAGGAAAATGTGGGAGCTGCTATGCTTTTTCATCTCTTGGAATGAATGAGGCCAGATTGAATATATTGACAAACAATACACAGAAATTGGTATTTTCTACTCAAGACATTGTTGAATGCTGTGAATACTCCCAAGGTAAGATTTAATTTTTTTTTTTTTTTAAAAAAAGGTTGAATAGTGTATACCTTGAAATTTTCACTCCCATTTAATTTTCACCATTTTTGTTCCTAGATGAGAGGGCAAATTTAAAATGAAAGCAAAAATTTGAAGCCAAACAATTGAGATGGGGACATACATGCCATCTATGAGACTATTTTAGGGCAAGTTTGATGAGAGATGGTTAATATATTTTCTGTATTAAAATGACAAAATTAAACGGGTGAAATTTGCAGGTGTACGGTATTTTGTGATCACACCAATGTTTTGCTTTGCAGAACAAAAATACATGTACTTTAAAACAAAGTTTTACTACCGAACTGTCATTGGTATTTGTTGTTGATGAATTACAAATTACGTGATTTATGAACATGTCATGATCAGTTGCCTTTTTTTCTGTTTTAAAGAATAAAAAGATTATAAATATTTTTCTGTTGTTCTTCATCATCAAATCATGAAATATTCACTGCAGAAGGGTACAGTGTAGACAGTTATTTGATATACCGGTATTCAGAATATGGCATATTAGATTGAAATGGTATGCATGGTTTGTGAATATTATCTAGGCTTGGATTTCACCAGTTGTATTTGTCAATGATATCATTTAAGATGACGAGTAATATCATTCTGTTTATCTTAGTTAATATTTGGACCATCTTGAAAAGAAGGAAACCACCTTCTACAAAAGTTGCAGCATAGAAACTGTTGTGACCTTTTTGTTTTTTTGTTTTTAAAGTTATTTGTTTTTCTTAATACTTTTTCATTTTTTATTACATGCAGTGAGTAGATACTTAGCTCCACTAAATCCTGGTACAGTGTCATTGACTGTTATATAGCGATGCTCTTAAACAGCCTATATGGTAGTAAGGAGTTTTTCTGTTGTCTCTCCCAGTCTTGTAATACTAGCAATGATCATAAGAACTGTTGTTCTCTTCGTGTCCGTAGATGATTTTACAATATGTGCATGTGTTTACTCTTACATTATAGTATTGTGGAATCTCATTATCTCGAAAGTTATCACTTTGAGATGTCCACAATTCCAGATAAAAGAAAATCTCTTTTAGTCAATGAATAAGCTTTCTTAAGCTGTTGTTTAATTTAATTTGGATTAAAGGGATTATTAATTAGTGTTTCATCTTAGGAGTAAATTGTTTGTGTTTAACAATTAAACAGGTAGTTAATTACCCTGCTTTTGCTCACAAAAAGTAAACCCTTACCACAAAAGGTGTTTTCTTCTATTAAGAAACATCAGATTGCAAATTTACTTAGACATAAGGCATTTTGAGATAAAAATTTTGAAATATCTTAAGTAAAAGTAATACAAACAAAAAAATATAGTAAAAAAATTACGACTGAGCAGAATTTCGACTCATCCTATTTGGACATAAGATTCCAGTATACAGTTCATCCCCGTTAAAATGCCCTCCGTTATAACACCAAACCTGCATAATGCTGCTGTTTCTTGAAAAACAGATTTCCTTCTATATAATTCCCTCGTTGCAATGCCAAAACCTGCATACTGCCATCTGCCACCGATTCTCCGGTACAAATGGTCATTTATACATGTTAAATCCCTCAAACATATCGCCAGGCCATATAAAAAAAAAACAGGTGTAAGTAAAACTGTTAGTTGACAGTAGCTTGTTTACTTCATACTTCGACTGGAAAGGGAGAAAACTGGAATATCAAGTGTCATAAACTGGTATCCTGTTGTATGAACAAAGTGTAGAAGTCAAACGGGGACCAGCTTACGAATGCCACACTCACGTGAGAGTTTGAAAAAATCAACACATCGTGTGTTTACTCAGCAATTATCACACTTCAAGAAATAATTATAAGTAGATGAGATATATAAACTTAAAGTCTTTGTATTACCAGCATGTCAAAGTGTTATTTTAAACAAAACGATGAAAGTTAACATTAGAAATGTTTCCGGGCTAATGTTAGAAACAAATTTAAAATTTGTCTGAACTTAAACAATTGACAAAATATCCGAATTTACAATAGTGAGTTTTAAACAGGATATGATATACAAAAGGTATTAAAGACATGTCAAGATGAAAACAGCCAAACCACAAAAATAGTAAACCTTAGTATATTGCCAAACCCGTTATACCGCCCAAATTAAGGAAAACAAAAGGTGGTGATATATTGGGGGTGAACTGTCTATCAATTTGATCAGAAGTTAATTGTGGTAATTGATTATTTACAGGATGTGAAGGTGGTTTCCCATATCTAGTTGGAGGTAAATATGCTTCTGACTTTGGATTGGTGGAAGAATCTTGTAATCCCTATACAGGAAAAGACGGATCCTGTAAAACGGATAAATCCTGCCGAAGAGAAGTGTCATATAATTATGAATATATCGGTGGATTTTATGGAGGGTTTGTATATATTTCAAAGTTTTTTTTAAGTTCTGCACAGGTCACTATGTATATAAAATACTTTATTGATAATGCTGTTCTGTGTGTATGAACATAAAGCCAAAATGTTGTGTTTGGAAAAGGTCAAAATAATTGTTTCCGTTATTAAGTTGAGTTTCAAAGTTAAAGAGAGAAACTTAAGAAAAAGAAAGAAATTTAATTAAAATATATTGTCTAAACTATCCAAAGGTAATAATTGTAAAACCAAGACAAACATAGTTTTGTATAAGTAACAAATTTCTTAAACAACAGGACTCGGTACAATAAAACTTAAGAATTTACTTAAGTCTGAGAATATTCTCAAATCGGCCTGCTTAGCTAATCACATTTCAGAAATAGCCAAAGCAGAAAAAGAAACTTAGATGTATGTATTGTTTTAAATTTTATGGGCTCGTTACTTTGCAAATGAAAGATCAGTTTTGTATTAGTTTCTGTATACCTGGTCATTTTCGCCCTGGTTATTTTCACTCGTGGTTATTTTTCCCTTATACAACAAAAAAACATTCTTTCCTATTTTAAAATTGCCTTAAGTCACCATTAGGTATTTTCGTTATCCAGAGTTATCAACCCTTGTAGCAGGCATCAATTGTGATGTCATTTGTTTGTGCAGAAAATGAGAAATTTTGACATCATATGTTTGTTTGAAAATGACACATAGACTTGACGTCAAAATCAACACCTGCTGACATGGGAGATAACTCTAACTAACGAAAAGATATTATAGTCTCATGGATGGCATAAATGTCATGCGTTAGATATTTGGCTTAAAAATTTTGCCTTGATTTTAAATTTGCCCTCTCAATGGCGAAAATTAAACAAGAGCAAAAATTTCCCGGTACACAGTAATTACTATGTTGTTTTCTGACCAGTTTCACTTTTTATTTAATATTCATGTTGTAGTCAAGTGTCATCAACAATTTTATTAAATATAAATGCATTCACAATTTGCATTATTTTTAAATTCATGTTTATGTGTTGTTATGTAGTAATAACCTGTTATAGGTTTATTCCGAGAGCTATCCTGTTAACAGTGAAATGTACCTCATCCGCAAATATAATCCAATTTTAGAATTGAATTTTTACAGAAGAGCCAAATATTTTGGTGACTCTGAAATTCAATTCAGTTTGAATAAACTTTTGATAAAATAAAACATAATTTTACTTATTCATGCATTTTGAAATACAGCACTTGTATGTCTGTACTTTTTTCAACACTACGCAACTGAGATAGGGAGCTAAATTTAGATATGATTGTCAGTAAATATATAATGATCACTTGTTGTATCCTTCCACCATTAAGTATAAACAATATTTTAGGAGAAGAAACAGACTAAAATGGACATCATCTCATACTTTAAATACAGTACACAGTTTTTCAGTAAACAGTATTTGGAAACTGTAGTCAATATTGTTTTCAGACATTATATTTCACTTGTAATGCTGAAATCTACTTTTCCATACCTAAAATTTATCAAAAATAAAAAAAAATAATCTGCATTTTTCATTTCATTTAAACTGAGTCTTATTTTTATAATGTACAAAAATGTAAAAATTGTAAGACGCAATTTCATTGGTTGCTGACATCCATTCAACCAATCATTAGCATTTTAACTTTAAGCTATCCAGTCATGGATGCCAAAACTGTCTAACATGATGGATTGCAATACAACGAAAATAGTAAATGAAGGCATGTTGAAAACATGGAAGTTGGAAGAGTTGCATATGAATTTAAAGGCAAAATTCTTTGCTATCTATGAATAAGAAAGAAATACCAGTAAAGTGACATTCTTCGTGTCCACAACAAGGATATATCGAAGGCACTGACACACATGTAGCCTACAAGTTTTACTTTTTAAAGTTCTCCTGCAACTAGGAAATTCCCAATTTAATTTATCCAGTACTTAAAGCTGAACTAGGCAGATAAAAAGCTTTTGAACTTTGAATAAAAAAAAATGTGTGCTGAAATAAATTGTTTGAAACATTCCCACTTCATCTCACCATACAGCAGATATTTTTGTAATTGTTTCTCCGGAAAATCAAGTCCCCACAGCAGGTATAAAAGGTCGATTAGTTACAATGGTCATCATTGTATATTTGTACTTGCAAGTGAAACGTGGGAAATCCCGGAGGCTGAATAAAACTCACGGATCTTTCTTACCTGTACTTTTCAACGAAAATAAACATCTGTGACTTGAGTAAAGTTTTCTGCACTGTTCAATCAGCAAGAAACAGAGAATGAATATTTCATCCATAATAAATCCAAAATTTATTCCATAACACTAAATATAAAGCACCTTCCAAAACGAAAACAAAGCGATCTGCTTCCTACTGTCATTCGGCCACTGACCAATGATTCAACTTCCGGTTTTTGGAACACTTTTTTTTTACCGGAAGAAAAAACACTGGATCAATGACTGAATGACAGTAGAAAGGTGATCGGTTTGTTTTTGTTTTGGAAGGTGTTAGATATTTCGAGAAATGGAATAAATTTTTAATCTATTATGGATGAAATATTCATTCTCTGTTTATTGCTGTTTGTTGCAGGATACTCCACTTCAAGCACAGATAATTGTTTTCTCCGAAAAGTACAAGTAAGACTAAGTCTGTGAGTTTTATTCAGCCTCTAGGACTTCGCACATTTCACATTGCGAGTACAGATATACAATGACAACCATTATAATTAAGCCGCCTTTTATACCTGCTGTGGGACTTGATTTTCAGGAAAAACAATTACAAAAATGTCTGCTGTATGGGGAGATGAAGTGGGAATGTTTCAAACAATTTTTTTCTAACACACATTGTTTTTATTAATAGTGTAAAATCTTTTTATGATCCTAGTTCAGCTTTATTTGTAAATTTGATTGAAATAAAATATTTGTCTGTACTGATGAAGATTTTGGGGACCTTTTCATAAAAAAGTCAGCATGTTCATCCATTGTTTGCAGAGATGATCAGTGACCTATAGAAATCTGCACAACTCATAAATGTCTTAATAATAATAATAATAATAATAATAATAATTTGTTAATTGTCCTAAAAAATATATGTTTAAATTGATCAACGATAAATTGTAAATTTCTTGTACTTAATAGGGCTTAAAGGACTTTTTTTTATCCACTCAGCATGGTGCACAGTGGCTTTGTAAATTTACTTAACACGTGGGCAAATTTACTCAACACCTACCACAAGTGAAAATTATTTTTGAGGAAATGAATACGATATTTATTAAGATTACTTATTTGAAAATCAAGTTCTCAATAACAAAAAAAACCAAGGAATTTTTTGCATACATACACTGTCTGTCAAGTTGTTAAACCCAAAAACACAAATTTTAATACTGCAAAACTGAGAAATTCAAACGCTGAAATAGTAGCTCAATCAATAGACCAAAATTAACTAGATTATGTACTGTGGTAAATTCGGGTTCTGTCATGTTTTGTTGTGGTAAAATATTAATTTAAGTAACTTAAAATCGAGGCAGAAATTCAGCCAACTCAGTCATGCAGCACATGAAAATGGCCCACAACAGAATGTTGTCCCATGTTATGTCTATTGCATGCCTGACAAGCAAGGTACTGAACGGTTTCCATGGAATTGATGGTTATTTATTCACATCAGTGATGTACGCATTGTAAATATTTTTGATAATCAAGTGATGCATTGTTTTTATTGAAAACATGACTGGTACAAAAAATTAAATCAAAAATAAATTTGAGACCCATGAATAAATACTTGGCACACGGATGAGTGAAGGCTCAAATTGGACAAGTGTTTTTTTTAAGCCCTGACTTAAGTTATATTTTTGTTTATCAAATCAATGTAAACACCAGAACTTCTGTAAAATGTGTAACACTGATAATTTTTCCGTTTGATAAGTTTATTAATGCATGTAAATTGTATTGAAAATTTTAATTAAAGCATTGGTAACTAACTGCCTTCTTTATACATGGCACACGTAACTTTATTTTCATTTTCGTCAAAATAACAACCCAATTCAGTACTTTAAGTTCTTTGATTAATGATGATGGATGTAACGTTCAGTCTGCTCTGCTTTGCAGGTTTTGCAAATTTTCCCCTTCTTCATGATGGATATAGAATTTAGGCTAATCTGATTTGCAAGATTTTGCCTGTTTATTTTTATGATGGATGTTACATTCAAGCTGGTTTCATTTGCTAGGATTTGCCTGTTTGTCCTATTTCTATTATGATGAGTGTAACATTCAAGCTGAATTGCTAGGTTGTGGCTTTTTGTCCTATTTCTATTATGATGAGTGTAACATTCAAGCTATTCATCTTGCTAGGTTTTGGCTTTTTGTCCTATTTCTATTATGATGACAGTCTGAATTGCTGAAATTCATGAACCCTAAATTACAAGGTTTTGCCTGTTTTTCCCCATCTTTATGATGGATATAACATTCAAATCATTCAGATTTGCTAGGATTTGCCTGCTTTTCCTGCATTTCTTTAAAACATTCATTGCAACCCCAATATTGGTTATTTATGTAATAAGAATACAGAAATAATTGTCACTTATGTAGTTAATGTTTAACTCATCAAGTCAACACTATCTTACAGTGACAGTCAGTGAAAGAACCCCTGTAAATTGGATTTAAATATACCACTTATGTAAACAATACACAATACACCCACACACAAAGCACAAAAGCACAATATATATATAAGATTATATCTATCTATCTATCTATCTATATATATATATATATATATATATATATATATATATATATATATATAATGATGTAAATTATCTCCCTTTACCTGAATTCCACTAGAACAAGCCATTTGCATATCACTGAAATATATTTAAACTTTTCGAACATTATTGATCATCAAAAAGGTACTCCCATATTTCTAAATTATTCTCCATTTTGCTTCTTTTGAAAATATTGTAAAATAAATTTTTGACATTTTTTATAAATGTAAAATATTGTTGTACACTCTGATATACAATCCAGTTATGCTCATATGCTAAGGCATACTTTACTTATTGCAATCAGTACTACTTTACTTATTGCACTCTGTTACTGCTACCACAGTTTTTCGAATTTACAACGAAAACTCAACTTCATTTTGCATTTGTTGCAATTTTGTTTTATTCATTCTAGAGCCTAATGAAAAAAAATTGTATTTAAGAAATTGTACACAATACACTTTAGAAGAATTGTAGATATCAGTTAAATACCTTTATGTTGTACAATTTTAATGACACTTAATATATATAAATGTGATATGTGTTTTATAATATGTAAAATTCCTCACTATGTTTGATTGTAATTATGTTACTATATGAATCATGACTATCAAAGTCTATTTATTCTGTCAGGAACATACCAGTTATCATGTTGTCTTATAAATCCAGAAATAATAATCATTTGTGCTTGTTTCAGATGCAACGAAGAATTGATGATGATTAATCTAGTTCATAATGGACCTCTTGCGGTGGCTTTTGAAGTTTACAATGACTTTCTTCACTACAAATCAGGAATCTATCAACATGTTGCATTGGACATGCTTGAGGAAAAATTTAATCCTTTTGAAATCACCAACCATGCTGTCCTCCTAGTAGGCTATGGAGAGGAGAATGGAGAAAAATACTGGACTGTGAAGAATTCTTGGGGTACAGCTTGGGGAGAGGATGGATTTTTCAGAATAAAACGTGGAGTTGATGAGTGTTCAATTGAGAGTATTGCAGTGCAATCTTTCCCTGCCTTTTGAATGTTTTTCGTCACGCTAAACTAACAATAATTCTACAATTTATTTTGATTACATAATTTGTATATTCATTAAATATATTATTTTTATATTTTGATTGTCATAGATTACATGTTTAAAATTGCAAATAACTGGTAAAGCTAAACATTTATATTTGTATATCTGTATAGGGAGAAGTATGAAAATACGTAAAGAAAAGAATCAATTTAAATTTACTTAATGCAATAATGCTATCAATTTCTTTCTACGTCATTCCTACATTCCTACGTCATTGTGATATTCTTGAATTGCTTAGTAATCAAATATTTGATTTTTTTCAAAATAAAATATTTTTTCACTTTATTAGTATTATTATTATTTATTTATTTATTTATAATAAATTATTTGGGAAGTTAGATATATTCAGTTACAATTTTTGATACCAAAGGGAGTAAAAGTGTAGTTGGCGAGGTATGAACAAAACGTCTTTACATATCATAACAAAGATATATCACCTGTTCAAGCAATCAACTTTATGTTAAAACATATTCGTGCAGTGTTAAATGGCAATCAAGCAATAGTGGGAAACACAATTTAAAATAATGTTCTGTGGACCAAAGTGAATACTTTTATTTTGCAAATATTTTCTAATTCACCAATATAAAATACATGTATTTGTTCAGTAAAATTCAAACACTTGTACATATGATATTTGACTGTGTCAGTTTAATATTATGAATGCGGATTTACAAGAGAAACAATAGTATATAAACATGTAGTCATTGGTGTGAAAGTACACATAATTCAAAGAAAAGGGAAGGTGCTGTATGTTGCACATAAAGGCAGCAACACTCTAAATGAATCAACATTCATCAAATTAACTACTGTGAATAGGGTATTAACGTGCATATTAACTGAGTAACTCGGTTAATATTCAGGTTTTTACTCTATTAACTAAATATCGTATTAAATGTTTTAATCAATCATGTCTATCTGAAACATCATTTTATAATTCATAACAAATAATATGGGACACTGAAAACATTTATAAGTATGGTGATAGACAGTCTCGAAAAGTAAGTGCATTTATTTAAAGGAACATTAGCTGTGTTTTTAAAAATGTGTTTCTTTACTGTTTTTACTACTTAGATTAATATACACTTTACAAAAAAGAGATATATACAGGCATAAACATTTTTAAATTCCTATATATTTTGTGAAAACTGCTTGGAAAACCCAGGTTTGGCACTTTTCACTTGCAGTTGATTAACTCGACCTTACTATTTGTATAGGAATACTACACTGGACCTGACCTGGTTTTCTTAAAATATTAAGGAATATAAGATTTTTATATGCCTGTGTATAACTGTTATTTGTTATTTTACAGCTAACGCCCCTTTAAATAAGGTCCATATTGATACACTTCGATCTGTGAACTTGTTAACCTGACCCATTTTTTCTATTTTTTGGAAATAGTTTAGTTGCCTATCCAAGTGTGTTAAAAATGTTAGTTGATGTTTTCTATTACTGCATCGTTTTGCCTGCCTCTCATTGCCATTCATCTTAAGAATTACGTCTTAAGTGAACCACTCCGAGTACTCCGATACAGTTTGAACCATTTTAGATATGACACGTTTTTTAGTACATTGCAAGGACGACCACAGTAGCTGAATCAAATTGAGCTTACTGTTTCAATGAAATTAACCATCTTTGAAGATTCTTGGATTCTTCAAAATACGGGGTTGTGATTTTCATTCAGCAGGACCCTGTCAGCTTCCCAAACCTCTAACCCATATCAGAGCCTCGGAGAAATTGTTCAATCAAAAATTGTAAAAAAGTTCAAGTAGGCGGTTGAGAACACCGTGAAATTTGGACAATTTCAGATCACGGAGAAGCTACAATCAATATCTACTGGCAATAGTCTCAAGGTTGCTTTTGTTGTAATGACATAGTTAAAGCAGTATAATTGAACATGTTAGATGTAGACTTTCATACCTAAATGTTTAATTACTGATTAGATACGACGGGAACCGGCATGTACAGGTAACAAATTAGATAATGATTGGGTGGACCACTTATATTTAAGTTATTTGAACTGTTATATTAATACTTTGTACATTGTTCCCATAACCCTACAATTCGGTGATCCGATATACATTCAGGACAGCAATAATCTAGAAAGTGCATTATCCCCTTGATAACGTTGATAAAGTTATGCACTCATTATTTGTGCAAAAGTCGAAACATGTCTGATCTATCCACTACATGGTACTCATCCAAGAGCTTAGTATCCATGCCAGGATGCAGCTCCATAAATTTTAAAATTTCTTAAGTCTGAAAATTTTACCCAACTTTTTCTTATCCTAAAGTCTGATTGACTGAGCAGACCAAGTTGAAAATATTCTCAGATTTGAGTAAATTCTCAAGATTTATGGTGCCGGGCCCAGGTCTCGCTATAAAGTTTGAATTCGAAATTTGCCTTCATCCACAATCAATAAGGGTGATAAAACCTGTTTAAATAATAATAATTATGAAAAAGTCTTATGTAAATCAAAATCCACTGCGACTTGGTATACATGTATTATTTCACATGCAACTTCTACCTACCAAAACCGGCTTCTGTTTACATTATTCTAAGTTAAATACTTCCACTAAAATTAAAATTTGTCTCATTTGTATGAAAGAGACAAATGTCTTAAACCCATAAAATGAGATATAATGTAATGGTGTGTGTTACATGTACTTCGTATCATTATATTATGGTGATATGATTTACTTGAGTCGGTATGACGATGGTGGTCTAGTGCAAAGCAGTTGACTGCCAAACGGGAGGTTCAAATCTGGGATAGACCGCTATATCTGAAACCCGTGAAATAAGATCAAATGTAATAATGTGTGGTACATGTATTTAAGATTATCATATGATTTACTTGATCGTCAATATGACGATGATGCTCTTATGCAAAGCGATGAAATGCCCAACGGGAGGTTCAAATCTGGGGTAAACTCCAGACAATTTCCTCACAGATACCGGCTATTCCATTGCTAAGCGCTCAGCATAGATAGTTCATATAATAATTGAAATGAAAGAGGTTCAAATATTGTAAACATAATAATGTTTATAATGCTAGAGACAATCGTTTCTCTCAACTGAACTTCAGTTGAACTCCAATTTATAAAAGATGAATATTTTCTAAAGAGAAAGTGGTATCATGCAAGGCCAAACAATGAATCTAAATGTATAGCAAAATCCGTCTAAGAGTAACCACTGTAAAAGATTAGCTTTTGAAGAATTTAGAATTTAAATGGTGTTATCAGTGCGAAACATTACTTTAATGTAAGATTATCAGCTGGTACTGAAACCTAACATAACGAAATTATATATATGGTTTGCGAAAGTCTAACACGATTTATAAAATATAAAACTAATCTTCAAATCGCATTATACAGACACATAAAAACCGAGTAAAGTTAGGTATGAAAAGTGGGTAAAAGGTAGTGATGTACTGAAATGAGATGGAGATGGCTCCAACCATACACTAAACCTCTAAGGCATCTTAGCATTCGTGCTTCTTGAAAAAGTGCGGCGACCGATCCCTTTGCATTTTTCCATAAAACATTTTGTCACGGCTAAAGAGGATGGTGGTGGGAGGGTTTCCTGTCCAAACCTTGCATAAATAGACCCCTATTGCTAAACATTTATGAGCTTCAAATTCAGTCTCAACCGCTTTGGTTCCAAGAGTTCGGCCAAGGTGAGGAATAAAGTTAAGATGTCTTTTGTCCTCCGATTCTGAGGAGATAAAGAGCCAAACTTTTTTTTCAGCCTGTACCGATGAAATGACAAAGCAACACACACAGCAATACTATCCCTGTCGAAACAGTTCCATGATGACGCGAAATAAAAAGAATTTGAATATACAATTTCAAAGTGATCCCCTCTAAATAAATTTATCTATATAACCTTAGTAAATTTGCGGTTTTTCAATAACTCTTTTAGAATTTGTAAATTATCCAAGTTCAACAAAACTTCATCCACAGGAGGTTTTGGTACTAAATTAGTAGAACTTCCATTGAAATTTATTTATTATTTCTGGAGAAATTCATTATTCGTCATGAGAGTAAAATTCTAGCGGTATCATCTAGATAATGAATAGATCTGTGACGTAATTCATAAACATCATATAGAATTATCGATACCTAGGTAATCTATGGACGTAAACCAACAAATGTATCATCAAAATTAGGCCCAGACTTTTCTTCAATTTTGGATGTCGACTAAATTAAGAGGACAAAATAAAAATAAAACAGAATTACTAAGGTTATATAGTTAAGTTCATTAATAAGGAAAGACGCTTGGCCTATTACCGTACATTAAGACATTATTTTTTTTTTTCGCATTATATTAAACAGGACCTGGTTCTAATGCAATATGCATTTTTTTTATTCAAATTGCATTAAATTTTGAACACGCTCGAAGCGATCTGAAAAAAAAAATATGGATGATATACAAAGTAAACCATGAAATATTTGAGTTTTGGTGGCAAAATTGCTATTTAAATGCTATACATGTATATGCATCCTCCGCAACAACTGGATTATATAGTACTGATGCTAGACATGATGTGAAATATTACATAATAAAGGTGTTAACGGTCAACCCTGTATGACAAACGTGAGTTTCAATTTCCATACCACGAACTTCCCGTTCCTGAGTAGTGAAACCTCCTGTCTGTGGCGTTTTCATTTGACAACTTATACGTTATGCCAGGGTATGCTTCTCTTATGAATGTTGTATTCTGAAAGCCAAATTACTCGCAAATAAACTCCTCGGACAGGGATATGTTGTTGAATGTCTGTAATCGTCACTAAGGAAGTTTTATAATCGACACGGGGATCTTGGTAAACAATAGGCCCTGCCCTCAAGGATGTTAGATAGCATTTTAGGAGCACGACCTTATACACATACCCTTTCACAAATCTAAATATAAAACTAAAGACCTAACGGATATCGTTTTCACGGAGCTTGACCTTTTCCCCCAAACTCGAGAAGTTTCTGACTCCTTCCGGACACCTGGTCTGATCACGTTTGGGATTCGCAATAATTATTGTTCTTCATGTTGAGACCATTTTTACCATTTTGAGACCGTCGTATCGACCTGGAGTTTCGATTACCAATTGGTATT
This sequence comes from Atrina japonica, assembly GCA_030159075.1. Taxonomy (NCBI): domain Eukaryota; kingdom Metazoa; phylum Mollusca; class Bivalvia; order Pterioida; family Pinnidae; genus Atrina; species Atrina japonica. The sequence continues at coordinate 289,338 of BROG01000801.1, forward strand.
TTATATCACGTTTTACTTTATAAATCATACCGGGAATTAAATCTGTGTAATATCTTCACAGTGCCATAAATTTTGTGAACTCTAGTAACAGTTTATTATAACAGTTTATCAACGCAATTCACGTTGATAAACTGTTATAATTAGGTTATGAGGTCTGATATTGTGCCGAGTTTAGTTGATAACAGCTGATCTCGATTTAAGTTTAACTCCTTCAACTCTCCAAATGAATTCTTTTTACCTTTTCCTTAGACATTATTGATAATTTGAGTAAAATATGTCGATATAATGAAACACAATATTTGCCCTTTCTTCCCTATATTGTGTATGCGTGTTGTGTCTCCCTGTTTTGGTTTTTGGTATGTAATTTAAATGATTTCCTTATTAATTTTTTATCAAATTCTATTGTAAATAATTTGCTTTTTTATTAGTTATTTTTCATTTATCCATACTTAATTGTTTTGGAACTGTTTAGAATGAAAATTTATATTATTACCCATCAATAAAGTTTAATCTGTTCAAATCTCTTTCTTCCGTCTATCTATCTGTATGTCTCGCCTTATCGAAAGGTTCTGTTTACATTCCTTTAGCCGGACAAGTCCATGGCAGATTAGAAGTTAGTATACGGAACTAATTCATTATATGTAAGGGGACTGTATTTTGCGTTCTCGGCATGAGGAAAAAACTCGAATGCATTGTATTGTAAAAAAGTTTTGATTAAAATATTCATCTTTTAAGCGAGTTTTTATCCGTCCTTTCATACATTTTTCCATGATAAGTATCAGCAATGGGAAATAATGGACAGAGTGACAGAAAAACAGAATAACATAGTTTTGTACATCATTTGTCTAATGGGACAATACATGTGGATGTTCACAATAATGTTTCCCAATCCGAAACTTTTCATATCAGGTCAAAACAAAGTAACAGCTGAGTATTGTATGATGTTTTTACAGCACGACGATCGTGTAGTAATCAAGCAAAAATTCCTACTTCTCAACGTATTCTGTATTTTCGGTGTGGTATTTTTACTATATATATATATATATATATATATATATATATATATATATATATATATATATATATATATATATATATATATATATATATATATATTATTTATTTTATGTTTATGTGTGTGTGTGTGTGTGTGTGTTATCATTGTATTAATTTTGCTAGCAAGGGGAAATATAATAAATATAATAAATAAAATGACATTCGTGATAAACAAAGCACTACTAAATACGTGTGTATGCAGAGAATGACATCTGTATTTCAAAAATTATCAATTTGAAAGAATATCCGAAGCACTATTTAAGCTAATTTTCTTTTTCTTTTGATGCAGTGTTTACCAATATTTGAAAATTAACAAGTGTATATGCGAAATGTACTTCTAATTACAACTTTGAGAAAGAAACATTTGTAAAACCTGAAATTCCATACTGCAGCACGAAATAGAATCAATATGATAAAAAATGAAGCATTAATAGATTGACAATATTTATTCTATCAAAATAAACTATATACATTTTAACATATACATGTAACATGAAAAGTTCAAAAGGCTTAATATTGATATAAATTTTCTTAAATTTTACTGTACAAAAGTAAACATCTACTAGGAATTATCACAGCGTCATACACTATTAATGTATGAGCCATGATAAAGATGCAAATTTAAACGAGAGAGAGAGAGAGAGAGAGAGAGAGAGAGAGAGAGAGAGAGAGAGAGAGAGAGAGAGAGAGAGAGAGAGAGAGAGAGAGTATAATTCCCAATATACACTGAATGTCACTGGATAACTATTTGCTATATATTATAATTATATAACATTGATATGAATATTTAAAAAAAAAATCAATTCAGTCAGTCATTAAGGTATCAGAGATTAGGAATTAACACCATATGTTCTAAATACTCTCAAATATAAAATATAAACAATTTATTTTTGCGTATATTGATTAAGCATTCATCTTTGTTTTGTACATTAAATAATGTTTCAAATATTATAAACATAATCCTAAAGTTATAATGCTCATATATACTTGGACTATAATTGATTTTTAAATCATTTTAAAGGAATCTTTCTTCAGATAAAGATGCACCAATTCAGCATTATTTGTAACCTCTGTATTGTCACACAATAGTTCAATGTCTAGGTTTCCTTTTCTGTACCTGTAGTAATGTGTAATGCTATCATTAAACCAGTTACAGAATCATAATTCACTATAGAAACGTTATAACATTTTTGAAACTATACATAAGCATACTTAAAGTGGCATTAGCTATGTTATTAATAAAAAAAACCACAAATCTATCGATTTACTACCTACATTGATATACAATAACAAAAAAAAAAAAAAGAAAAAAGAAAAAGAGATATACACCTGCCCTTTCAAATTCCTGTATATTTTGTGAGGAGTGCTTGAGAAACACAGTTTGGCAGTTATTAACTTACAACTGATTAATTCAATCTTACTATTTGTATATACATACTACACTGGTCTTGGCCTTATTTTCACAAAGTATACATGGATATAAGATTTGTATACCCGTGTTTTGCTCTTATTTCTTATTGTACCTCGAGTACAAGTAGTAAAAGTAGACAAAATATAAATATTTTCTTTTTTGGTTAACACAGTTTATACCACTTTAAGTAAAACACTAAGACACAACTATACCGTACTGTAACAGTTCCCGGGCGATTTGTTTTATAATTTCTCTTAAAAGAAACAATGGGGAAAGATTTTAAAAGACCTCCTTTCAGAGTTTCCCCGATTGAAGTGCGGCGCCATTTTCATAACCTTTACTGTAACAGATCTCGGACGGTTACGTTTAAGGTTTTTTACGCTCAACAAAATTTATGCATTAATTATTAGGAGTGGGCAATTTTATATCAATATGATTATATCCATATGTTTTGTTTGATTAAAAACGTTAACAATCTTATTTTTCTCATGTCGTCATGATATAACTTCCCCAAGCACGTGGAAATGAAAGTTGGAAGGAATATAGATAAACTGACGTAACAATCTATTAAAAGTAGTTGTTTTGAAATTTATGGCAGCAGTACATCTTTTCAGATAATATAAGCAGATGACATGTAGGGAAATATCTAGCAAAATCCCGTTAGTTATACCTGTATCTATAAATCGTCAGGGAACTGTAATGTCCGGAAACTGTTACATTACCAGAACACACTGACATTCTAGCTTACAAATAGGTCTTGTGGTTTAACTCATTAACAATGCCAAAGTTTTAGTAGTACAGAAGACTCCAAAACAAACGCTCAAGACGATCGTTTCTGTCAATATGACTCGAATTGAATACTGAATGAAATATAGTAAAACGTTGCTTCTCTCTTATTAAATTGTGTTCTTTATTTGAATATCAATTTTATTATGCGGGAAAGTTTAAATAGTACATCCAATTGACATTTTCTGAGAAAGTCTGTTAATATAGAAGTATAGATATTATTAACATAATACCAAAGTTAAAATGCTCAGTACGATCGTTTCTGTCAATTAGACTTCATCAGTTGAATTCCAATTTCAAATAGATTTTCTAAAGTGAAAGTGGTATCAGACTAAGCCATATAATAAATCTAAACGTATGATCAAAATCTGTCTAAGCGTAACCACTGTAAAACGATGGCTATCCTAGCTTTAGAATAATTTAGAAATGGATGTCACTATTTTGATTTGATTTTGAGTTTTGTTTTACGCCGCACTCAACATATTTTTAATTATATGTTGGTAGCCAACTTTTAATGTGGAAACGAGAATGTGTCTGGGAAGAGACCACCGGCCTTCCGCAAGTAAACTGGCAAATTATCTCAAAATCAGCTTAGGTTCCAGCGGGGCTCGAATCTGCTCTGACCAGAAGTTAGAGACTTCATGCTTCAAAGAGCGATGTTCTAACTACTATAATAGTTGATTAGGACACAACGCCTATACAAAACAATGTGATACTTAGAGATATAACGTACTGAATATTATCTATTTCATTTTTTCTTTACTATATAGATGTTTTAAGCTTTCATACACTCTTTACTAATATTGAGAAATCAATAGCCGTAGATGTATCAAACATTTTGGCCTCTGCTTTGGGCTAGATGCATATACAGTAATGGTTCGTTAGTTACGTGCTGTGTTTAAATAATTTAGGTCTACTTCGAGTTGAAACAAAATCTATGTCATTACATAAGATAAATAGATTTGGGGCTACAATAAGTATTCCTTCATTGTTTTAAAAGAGTGTACCTAACTCTAGAGATGTTCGAAGTACTTTATCGCCATTGTTACTTAGAATAACAATTATCATGTTGAATTGATCTATGCGTTTTCACTGAAATAAATGTGCGCCGTGTGTTGATATCAAATCTAAAATAAAATTTATTTTACTAGTTGGAAATGAATTGTTGTAAGGATAATTGGATGTCAGGGCAAATGTGTATGGGATGATTTAGATCGCTTGTATAAGCGGGTGGATTATCAGGTGTAATCTACTTCAAATGACCTCATGTTGATTACAGACTTATATCTCACTATAGTACCGGCGAATTTCAATATCTAAATGTCAATATATTGTAACACTGAATGATAATGTATAACACTTGATAAGAAAGTGATTTTTACAATCTAACTCTGATATGATAAAACATACACAAAATGCAACTAGGCATTCGATTATGATAATGGATTCAATGAGCAAATTAAAAAATATTTACAAAATCGTGCTAACAATTTTTAGATAATATTATTGATAACATAATCAACTGTCTATTATTTACATATGTTTGAAATAACATTCCATTATGGATTTGTCGATACGATAAATCGTGGCGTACGGATAATCATGGTGTTTGATATTGAATACAAGTAAATTATTTGTTTCTAGAATATGTAAAATTATAACTCTTTCATACAACAAAATAACAAAGACAGTCAAACTGATCCACACACAGTACATCTCGTTGTACATACATATATCATTTAAGAAGATTTTGTGTTAAATATTTTTTCCCATTGAATTGGATTATAATTGATTCCTCTGCATCCTGTTTTTTATTTACAGTTTTTCTGACAACAAGGTGTATGTAGGGTTTTCTGTTGAGACCTGCAGTTGTATATCCCCAGCAATTTCATTGTCATAGCCAGTGTTATCGTTGTCTATATACTGAAGTGACTTGATCTTGTTATGGTTCCTGAAACACAGAAGGTAGTTCTGTACGGCTTTTCTATCTTATATACGCACTGAATGGTAGTTATAATGGATCATGATTTGAATATTGTTTGTCTGTGAACTAGATTTAATTTGACTATGAAGTCAAGGTGGATGTAACCGTCTCGGCTGCTAATGATTATTCTTGAAGTCCATATCACATTATCGCACTTCTGGATTTTCTCCAGTTTTCCTTGACATTACTTTATGGATGTCGATTGAAATTTATATATCGTTGCTTTATGTTTTTTTTTTTACGAAATAAAAAAAACCAATCAATCAATCGAGAGAGTTTCACTGAAGAGGACTTAATTTACATATTTGAATGTGTCAATATGAACTATATGTTGTGTTTTAGGAAAATTAAAATCATAATTCTGGAAAGATCATAGATATGCATATAATTCATTTCGAGTTTTACATCTTTGACGCTTCACACATACAGTGATTAACTGTGCTAAAGTATAGCCTATACGTATGTATATATATATATATATATATATATATATATATATATATATATATATATATATATAATTCGTTTTGAATCAGATATAAGTAGTATGCTATAATTTTTGCAAACGTATATGTAATTTTTGGAAATTATGTTGTGATCAAAATATTCAATAGTTTATTTGTTTTTGTAATCTAAGTTCAGATTCTATACCCCATGAGCTACTTGTACCTTTATTGAAGTAGGACTTTAAGAGTGTGCAAATGAGATAACTGAATAATAATCTAATTCAGTCAAATGTACTTGTGTCGTAAGAGAACATTTCAACGATTAATTTCTTAACTGCAAAGTAATGGATCAAATATATTTTAACTATTATGTGGATTGTTACGATATTATGAAGTTGAGTTAAATCTGCAATGAAACACATAGCAACAAATAACTGGGATTTAACTATATGTCTATTCAATTCTGTCTGCAATAAAATGCGTCCAAGATTTCTGATGTCGTAATGAAATTTATATATATATATAAAGCAAAAATACATATCAAAGTACCTACCTATCTGCGATCTGGCTATCATGCACGACGTCCTAACCATTTAGCCATCTACGCATCCATGGCGTCGCACATGAGAGCCAAGGTCCTTAGTAATGTTGCAGTGATATCTGTGCTTTATATATATATATATATATATATATATATATATATATATATATATATATATATATATATATATATATATATATATATATATATATCTGTATGTATGTTTATATGTGTGTGTGTGTGTGTGTGTGTGTGTGTGTGTGTGTGTGTGTGTGTGTATTTGTGTATCTGTGTTAAATTCATGTAAGCGCCCAACAGGACATAACTTGGAACTTACTAATTACACTTAACTTGAGATATGCTAACATACGATTATACACAGTATTCCATGCAACACAACTTTCACAATGGATTGTAATAAATTATGAATCTAGCGATGCAATATTGTACTATTTAAGCTTGTTGTTGCCAAAGCAAAGGGTCGGATCTGCCGAAGCGGGATTTGGATCTGGTTAGAATGATAAAGATGGTATGAATAAACATAACATATTTACCTTATGCGTCGAACTATAATTACAACAATAATTGAAAGCACGAGTGCACCAGCTGCAATTCCAATCACGACTCCAAGATTATTGTCAACCCATGACTGCAAATGTAATACATTGTACAAATTACAGAACTCAAACATAATATCCTAAAATTGACATGTTAATTCCTTATTTCCTTTCCTTTCTCTCCGTTACTACTATTATATAAAAGTATAAACCACATTTCAGAAAACTCCAGAAACGAATTTATGCTATTTCAAATAGTCAAAAACAAAAACAATATAACTACGAAGATAAAAATATTGAAGATCAATATACAGTTTAAAAATATAAATTGCCGGTTTAAATGTTTGTATGCTTAATCCATTCGATTATTAAGATAATAATAATAATAATAATAATAATAATAATAATAATAATAATAATAATAATGATAATAACAATAACAACAACAACAGCACCAAGGTATACTTGTAACAGGATGCTGTTACATAAGTCTCCCAAACTATGGGTCCCAAATATTAGACCCAACTGACCCCCTTCTGAGCCCAAATAAAACAAATGAAACCCTAGATGCACAACTAGTCATTTGAAACTAACATTACCCCAAGTTTCGTACCAAGTTCACGGTGAGAAGAAAGAAATACTACTACTACTACTACTACTACTACTACTACTACTACTACTACTACTAATAATAATAATAATAATAATAACAAGAAGAAGGAGAACAGATGATGATGATGATGATGATGATGATGATAATGATGATGAAGAAACGCGACAAAAACAAGAAGTCTACAAACAATGTTTGGGAGATTTAATAACTGGAGTCATATGACCAAAGCTGGAGCGAAAGCTTTGGTATAGCTTCTGGTGACCTATAGAGCCTAGTTTAAAACCTACGAACACTATACCAAGCTAAAGCTTTGGTGAGGCTTCTGGTGACCTATAGAGCCTAGCTTAAAACCTATGAACTCGATACGCATTGAAGACAAATTGATAGATTCAGCGATAAATGTTTTAAATTAAGCTGTGACCTAGACATTTGATCCGATGACCATGTTTCATAGTTTGTTTTCAAACTAATCTATGACCTTAAACATTGATCGGATGATGCAAACGCACAAGAAGATTGTGTCTGTCAAACAGAGTTCATTAATTGAGTTCAAATCTAAAACAGAGCTATAGTTCCGACTGAAAAAAAGATACATTACAGGTCAAACATTAAACCGAAAAGTATTGCCAAATCTGTAACTACTGTAAATTATGAGACTTTGGGAAATTTGTAAATAGCGCTATCAATACGAGACATTACTTTTGTAAAAAATAATCATTTATAACCCAAATACCACTGTGTATATCCTCGGTTACTCAAACGGTCCACCAACACTGACAACGACCCAGTGGTGTTGAATATTAAACATAATACCAAAGTTAAAGTTTAGCTAAAATATAAAAAATCTCAGAAACCAAAGTATAAATCAACACGGACCTCTGGAAACCAAGAGGTGGGGTAAGGTGCCAAGGAGGAGCAAGAATCCCCTGCAAAAACAAATGCTAAAATTCCCAAAACACGATGCGATGATTTCCTAAAAATATTGTTTTTAATGATGTCTGATGTGGTTACCTGGTATGATGACCCAACAAGAGCATGTTGTTATGGTTATAAATACAAGAAATATATTTAGATATTCACCTTATCTTTAATTGTTGATGATGTCGGAACGGGTAAATCTACAGTTTTCCCTGTGAAGAAAAATGTTAAATCTGATAATGTACTTCTCTATATTGAAGAAATAATGTTTAATTGGTTTTCTAATTTGTATTTAGCAAAATACAGTATCATACATATGCTAATTTCATACCGAGATAAAATAAAATGTATTTGTTAACAGGCATACAAACTGTCAAGACGGATTTTTGTTTGTATTTTGTTTTTATGTTTTATAAACATAAAATTTAAAAAAAAAATCCGTGATTGAAAAAAAAACTTGTGACAGTGTCGTATAAATCTGTGAAAAGAAATCGAATGTGAATAATGGGCCAGTAAACACTTGCATTCTTACATGGATGGCACAAATATCAATCGTCGGCGTATGTCATCATTCTAGACAATATATGCATGATATGTTAAAATTGAATACGACAATATAAATATTGTTAGCCTTTTTAATCAAATTTCTTGTCTAATTGTGGAATATATATTTTCTATCAAAATGACAATCTGTGTGCCTTTAATATCTGATTTCCTTTTTCGTTTGTGACAATTATGACAAACATTAAATGCTGGAAGCAAAACTCGGAATCTGTAATGCAATAAACCAGACAAAATATAATTGATATTGGCAAGTAATAGGTTACCATCATTAATCTCACATTGGTCTAATCAATCATTGTTAAAACCACCTGTCCCCTCCTCAACTAGAAATTTATGATGCCATTGTAACTGCAATACTGTGATCTATTACACATCAAACGTACTGTTCTCTAAACATGACATGCAGAATTTTTATGCACCGTTCAAAATTATTGTCAATGATTTTCGAATCTTCTATCTATCCATGGCACTGACTGATTATTTCAATTTTGTCAGGAATAACTAATATCCACACTATTATCGTGTTTAAATAACATATTGCATCGATTAAATAATCTTAAATCTGGTTTATTATTCTTTATCTGTTACAAAATATAATGTCTTAACTGTATACGATGTCGGTTTCTTATTCGGTTCACATTAATGATAGTTCATGTGGACACGTGCATTCACTTTTTTCACGCTTAATTATTGGCCTCCCAATGATCCAGAAACATCACTAACAATGTAATATTTATAATGAATTAAATCATATTATATTTACTAATATCAGTTTCGAGTGAACCGTAGGTAAAACAAAGATTGATTTATACCAGCTTCGAATGAGTACAATGCTGAATTATTTTCGTACTGCCATAAAATACTATATAAGTGAACCAAAATAGGTAAATGAAAACATTTAGACGGTTACTTGCAGTACTCGATTGATATCTATTTTTTCAATATTTTATAATGTTAAACAAAAAACAAAAAAGGAATGAGAGAGAGAGAGATAGAGATAGAGATAGAGAGAGAGAGAGAGAGAGAGAGAGAGAGAGAGAGAGAGAGAGAGAGAGAGAGAGAGAGATGGAGAGATGGGAACGTAAGAAAGAGTGAGTGAGTTTATCACAGAACGATTGTTAAGAATATTTTTCAAACTGACCTGTTGGCGACGGCTTGCTCGTACTACTCACTGTTGTAGGTATCAAAACTTTCATAGCTGAAATATAAAAATTACAGATACCAAAATATTAATAGACAGAAGATACACTGAACAATATATTAATTAGGTGAAAACTGGACACTCACGGGCCTCTGAACATCCAGAGATGGGATCAGGTGTCATTAAGGTGTAAGTATCGGATCCCCTTTCGACCGGTCACACCCACATTGAATGCGATATATCCCAAACGAACTAGAAGTCAATGACACCACACAATCAAATACACATTCTTCTTCCTTGAACATTTTACTTAACAGCCATATTTAAGTGTTCTCACAAGAATATGAATACGTTTTTCTTTATAAGCATAAGTTTGAATTCAGATGTCAAGATATAGACAGGTACATACGGTAATGATAAGTGTAATAGCAATCAAATTCAATAACTATGAATTCATTTACTCAAATCAAATTGACAAACTTTCTCGTCTGAAACATATAGGGTATAGGTATATATTGGAAGAAAAAATATGCCCAGACAATCGACCAAACTCGTCGTGAAATAACAAAAAGTATGGGATTGTGATGCACTAATGACAGAAAATCTCTCTCTCTCTCTCTCTCTCTCTCTCTCTCTCTCTCTCTCTCTCTCTCTCTCTCTCTCTCTCTCTCTCTCTCTGAAAATACAGTATTCCGGCTAACAGTTAGGTCCCTGCTCTATCTTGAAAATGCCGGTCATCTATCTTACAATATAAATTATCACTGTTTATCAATGTATATACTGTCAGTTATCATCAATTGTTCATATACACCTTAGGCGCATCTTTAGTATAGCTGAAAGGATCATTGTCATGATGATGTCAATAATAATAATAATAATAATAATAATAATAATAATGAGAATAATAATAATTATTTGTAGTGGTATATCTATCTATCTATTTATCTATCTGACTGTCTGTTAGTCTGTCAATCAATTAATTTATCTGACTATCTATCCATCTATCCATCCATCTGTCTATCTGTCAGTCTGTCTGTCTGTCTATCTATCTATCTATCTATCTATCTATCTATCTATCTATCTATCTATGTTTATATCTGTCTTACATTACCTCGGACTTTTATGACTGGCTTCGTAATATTCAGAAGATGGATTGGCAGATTGATCTCATTATTAGACTGGATATCCTTTTCAATGTAATCTATTCCTTGAACAAAGTCATCTACAATAGTGACATTTGTAATTGACACTGTCGTTCCATTTGTCAATTTCACATCCGTGGCGTTGAATGTTTGATTGTAGTCAATTTTAATGCTGCCCTCGCTGAAAATGATTTAAATAAGACATATAAAGCTACTACTAACAGCAGAAAGAGTAGTGCAGTTCTACAGGTGCAGTAGAAAAACAACATAAAACCATGGGATTAGCGTGTGTAAATTGTTTGAATTTGATTGGCATGATAATCATCATATCTTTATCTGCATCCTTTCAAGTCAAACTGTAAAGCAAGAAAATAACAAAGAAATGTTTGACTTTGGCTGGAATATTTGAATTACTTAATATTTAACCTCTTATATGATACAAGAAGTGAAAATTGTTTTGTCAACAACAACAACAACAACAACAACAACAGCAAGAGCAACAACAAGAACAAGAACAAAACAACAAGAACAATAATGATAATAATAATGATGATAATAAAAGTGTAAAAACATTTATTATTATTATTATAACCACGACCGAAAAAATAAAACAAATAAAATCATACCTAATGGCCACAACATTTGTTGAAACATAGACATGATGTAGATCTGTAGACATGTAAATATTTTCCATCTGTATAATAGATATTATTAAAATTATTTGGCATGCATATGAATTTCAAAATAATTACACGATTACACAGAAATACTATCGGTTTAAATTAGCCAATTTCATATTGGCCCATTAGACCGAAGTTTCTCATATTGGCACTGCGGCTTCGGGCCAGTATCAGAAACCTCAGCTTGATAACTGAGCCAATATGACACTAGATAATCATTAACCTGTTTCTTAATTAACCACGTGGGCGATTAAAATGACACTAAGTATTGTTCCCGTATCTATTTGATATCCGCTTTATGGTGTGTATGCTTGTGTAAACGTGTCCTCTATCCGTATTCTACAATTTTGTTTGTTGAGTTCCACATAACCAGGCGAGTTCGTTTACGCATGTAAATCCATGTTTGGCTGTTTACTCCATACCTCAGAAGAAAAAAGACGTTCAGTGTGTGTATGTGTCTCTCTCTCTCTCTCTCTCTCTCTCTCTCTCTCTCTCTCTCTCTCTCTCTCTCTCTCTCTCTCTCTCTCTCTCTCTCTCTCTCTCTCTCTCTGTTGCATCACAGAATACACATTGACAATCCAACCCTGCTTTTGAATACTTTAATTTCCTAAATTTTTATGGAGACACCTTTAATTGGAAAATGGAATGATTTAGACAGGACTTAAATATACCTGTGGTTTAGGTAAATACTAAATTAAACTTAAATATGAAATACACATTCTTACAAATGCTATATCACGAAGTGTAAATAAACGCAATGAAACACAACTCACCAGTAAGATAAATTCATTTGATATATTTTTGAATTCTGCACTATTTACATTTGCTAGTTCAGGATTCCAGTGCATAGAAAATGTCACCGTGCCTTCGAACAGTATTCCTGAAAGTGAACATAGAAAGTATTTGTTACATATGTTAGGGATAGCAAAATAAGAAGCCTTTAAATGCTAAGATAGTCATCATTTTACAGTGGTTACTCTCAGTCAAATTGGGCTATACATTAAGGTGTATTATTTGGTCTTGTATAATACCACTTTATCTTTAGGAAAAACACATACATATTAAATTGGAGCTCAACCGATGAAGTCTAATTGACAGAAACGATATACCTGAGCATTATAACTTTGTTATTATGTTTATAATATTTATAACCACTAGGTCATTGCCACTGCTGGTGGGCCGTTTGAGTACCCGAAGGTATTTATAAACCTAGTACCTGTAATTTCGGTACCGATAATACTACATTAATATTTGGCACTAATAACACCATTTAAATTCTGATTCTGAAAAGCTTAGATAGTCATCTTTTTACAGCGGTAACTGTTAGACCGATTTGGCTATGCATTTAGATTTATCATTCTGTCTTTTCTCTTTAGAATGTATACGCATATTTAAAACTGAAGCTTAGCTGATGAAGTCTAATTGACAGAAACGATCTTTATAGCCTTATAACTTTGGTATTATGTTTATAATATCTATACTTCTATATTCACAGACTTTCTCGGGAAATGTCAATTGGATATATCATTTAAATTTTCCCGCATAATAGAATTGATATTCAAATAAAGAACAACATTTAATAAGAGAGAAGCAACGTTTTACTACATATCATTCAGTATTCAATTTGAGTTCAACTGGTGACGTCATATTGACAGAAACGATCGTCTTGAGCGTTTGTTTTGGAGTCATCTGTACTACTTTGGTATTGTTAATGATATAAGACTCAAGACCTAATTGTAAGCTAGATTGTCAGTGTGTACTGGTAATGTAACAGTTTCCGGATATTACAATTCCCGGACGATTTATAGATACAGGTATAACTAACGGGATTTTGCTAGATATTTTCCTACATGTCATCTGCTTATAATATCTGAAAAGATGCACTGCTGCCATAAATTTCAAAACAACTACTTTAAATAGACTGTTACGTCAGTTTATCTGTATTGTATTTCTTCCAACTTTCATTTTCACGCGCTTGGGGAAGTGATATCATGACGACATGAGAGAAATCAGATTATTAACGTTTTAAATCAAACAAAACATGGATATAATCATATTGATGTAAAATTGCCCACTCCTAATAATTAATGCATAAATTTAGTTGAGCCAAAAAAACCTTAAACGTAACCGTCCGGATCTGTTACAGTAAAGGTCAGGAAAATGGCGCCCCCACTTCAATCGGAGAAACTCTGAAAGGAGGTCTTTTAAAATCTTTCCCCATTGTTTCTTTGCTTATTTTAAATGATGTTGAGGTAACCTTTAACTATATAGAATTTCATATTTGTGTTCCGTTAAATAAGGGGGATTTTAAGAGAAATTATAAAAAAAAATTTCCCGGGAACCGTTACAGTACGGTATTTGTGTCTTAGTGTTTTACTTAAAGGGGTATAAACAGTGTTAACCAAAAAAAAGAAAATAATTATATTTTGTCTACTTCTACTACTTGTACTCGATCTATAATAAGAAATAAGAGCAAAACACGGGTATACAAATCTTATATTCATGTATACCTAGTGAAAGTAAGGCCAGGACGAGTGTAGTATGTATATACAAATAG
>BROG01000802.1:0-60000 GCA_030159075.1 Atrina japonica
CAAAAATAATAAAATGTTTAGAATAAATGGATTGATATAAAGGTTATATCAATAAAGCACGTAAATATTCAACTAAAATACCACGAATGGAAACCCTCAAACTAGTATCACATGGAAATGAATTTGAATGTAAAAATATCGTTGTAGCTTTTTTCTTCCAAGTCTTTATTTTCTTACAGAGAGATATAGTGCCCAATGAACTAAAATTAAAATATGTGTTCATCTTTAGTAAACTTAATCGCAATACTTCAATGCGGAAAAATGGCAATAACAATATTAGTCTGTTCGGATAAAAAAAAAAGAATTTTGAACAGCTAAAATATTTCCACAAAACAATTGGCGCATACTGACAATTATTTTATTTTATAAACAGTATACAGTTTAGTACACCTAAATTTTGAAACTTATTATCGAAACAATCTGTTTATTTTGTTTATCGCTTTAATTAAATAATCTTGGACATTTTCGGCAATTTTATTTTTGTTTTTAGTTATAATGAGTCTTTCATGTACTTGTTTATAAATTCCGTGAGCTCATACACAAACTGCTATGACTTCTGCTTATCTCTGCTGGCCTCAGTGTTGACCCGTAAGTATGTGAGTTTTGACTGAATGTGCAACTTCAAATATATACAAACACCAGGTGATAGATAGTCTTCAGACTTCTAAACAAGTATTGGAAATTCACTAATAGGTATCTACGGTCACATACCTAGGTTGCAAATACAATCGATATCAGTATCCGGACTTCTTGACCATACTGTAAGAAGGGTGGGTTGAGCTTCAACTACGAGATTATTTCTTAATAGATCCAAAATGGTCTATTCTGAGGGTCTAAAATTCATTTTTCTGATTTTTTATTGAGAAACATCAGACATTTCAAAAATCTGCCCTTCCGTTTTTAGCTAAATTTGCCATTTCATGTTTTGAACTGCTCTTATTGACCTTGCTTTTAATTACGTTTAGTACCGGAAGAAAGTTTACGCAAATAAACCATAGCTGATTTCGGTCAGAGTTGATTCTATATACATCTACGGACATATTATTGCCGCAATAGTTATATATTATAAAATATCGTTTTCTTATTTGCTAGGTTTTATTTATATATTTTACTCGTTTGTATTTGTGTATAGTTTTTTTTTTTTCAAAACTGCGTATGTCATGACATGAAAGCGTATATGGAGTTGCACAACAGACTGTAATACAGTAATGTTCTATGGTATGGGTATAAGTTAGCACATAGGATATCACTTCAATATTGATCGAAAATATAACTGCGCAATTTGTCTAACATAGAAAAGTTCACCTGTACGCGTTGTCATCGTGTTTTCTGAAAACAGAATAGATGATACTTTCGTTATAAAATAGAAGTAAACAAAGTAGACAAATATACGTTCAGAGCAGATGATCAGTGTTTCACTCAAGTAAGTTCTAATTTACTTATAATAATATTTTGGTTTTTAAACTTAATTAAACCGGTTTAAAACAATTTTTTCTATAATTCTAATAAATATATTCCATCGAAAGTTTTAAAGGATAATTATTTTTCTGCCAATGATAGAGTCGTGTATTCCCATTGATATACTATCCTATTAATGTTGTGTAATGTTTATAACTTTCGGTTAATTTGTCAAAGCGTCTGTACAGTAGGGTGTGGACTAATATAATTTACCCCTATTTTGAGGGTATGAGAAAGGAATCGCAATTCTATAGTAAGATTCTTGAATGATAAACCCAAGGCTTGCCAAGGGTTTGTCATACAATAATGTTATCCCGAGTATATTGCGATTCCTTTGTCATAACCCAAAGTTGGGGTTGATTATTTTTCTCACCTGTTTTAAATACATATACATGTAGCTTTACGCAAAAAAAACCTGACATGCACTGCAAACTTAACGCAACAGACACGCTATATCATATAAATTGCATTGTGGCGTCATACTGAATGTAGCTTGCCAGTACCCTAGGAGTTGACAAGGAAATCCTGATCTGTAGGGTGTCTCTTGCGTTTAGATTGCAGTGCATAATGTCAGATTTTATTAACGTAGATCTACATATACATGTATTTAAGGCTTTCTCAATCAATGAAATCAATTTATTTCCTCAAGAATGTACATAATGAGACGTATCAGGAAAAAATAATTTGTAAGGATTTCTCATGCAAATGTATACATTTCATGTGGTCTGGGAATTGGAGGTATTAATATTATCATAACTTCACTACTGTTTGTGTCGGGATATATTTTGTATTCCGACGACACACATCAGTTAACATGACCACAAAACAGTGAAGAGATGTGTTTTATATGAACATACCTGCCATAAAGTATGAGGTGATTAGACTAATCACATGACTACCGTATGCGTCACGATGTACCCTATACAACTATACATTTACATGAAATAGAGTTGTTTGGTGGTTGACACATAGCATTTGGTTTAACATAATCTGTCTGCTGAACAGTATTACATTGCATTATAATTACTCAGATACCAAAGTATCAATCTACAGGATGTCCAGGATACATATAGAAATTTGATGATATTGGACAAACACGAACCTCTGGTAACATCTGGAGGAAGGATCAAGTGCCAATAAAATTTCTACCTCATGTCCCTTGTTAATGTGTGAGGGATAAACCTTGTAAGATGGCACTGAACGTAATTAAGACAATGTATTAGGTGATACTGAAGATTAATACATTGGTAATCTGTGACTTTTATGTACATTAAAAAATGATTGAAGAAAACAATACATATGTTGTTTAATACGTGAGGCTAATGGAGCTAATGTTTTGTGGCGGCTATTTATAGTTATAATATATTGACAAAGAGTATGGTCGCTAACACATTATCTGTTTACTCAAACAAAAAAATAATCGTACTTCTATAACATACATGACATCCAAAGTTACAATGTTTCAACATTAACATTTCATCCCTACAGACCGCAATAGACTGTTCCTAAGCAATAAAAAATATACCATTCACGATTCGAGGGGTATGATGGTTTTTTTATCTGCAAGATAACCAAATCAGAATCCTTTGTAATTGAGTATTTCTTTATTATATTTTGCCTCAGTGTTAAAATGGTCTTTTACCAGATACTCAGTATTTTGAAGACACACGCAGAGCAAATATGTAAGTGCAGTTATAGATGTTAAATTATATACATATTTTTTCGTGTATTCAATGTTGTTTACTGTTATATGCAGTTAAAGATTTGTGTACATGTTGTCACTGACTACAAGTGATAAAACTTTTATATATTTGAAATATTGATTCTTTATGACAAGACGTGATAACCAGTGACCTGGAAATTGATTAAAAAAATCCTAGCTACAATACGAAATGACGCATTTACGACTGCTTGATTTGGAGTGTATGTAACACTCACTGTCACAATACCAATGACCCACAAGACTGGTTCGTGATCGTATAGTTTTTTAATTCACTTCTTACTTCATAGACAAACAGAGTGCAGCAATGGTAACAATGTTCACAATCAGAGAGTATGGTGGCGTTCTCTCTAGGCGGTTCCCCGCTGGTCTCTCTCGTCTCCAGAACCCTGGTGTTTATATACGTTTGACACTTTTGACCAACGCAAAACACCAAGCTTCTAGAAACTTCGAGAGACTTTTGTGTAACATACAATTGGAAGAATACAGGCACCAACATCGTTCAAGTCTGTCATAATGCAACCTTTATTAACCTTTTCACACTATTATTTTCAGTGCAACTTTAGTACGTTGTATTAATTATCATTAGCATCAAAATCTGTTTACTAAAGCCGATGATGACAGATACTTGACCTTTTAAATTGCAGCTGCAATTGCTGCTGAATTTGTATAAGTGTTGACAAGTTGTTTATCCAAAACAGTGCATTTTAATAATAATGCTGATTCAATTTGGAATTTGGAATTTCAGATCTAAATAAACTTTGTCAACTTATTTTACGTGGCCGAATTAGATAGTTACTTAATTTAGCTGCCCGTATTTTCCCAATACATATATGTACACGTCATTACTATTCCAAGACACACCAATTTATTATTCATATAATTTCATAAAAGATTTATCTCCCGTACCTCATATTGTTACATGTATTCCATACCAATAAAGTGTAATCACAAGTTTCAGGGAAATATATTTTCAGTTTCAACATTAATTCGTGGGTGAACGGAGAACAGAGGTACAGTGCAGTGTCATAAGTGTATGAACAAACGTAATTTCCCACCCCCAATTGAAAGAGACGACAGAGACCAACACATCTGCTTCCTACGCATATTTACTCCTGTCGATATGGAAAGTACAGTCAACTTCACACCTCCCTTTATGACAAACGGGACGATTTTAATTTCCATACTATGACCTTCTCGTTTCTAAGTAGTAATATCCCATATTCTCCTGTATATGGCATTTTCATTTCATAACCCATATGTTATGCCTGGGCATGCTCTTCCTATGAATGTTTTATTCTTCGAGCGAAACGACTCGCCAATAAACTACTTACAAAAGGTAACGTTGTTAAACGCTTGAAATCGTCATTTAGGAATTTTTATGGTCGATACGGGGATCTTGTTAAACATTATGAAGTCTAAGATATTAGATACTGTTCTGGACACGACCACAGACAGTGGCCCCCTTTCACCAATCATGCTTTTCACCGACCTTGATATTTTCACCAAACTTGACCTTTTCACCGAATTTGACCCTTTCATTGAACTAGAAAGGATTACATTGAACATTTGCGACGGATGTGGCATGTCAGCAGAAGACGTTGACCCCTTCCGGACACCTAGTCCTATCGGGTTTGGGATTCGCAATTGTTCTTCATGTTGTGACCATTTGCACATCTAATTCATCGTGTTCTAATAGACTTGAGTTTCGATTGTCAATTGGTACTTCATTTTTACTTTCTATATAAATTATCTTTTTCCGAAATTATTTTCCTGGGTATATTTTTGAACAATTTCCTTTAAATTTCGTTTTCTTTGAGTGAAATTCATATAGTTCCTTTTCATAAGTCGCTGATTATTATTTGGTATTAAAATTCCCATATACAACATATTTTTTCTTTATAACAAATGATTTACAAAGAACAGAGGAAGAAATGTTGTTGCAAAATTTATCGAGCAAGAAAAAATATATGCCACTTTTTAACTATCCAACGAGCAGTTTCAAATGAATTTGATATGAGGTACAGCTGTAATCAATGTAAATATAATATTTAAGAAAATAGACTTAAAAATAAACTATTTCAAAACTTTTGTTTTATATACAAAGTAGAGTAAAACATGTGTTTGGCGGACAGTAAAATCACAAAATAAAAAATTGTAGAAGTGTTAATCGAACTCTAGTAGTCAGGACATACAGCTTAATGAGATATTGCCTGTTGCAATGAAAGTCGATCATAGGAAGACTGTCAGATACTTCAAGGTCAAACATACATAACTCATGCATATTGGGGCCAATTACTCTGTCCGTTGTCCGGGTAAGGGAGGTGTCCGTTTATCGAAAACAGATTAAATTTATTACCCTTCATTTTAGAAATTGCCCAAACTTGATTTATATGCAAGAAAAAATGGAAATTACAAATAGTATTTCTAGAAAATTTAACCATACTTTCATTGTATAACAGAATCACGATCAATGCATTCTTTCAGTTCTTTAATTTTCATAAGCAATCATTGAATACTTTTCATGTATACTATTTCATCACATCACATAAGCTTACAGTACCTACCGAAAATATGGACTCAACCAAAGGTTTTATATGGAAAAACAAAAACGAAGAAGGGTACAAAATAAATAACAAAATTACAGCATGAACAGCTCAGTATATTTCGGTACTTGTAGTACCTTGATTTAGGCTGTATAATGACGGTCAGTTGCAACGGTAATTTGACAATTTGGTTACAATGTACTGTCGTTCCTCTACAAGTACAATGACAGTCATTACCGCCAAATCAGCTTTGGTTCCAGCGGAGATTGAACCCCTGTTGGTTAGATATAATGGACTTCACAGATTAAACGCATCGATCTAACCACTAGGCAGCGGAGGCCTCCAGGGTGCATTGTTGAATGATATATCAATATTAAACTATACATAGCTTATGAGTGTTGTTTTCACATTCCAATAAGAAATCATTTTGTTTTTTTTTCTAAATTTTATATTTGTAATTTTGGGGGTATTTTTTCTTTGGCGTTTGACATTTAAGTTTTTCAAATTTCGTTAAAGAACTGGACATTTCTATTCTGTTTGGTAATTTGACATTTGATATTTTCAGTGTCGAATGAATGTGATTGTCAGCAAATGTATGCTAGTTGAATTAGGCTATACCTTTAGTGTCACCTGTTACAGATTAATACAAATTGTCTAGACAGGTGAGACATCTCCGACCGTTAATTCTTATTAATATTATAGCTTAAAAAGATTAAGTGTCAATCAAGGACTAATAACTTGAATAGATATTATTCGTGTTAGAACTAATATTTTTTTCACATATTCATACATCATTTTGCTAGGTATTTTGGTTTCCATACAAAACTCACCGGTGTGATTATGGGAACTTCGTAATGTTAACTATATTCAGTCTTATCTTGTTTTGTTCGTCAGCAAGGACAAAAATTGATAAATGTTCTCTTTTGGTAACAATTATTAGCAGTGTTAGGTAGGCTACTTTTCAAGGCAATTATCATTGCATGATGCCTTATTTTCGGCCATGTCTATCATTTAACCGAAAGATTTGCTGTCGTCCGTTTTTTGTTTGAAACTGCATACTATTATGACAAATCGTGGCGGAGTGGAACAACTCTAAAAAAAGTCATAAGTACCATTGTTATTATCGTCGTCATCTTAATGTTAATATCTACAAATAAAAAAGCAGTTTATATAAAGACATTGATACTGTAAGGTTATGAGTTATTCATAAAATGACATACATTTTATTACTGTTTATTTTTCACAGGAATAGCACGATGAATCCGGAATATTCAACAAAATATGTGGCTGAAAATCAGTTTAACATGAACACAAAAAAGAAAAAATTTCGTTCACGAATTTACATATGGATCGTAATTTTAATAATTGGCTTACTTGTCGTCGTTGGATTTGGATTACTGACGTATCTTAAAGGTATCTATGTATATGTCTGTCTATTGATCTTTCCCTCATTGCTGTGTATATGATATAATTACTATAAACATAATACAAACGTTATACAATAAGACATATCAACAGAAAGGAGAATGTATTTTTCAGTAGAAAATTTTATATATGTTAGATCAAAAGCAAGCAAATTGGAAAATTTCAAAACTTGTATCATAAATGTGATATGAATGGAAACTCGTGACAAGCATGTAATACTGTGGCAAAACCGATCCCCTCACCTTTAGATTTTTTTATGTATTCTGATTATTGCACCGTTGTCATATTTTACATTTATTTTCTATAAGTTACAGCCATTTGTTGATCAACTTCAGGTTTTATAGTGATATGTTATTCTATTGCATTGTTGTAGTTATGTTTTGAATATCAAACAAGCTGAAGTAGCTCAGTAGATGAGAGCAGGGAGATGACAAAATATAGATACGTGTGTTGTGGTGTGTGTGTGTGTGTGTGTGTGTGCGTGTGTATGTGTGTGTATTAACTGGCGATCAATTTATTGCTTTCCACAGGTGGATGTAGGCATATCGTAATATGTTATGATAACTGTGGGCACTGTCGAGGAAATCAAACATGTAACGACGGAATTTGTATTGACGGGTGTATGGACGGCTATCAAGGATCTCGTTGTGAAAAGAGTACGTTTTTATTTCTCTTTGTAAATCAACATTGCTATCGCATCTCCGAAATATATGAGTAAAGCAGTTTTTTTTTTCCTTTAGTTAGTATCACCAAAGCTGAATAGTAATTATAAAAAATACCAAAGTCACAGTTTTGCATAAGGCGTAATTGCTCAAGCGTAAGATGTTTCAAATCACACATCCCAATGGTTGCAATGGCGGGAAATATGGCGAATGTTATTCGGTCAAACAATTGAAACACATTTAGGATTTTTAGTACAAAAATTTATAAAATGAACATTGGTTAAAGTTTGTTCAATGCGATTGCTATTTTCATGTAAATTTGTTGCTTGTTTTTTTTTAAAGTGTGTGATGATGGTAAATACGGCACAGATTGTGCATTTGATTGTGGACACTGTCAAGATGGTGAACCATGTGACCCTTTAAACGCAACATGCCTAAATGGATGTGCTGCAGGATGGAAAACCATTACCTGTGACGAAGGTATGACTGCCAATATTCTATCAAAACAAATTATGTCTCATCTAGTTACTACACAGGCAAATTGTTACCTGAAATGACCCTGATTTTAACATGAAATCAATCACTTTAATGTCACGTAATTTGGTTTTATTCTTTAAATTCACATCGCCAAATTCATGTGAATTTCATGTTATATGTTGATTCGCGTGAATAACATTTAACAGGTTAATTTTGTTCACGTGATTTTCACATGAAAATTTCCACGTGGAACATTTCATGAGAATTTAACATATACGCTCGTTTAACGTTAAATTCACCTGAATTTTACGTGCAATAATGAACGTGATACATGCAAAATTCATCTGAACAAAATGTTGCAGTTGAAGAGAAGGGAAACGCACCTGACGACATGGAGAATACGAGAGGTATACTCTTTTCTGTTGTTTAAGACGAGTCTATATTCGTCTGTAGGGCCGAAAATGTTTACTGGAGATAAGCAATTGACATTTCTACAGAATTTCTACAGTGTGATTGTTTTTCCTCCAGTCGTACAAACTGTGGCCACTACGATATTGCTCAAAACGTTGCCGACGGTGAAATTTTGAGAAAGAGTTGCTAAAGTAAAATCACATCAATAAAGACGGAATGTTTATATAAATTGTAGGTGTTCATAATCTCTAAATAATGCAGGTCCATGTTGTTGGTAATCTCATTGATTATGCATCGTGTATTTGTTCGAAGATTTGCTGGCAAGTATGACCGGTCTTATTAGTCTATTCTTGTGTACCAGACAGCAATTTATTTGGAGTGTGAAATACTGAAACTCCTACAAAAAGAAACAAAACCTATTGTATCTATAATATTGTGTTTTTGATTTAAAAATAGGCATTTTTATATAAAATCTTACTGTAGTGAAAATCGTAGCTATTGTGTGTAATGCGTAGTGTTTGTCTTATTTTGGTCAGTAATGTCTGAGAGTCATCTGTGATGGTTTGGTGCAAGATAGTTGGACTTGCATGCAGGAAGCAAACGGTTTTGCCCAGGGTCGTCCGACTGTGGATTTTGATTTTAAGCACATATTCCAAAGGTTTAAATGGACATAAATACGGAGAAGGTTATTCGATATAAACTGTTACAGTCTTTTATAACATCTCTTAAAATAAAATGGCACTTTCGTATTGTTTGTTTATTTCCTATTGCATTTTCCATATAAATTTGACACTTGTTTTTAAAGAATGCGACGTAGGGAAATACGGCATCGGCTGTGCGTCAGTGTGTGGACACTGTAAAGACGGCGAACCATGTGACCATGTGAGCGGAAATTGCCTGAATGGATGTTCTGCAGGATGGAAAAACAATAAATGTGACAAAGGTACGACTGCCAAAATTCTGTCAAAACAAATTTTGTGTCATATTGTTACAATGGAACTGGAACAGGTAAACGACATGGGGGAATATAGCTGGTTAACTCGGCCTAGGTCGGTGATATGTTCACGAATTTATTTCATTTCAACTATTATACCATTCTAGTTGATTTTAGTGTTACAAGCAGAATTAAATCCCAATAAATCAAGTTGAAGGAGTACCAATCAATAATCAAAACTCAAGTCCATTATAACACGACGAATTAGAATTAGAAGAACAATTACGAATCCCAAACTGGATAAGACCAGGTGTCCGGAAGGAGTCAGCGTCTTCTGCTGGTATGCCACACCGTCGCAATTGTTCCATGGAAACCTTTCTTGTTCGATGAACGGGTCACATTCGGTAAAATTCTCTGAAAGGGGGACTTCATAATGTTTAACAAGATCAACCCCGTATCGACCATGAAACTCCAAGCGCTAAACAACGTAACCTTGTGTAAGTAATTTATTGGTTAGTCATTTATCTCTCAGAATAAAACATTCATAAGAAAAGCATGCCCTGGCATAACGTATAAGTTATGAAATGAAAACGCCATAGACAGGAGAAGATGAAATATTACTACTTAGAAACAAAATTATATCCAGAGTCTGTGTTGACAACCTAACTGAAACTATATTGATTTAATGATTAGTCAGGGCCTTTCCTTCCAGTTGTAAAACCCACGTACCGAGCCAAGGTAGGAATAGTGCTGTAATGAGCTGTTACTGCATTGACATGGGTATATTACACAAGTAAAGCATTTGGCCCTTCATAATGCTGACCCGTATATAGCTGGAAAATCCTTGGGGAAACATATGGCAACAAAAGACCCATGGACCACATCGTTCCCCTGACTTCTATAGGTATTTTGTCAGATATTATGGAACGTCGGCCCAAGATCACCTAGCTTAGTAGACAAAATATGTAACGAAAAAATAACCTTTAATATGCATACTTATTTACATAGGGTGTGAAAGTGGTACGTACGGAGAGGATTGTAATTCAAAGTGTGGCAACTGTAAGGATGGACCGATTTGTGATATAAAGACCGGTGTGTGTCCAAGTGGCTGTGCTCCTGGCTGGAAAAATGATAAATGTAACCAACGTAAGTTTGTATTAATTACATTTGTATTTACATTTTTGCATTGTTTTGCTGTTGTTTCATGTTCCCTTACGAATTATGACGTCAAAAGTTATGGATTAGATACCAACGTTTGTTCCTGTTTATTTGCCTTATAGTGATGCTACACGTACTGTTGTATATATCTTATTTTCCAAAATATCATATGACTTTTCTCTGATGAAGAACTCCCAGGAGTTGTCGTTATGACAGCGTGATCGTCCATTTCCAAACGGGAAATGGTGATATGTAAAATGTGGTATATTATGGACCATCACTGCATCAATGCATATTGAAAGAAAAATAAAGAAAGCTAAAGTCAAAATCATATTTTTCCGTTAATTTATTTTTAGGATCAATGTTGTCTGCAGATTGCGTAATGGCGATATGTATACACATTTTGTAAATACTAGTTCAATTTTAGAATGTAGAAGCAATTTGTAATTTGTTTATGAATATTTACTATAAAATTACTTGTAATAAATAACTATGCTTTCATTTTAAATCACAGCATAGCCTAATGACATGCTTACTTTTCAATGGTGCATAGTCAAGATAACATGTACTTATATCATGGATGGTAAAGCAGTCCAAATTATTAAAACAATTTTGATAGTTATATTGCATATCTTGTTATTTTATTTTTGTATATTTATTTACTATTGCTCATGTATTCCAAAGACTGCGATGCAGGGAAATACGGCCCGGACTGTGCGTCAGTGTGTGGACAATGTAAAGACGGTGAAATATGTGACCCAGAAGACGGAACATGTCCCACAGGGTGTGCTGCAGGATGGAGAAACATCAAATGTGATGAAGGTTTGATCGCCAATAATCTGTTGATGACAATTACTGCAATGTCTTGTATAGGTCTACCAAGGTGAATTGACACATGTTTACAAACACAACGAATCTAAATTGAATCAAATTAGGTGTGACAAACTTGTTCTCGGCAACACAAATATCAGAGATACGGTCAAACTTTGGGTCACGGTTTACAGTGCATTCCTATTTTTTTTTAAAAAAAAAAGCCAAAGGCTCGTGGTGACCTATTGCGTCTTTTGTGTGACGTCGTCTGTCGTGTGTCATATATCGTGTGTCGGCCGTCATTAATATTTAAACATTTTCAACTTCTTCTCAAGAACCAGTGGGCCAATTTTTACCGCACTTGGCATATAGCACACATAAGCCACATAAAGTTTGCGAATGAATAGGTGTTAGGACCCATATGGGTCCCAAAAGGACAAAACCTTGGTACATCTTTAAAAATCTTTTTCTAATGAACCAATGAACAGATGACAATTGCGAATGAAAATGAAATCTGTCAATAAACAATCCACATAGGGGCGCTTGAATAACACCGAGTACAGTTATATACAAACAGAAAACAGTTTTTGTCAAAATTTAGACATTTTGACTTCTTTTCGAGAACCATTGGAAAAATTTTACGGTCGATATAATAGTCTTGTTTGCAATTACTGTTTCACTAAGAGAAATGTTGAGTTGCGTTTTCGTTGGCGGTTGTTGAGACGACTTTACCGATTCCGACGAGAATACACTCCTCACATATTTCATTGGACTTGACTGTGGACTCACGGCGGGTGTGACCGGTCGACAGGAGATGCTTACTCCTCCATGGCACCTGATTCCACCTCTTAGTTTCCAGAGGTATGTGTTTGTCCATTTTCATCGGATTTGTATCTATGTCCTGGACATTCTATTGATTTATACTTTGGTATCTGAGATTTTTTATATTTCAACCAAATTCGACAGAAATTTTTTCTCAGGTGACCATTAAGGCCCATTGGGCATCTTGGTTTGGTTTTTGACAGAACACGGATGTGCCCCTTTAACTTGGTAGACCAATACCACGGAAAGGAAAATGCTGGTTTTCTTAGAATATGCTCGTGTTATTGTTTGGGAATTTTATATCTTTTCTAATGTATTGCTCAAAATATTCATTATAAAAGGTAAAAATAGAAAAACTGAGCAATTATTGTCAATGAAAACAATTTTGAAGAATGAATTTCTCTTGAGTCTCAAAACCGACGTTTTGTATCAGGATGGGTATTGCTCTTGAATGAACTGTCGCTGTATTGACATTAGTCCGTCCAACAAGTCAAAAGATATGACACTTTGTGTTGATGACGTCACTATATGGGTACAAAAATGGTGAAACGTAAAGTAATAATTCAACAAAAAGGAAAATGTATAATTCGAGTTATACTAAAATTAACATGCAGACATAATATACATAATTAATCTGCTATTAATGAAAAATTCTGAGTTAAGCTGAGTTTTCAGGATAATGGAGAGTCTAATTGTACTTGATGAGTTAAACGGATGAAAATCTTCGAAAGAGAAAGTGGTATCATACAAGGTCATATAATAATTCTAATATGGTATCCAAAACAGTCAGAATAAGAGTAACCACTGAAAAAATATGACTATCATCGCTTTGGAACTTTGGAACTTGGAATTTAAATGACGTGCAAAATATTACATTAGCGTAAGGTTATCAGCTGGTATCGAAATACCAGGAAATAGGTATACCCCTGGGGACTTAAACGGCTCACCATCAACGACAACGAACCAGTGGTTGTAAATATTATATACATAATATTTAAGTTATAATTTAGGGAAAAAGATCATTTGTCGTCATCACATCACTTGAGCTGCAATGTAACACAAATGTTAAATTAATACAAAGTCAAACAATAAATTTAAATATATATCCAAAAGCGTTTAAGAGTAGCCACTACCAAAAGATGGAGAAGAAGGGTTTTGAAGAATTTAGAAATTAAATAGTGCTATCGGTGCAAAACATTATTTTAGCATAAGATTGTCAGCTGGTATCAGATACTATTTTTATGTACATCCGGGGGTACTCAAAAGATCCACCATCCGTGGCAACGACTCAGTAGTTATTGATATCATAAACAAGGTACCATAGTTATACTTAAGAAAAAATGTAATGGAAATTATTCTTGCAGTGTGTTTGAATGGCTATTATGGGAACAAGTGTGAAAATGTTTGTGGTCATTGTATTCATGGACAGTCATGCTCCCCAGAACACGGAACGTGTAATAATGGATGTCAACCCGGTTATCAAGGATTTAACTGCAAGGCTGGTAAGATATGTTCTAACCTGTTATTGACAACATCAGTTATCATACAAAGTATCCTTGTTTTCAAACGTAAAGACATATATTCGTGTCAATACGAAAATTTTAATGTATTATCTCTTATGATTCTTTCTATCATCACTATTCTTTTTGTGTGAAACACTACAAGTTTTAAACAAGTGAAAATTTTAAATATAAATGCAAAGGCATCCTTTTTATATTTTTGTATTGATATTTTTTATCCTCAGACTTTGTAGATAATGGCTTATAGGAATGCTGTCTCTCTGTATACCAAAATTTTGGTTTAATTTTAAATTCGGTAAAATCGGAAAAGCATTTTGTCATAAATCTCGACATTTTACTGCAATTTGAGGTATAAACATGAGAAATCAGGCTTCGTTTAATTCTTCAACAGGACGTTAACAATTTAATGTAACCCGATGTTACCTCTAGTTTGAAGCCAATCGGAAAAATCGGACAATCGCGTATGCTCAACCCGATAAACAAAAACAGAGAGGTCGGAGAGTAACAAATTCAATAATGAAAGGCAGCAATCGGTAATAGATTATGCAAAAATTTGGAATAGACCCGGTACGATATCTAACAGGAACAAAAACATGATGTATATGAGTGATTAGTTTGCATGCTGAAATGAATTTTTTATCGGTATTTATACAGTGTGTCAATACCAAAACACTAGTGAAATGCGTCTTCGGAGACTGGGTCAGTACACAGACTCCGAAGACGAATTTCTCGCATAAATTAGATTTTAATGACATTTATACGCAAAATTGACGGTTTTGTCGACATGAAAAATTCTTTTTCACATCAATACCGATCATTTTTCAGTGGTGAAACAATGTTTGTTTTTAATTGTTTATTGTTGTTTAACGTCCCACTCAAGAATCTTTCACTCATATGGAGAGGTCACCAAATGCCGGTGAAGGGCTTCAAATTTTGGCCTATGCTCGGCACTTACAACAATTAAGCTGTGAGGATTCTTTAACGTGCAGACACCTACTGTGACACGGGATCTCAATTTTTACTGTCTCATCCTCAACCTGCCGCCGTCTGGACTCGAACTCATCACCTCACGATCAAGAGTCGAGTGCGCTAAAGACTGAGCTATGCCGGCTCCAGTGGTGAAACAAAATACGATTTTGAACGACAATATGTCTTAAACAATCATTCATCAAACATTGAAAGTCATCTAGTCTTTGGTTCGTGACAGGAAGATTTTTTTTTTAAATGTACCACGTTGTGTGTCATAGCCCCTTTTTATACGTAAACTTTATGTTGCTTTACATTGAGACACTTTCAGCGAAGTTTAGTGAATATACAAAAATCTCAGATACCAAAGTATAAATCAATAGAATGTCCAGGACATAGATACAAATCCGGTAAAAATGAACAAACACGGACCTCTGGAAACCAAGAGGTGGGGTCAGGTGTCATGGAGTAGTAAGCATTCCCTGTCAAATCTAATTTTAATTTTTGCAATAAGATTTTGGCATCTTTATTCAAAAGGTAAAGCAGATGTAAATTTTATCTTTCATAAATGTGTTGGTATTTTCTATATTAAAGAAATGAATGCTTGATTTATTCTATAAGTCAAACTGACCAAATGTGATTCGAATAAACGGAAAGAGGACATACTGCCTGAGAATGTATGTATACAATTGTCTTAGTATTTCTACTAAATTCAGAGAGAATGCATTTACAAAAAGTTAAAATTATATTTGTTCAAACGTTTTGAGGACCAAGCTGTAGCTTTAACCCGACAATGATTACTTTAATACATGTAATAGAAAGGTAATGTATTAATATACAAAACAAATTTCGATTGTTTCTACTTTTACTACTTTGATTTGATGTACAATAACATAAGAGCTATACAAAGGCATAAAAATCTTACATTTCTATATATTTTATGAAAATAAGTCCAGGTCCAGTGTGGTAGTCATATTCAAATAATTGAAGTAAGGTTGTGTTAATCAATTTCAAGTGAAAAAGTGACATGACCTAGGTTTCTGAAGCAATTTTGACAAAATAGGAATGAATGTAAGAATGTGTATGCCTGTGTATATATATGTTGTCATTGTTTATCAATCGAAGTATAAAAAAGGGGAGGTTGCTAATGTCCCTTTAAATGAATTCCATTTTATATATTTCGATGCAGAGTGCAACAGTGGATATTATGGAGCTAATTGTGCGAATATATGTGGGATGTGTTACAACGGTGAACCATGTTCGCCTCTAGATGGGGAGTGCAAGAACGGATGTAAAAGGAGATATAAAGGTTTCAACTGCAAGGAAGGTATGTCAAATTCGAAAATGTGTCATTAACCCTTTCAACCCTACAGGCCACAGTAGACTGGTCATAAACGATAGAAAGATCATACCATTCAGATATACAGGGTTTTTGAAAGGTTTAAATATTAGAGACAGGTAAATATTTGATGTTATACTATCCGATTTACAGATAAAGTTTTTGACACACATGTGTAATTTCAATCACAGCTTTTGTTTATCAGTTTAAAAAAAAGAATCTATAGACATTTGTACATTTACCATCTTTATGTGATAGAATTTTTTTTTTTTGTCAAAGTAATAGCGTCAAAGGCTAATAAGGTCCAATCACGTGACATTACCTTGGTCTCAATATTAGCTGCTTTGGCATTGGTGGCGAAGTATTGATGCACACTTTGGATGTCTAATTAGTAAGGCGGGGGTAAGTAAACGTTTATATATTATTTAAGTTTTACGAACGTTCACGACTCACTGCCACGAGGCTTACACAGATTCCAAAACCTGAAAATATCATGAATTTGGACTGCTCAGTTCTTCATATTTCAACATTTTCGGATTCTCATATTTTAGTAGCAATACTTAAATATTGTTGCAATAAACCCATACTTTCAATGTCAGGAGTTCTGTTGCTGGGAAACTCATATTATCCTAATTCCATAAATGCATATATTCTGTCAATAGGTCAGAAATATATTTGAAAGTAAAAATTTTCCCCGATGATTCACTGGAATTCATTGCTTATTGGCTGAGAGGTCACCCAAACTTTTTAATGTTGAGCTGAAATCTTATAACATTATTGGCACAGGGAAACTCTGCATTGCTTATAACATAGAAATGAACGTAAGGAATACGCAATAAAAAATACAGAAAATATAAATACGCATAAATATTTATAGTCTTAATTTTAATTGTCTAAATATCCAATCGTTAAAATGGTTTATGATTTGTAAAATGTTACATGGGTGTGTTGGAAATCTCCACCCGAATGTTAAGAATCTGTTTGTACAGTCTGAGGATGTACCTCGGATTAGATTTCTGTTTTGACTCATCACACCCATGTTTGATTATTTTTCTCGTGATTTTTAAATGAATGTTTATGTAGATCTACGCAAGTAAACTCTGTCATATTTATGCACTGTATTGTTGGATCCACAAACTAACTCGATATTGATATCTACCAGGAATATTATAAAATATTATATTATCATAAATCTTATGTATTATGGTTACTTCAACATGTTTCTCCGTTCTTTTGCAGCAGACGTTTAAATGAAGAATGCGTTGTAGAAGACCATATGTAGCCTGGGAATTCATAGCCATTATTTTATTATCAAAATTTTGTAAGATTAGTTATCAAAAGAAACAGAAAGGTGCATTGTTTTAATGAAATGTTGTTATATATATTGTGTATACTGTTTACCCATAAATACAATGCCGCACAAGAGGTTGACTCTTTACATTATACACATGGTACTGATTCGGACAACCGGATATGGTGATTAAAACTTGAATAACGTAATAGAAAACCCAGAACAGATTGGATCAGGTTGTTCCGTATTAATAACAAAGTGCGAGTATTCTAAACAATGGATAAAAGCAATGGGATATTGATATCACAACATGTGTAAATAAGTTTTAAAGTATTTTTGGATACGTTTCAACAATTCTTCAGTCGCAATTCACTCAATGTCAAATAAGATTTGGAAAATTCGTCAGCAACTGGAATGGATTTATTATTATTATTATTATTATTATTATTATTATTATTATTATTATTATTATTTTCAAATACATGTGTAGATAATAATAAAAATATATAATGAGAGAGAGAGAGAGAGAGAGAGAGAGAGAGAGAGAGAGAGAGAGAGAGAGAGAGAGAGAGAGAGAGAGAGAGAGAGAGAGAAGGTACCACGGTCTTTGCTTAAATGATATTCTAACCATTCAGCACCTTTAGAAAACTGTTTTATCGTTAGATTCAGATTTACACATATTGGGAAATATTAGTTCAGATATAGCAATATTTTACTTAATTAAGAATCTACCTCTATTATGCTGTAAATAAATCATTTTTCATTTCACTGATCTATACAAAAAGTTGTACATTATTTAAATGTTCAATGTCCCTATTTTTGTGAGTAATTTGACGTTTTTCATTATCAAAATATGTCCAGAGACTTTTCTGAAACCATTTGTCTGATTTCGATTTCCATTCCATACACATTTTGCAAGACGAATCACCACCTGTGCATCTAAGAATAAATACAGAACCGCTTGCAGGGCTCTAGTGTTAGATAGTTCGACCCGCAAGCGGAATGTCCCGGGTTCCATTGTCGGAACACGGTCATATCAAAGATTTAAAAATAGTCGTCACTGTTCTTTCGCCAATAGATCGGCATAAGCAATGAATATCACTTGTCTTTTAGATCAGATTTAAAACCGAGGTTCCGTGTCACGTGACATGTAAAATAACCCTCACTGCATATGCGCCAGACCGTAGCACAAACAAATATTTTAGTAATTCACCAAACGGTGGTAGCATCCCCAGGTAAATTATGTTTTTTACTGTGTATTTTGAGACGCTATGAACTTTACCGATTGAAGATTCTTGTGGTCGAGTTAACTCCACTTTCATTGTTTGCCCGTCTTATATGGTCATGATATTTTGTATACTTTTTTCACATATTTGACGGATTGTCGTTCGTCAATATATACTTGTGTTCACATTTCTCTTGCAACCATTGACCTACTGTTCTTTTTTTTTTATCTACGGAGATTTTGTGCATGAGAGAAGGAGGTTTATTTTGACTTTTCGATCAGCATTGAATAGTTGAAGTCCGGGATTTGGGCTTTTAGAATAAGTGTTTCTGAATTGAAACATTTTATTCAATTCCGACTAATCATTCAATATGAAAAATCTCAGATACCAAAGTATAAATCAATAGAATGTCCAGGACATAGATACAAATCCGGTAAAAATGGACATACACGAACTTCTGGAAACCAAGGGGTGGGATCAGGTGCCATGGAGTAGTAAGCATCTCCTGTCGACCGGTCACACCTGATTTGTCGGCTAAGCAGTTCCAGTTGAAAATATTCTAGTATATAAGTACATTCTTGAGTTCTGTGGTTTTATGGCTCAGTAGAGATTTTGAAATACAATGCACATGATACATTTGCTTACCAAATTAAACTGAAAAATCGTTAATAATTATTTGAAATATTCCACCGCTATCTAATATGGATTCTATATGCCAACATATTTATTCAATAAACTTAAAATATGTCTATATTGCTGATATTAATTGAACTAGATCATTGTGAACAATGTCATGGACACTAGGTTAAAAACTTTTAGAATGAAGCGAAATAAGAAAGCTCTATCATTTACATTTCAAAAGTTATAGTCAAGGTCAAAGTTTTTGTGGATAAACAAACAGAGAAACAAGCCAGAAACTCTATGCTCTTGAATTACGGGGGAGAAGTATTAAAAGTATACCCCGACATTCCTGGAGGAAGATGAGAGGGGGCGTGGAAACCATTGAGAAGCAATAATACGTATCGTGTTTGTAAGGATTAACAATAGTACTTATCATGTCCGTGAGTTGTTACGCATCTCGGTGACACAATAAATATGTTTATTTTATAACATAGATACTTTTTATTTTGTAATATTGATGTTTGAATTACTGTCATATTATTTTTTTAATGTTTTAAAAATAAATTGTATCATTCATGATCGATATGTTTATGATATGTCTGTTGTTTTATACAGAAACGTTTGTTATCCCAAGATAATTTACGCTAAGATATGTAGTCATATATACGAGATATGTTGGTTAAATAGCCGCACTCAGTTATATTCTATGTTATGTTGGTAGAGATAACATGGCAGCTTAAGACGTGCAGAAAGGCAAACGGTCTTCTGTAGAAAACCTTGCAATATTACTCAATAAATCAGCTCAGTCATATGAAAAATACCCCCGCAAAGTCAATCATATAGAATGAATTTTGTAACCAGCTGACTGGTATATATATATACTATATATATATATATATATATATATATATATATATATATATATATATATATATATATATATATATATATATATATATATATATATATATATAGTCGACGACTGTTTCGCCCGAACACATGAATCCCTGAAATTAGCTAATTCATTGGCTGGTCCCTGTGAAACATCGTACATGATGCTAAATAGCTACAAATACATTTATAATATTTGGGGAGATAGATAGTTAATCTTATGCAACGACGAGACATCAGGGCCAAGCACCATAAACCTTGAGAATTGCGAATATTCTCAACTTGGCCTGCTTAGCCAATAATATTTCAGGATTAGCCAAAGTTTAATAAAATCTTTAAACTTATGTAATTCTTAATTTAAATGGTGCTAGGTCCAGATGTACAAGTTATAATTACTAGAAGAATTATGATTCTATCGATGTAGCTCTGGTGAAAGTCAATGTAAAAGAAATGGTCATCACGTTATAATTTAATTCCACATTCCAAATATACACATCCATAATGTTTTGAATTCCTATAAATGTTGTGTTGTAGAAAATGCTAGAGAAACACAGGATTGGCACTTTTTCTATTGCATTTGATCAACTCAAACTTAATATTTGCATATAAATACCACATTGGATTTGACTTTATTTTCACAAAATATATAGGAATATAGAATTGTTTGTGCACATGTAGCTCTTATTTGTACAAGTAGGAAAAGTAGACAAAAATCGAAATAAATTCAATTCCAATATAAAACAGGTTTGTTTCATCACCTAGCCTTTTATCATACTTTTCCTCACATTTAAGTTTCAACTCTACTTGTATAAACCTAGATTGACTTTTATTCCAATGTCCTCCATGTTACGCGTCCATGCTAAAACTTTCAAACATTGTAGCAAATAATTCATTTATTCGTCAGAAATTATTTGATCGATTGAATCTTGATAGTCTCAAACTACTTCGGCAACATTCATAATCTTTCTTTTTTTTTCTTCTAATCTCCCTCGACCTGCCACTGACATTTGTGTTTAGTTAAAATCAAACAATTACTTTGGTAATTAATACAACTTGTCATTCCAAATACTTAGGCAAATTGTAACACTCATGTTGTTTCATCAGTACAATTTATCGAATGACCTACTTTTGTTGACAACCAGACAAAATCATTTAATTATTTTTCTGAACTGTTTCATTTTATTTCATCAATGACAGAGAACAAAACTGAAAAAAAAATTGGAATCGAATTGAAAGAACAAATTAATATAAACAGTTAAATGTTATTTGTCACTCTGATGTTTTCTAAGCATCATTATGCTTCCTTTCAAGGAATATAAATGTCCGTGCCATGCGTTCCATATCAACCCTTCCCATGCCTTTGTCGTTGAAGAATTGTGATACTGTCCATTAAGATGGGCGCGGAAACAGTTTTTAAACCACCAAGCACCGTCCACACCTTTTGCACAGTTTTTAGAGGAAGTATCTAGGTCTTTGTCTCTGGTTGTGAACTTCATTCCATTAGAAAACGCAAAGGAGTCTCCTATGCAACAAAATTATAATAATGATTTATAATGTTTGCCATTAAGATAATCATATATTCATTTTTCACCGTAAATGTCATAATTGTCGTTGCTAATTACTATTTTTAATTTTTAAAATAATAATTAAGGATCTTCCTCTGTATTTCTGTTTTCTTATTCTATTGAAATACTCAAATTACAAAGTTATAGATGGTACTATTATGTTATCATATTGTATGCTCCGTAATTTTACAGATATCTACCCACATAGGAATTTTCATTGACGGATGCAAATCGTGGTTATAACATAGAAATTAAAAAAAAACAACAGTAAAACCAGCATGTAACGAATTTTAAGGAACCTTATTTTTCAAATCGTTATAAGGACAGTTCGTTATATAGTTATAGCGAAGTGGGCTGAATGGTTACAGTGCAATTAGTAAAGAACAAAAATCACTCTACATTCAGGCTAAACATGAATGTTCCTTAGAAGTAAAAAAAGACATTTTTCCTGTGAAGTAAAAAGAAAACACATGTTTTGTTACTCTTAATTTTACAAGAGAAATTAGGTCTATGATTGGCGAAAACGTCAACAATTTTTGTTTTAATGTTATTGATCACTTCTTTAATTCTTTAAAGGACGTTGATTAGGACGTCAATGGACATATAAATTGGTTTGTTATAGGCAAATGTTCGTTATATCAAATTCGTTATAATTTTTTTTCGACTAAGAATATATAGAGGTGCAGTTCGGTATTATATATTGATTCGTAATGTGCCTGAATTCGTATAAAACGAGTTCGTTATATTAAAGTTTTGCTGTATATTTTTGTCTATTTACCAGTAGGCCCTCGAGCTGATATTGGAGTCTCGGGTTGATATGGCATGCGATACAGATTTTGCCATGAATTATTCTCTATGTAATATTTACGACATAACATGTAGATCTACGGAATAACTGAACAATATCCGAATGTTATTTACTACAAAATAGGTCGACAAATATTTAGGAACCTAAAATCTGCGTTGGATTCCAAATAGAAACTTCTGTTGCATGGACATCAGCTTAAGGGCTTATTTAGAATATGCGTCAAATGAAATTACAAAAAAGAACAATTAAAACCACTGTTTTATATCTAGAAACATGCAATCTAATTAAAAACCTATCTCTCATCCGTTTTCTGATGTGTCGCGTAGAGGATCTAACACAATCCGCTATGAAGTAACGTGCGGGGTACTTTACTTGCAACTCTTGTGATAAAACGTTTTCCTCAATGATAAAATCTTCCTGGATCGTAAAGGTCATACCCTAACCATACCGACATAGAGCGTGATTGTTCCTTCATAAAATACTTTGTCTGAACGGGAAACCTTGGGACGGACGGACGGACAGACAGACAGACATTTTAAATCATAGTCTTGTATATAGCAATACGGAGCAATAATGGGACACAATATTAGGTTACTCATTTTTACCTGCAGTTCCAGTGTAGGCACCGATCTTTATACGATAACCATCAGCTTCATTGCCGATAGAAAAGACATTGTACTTTGCGAAACGTGATCTATTACTGAAATCAGTCAGTTCTACTCTCATCTCGTACAAGCCGTGTACCGTGATTTCGTGTAAGATCTGATTTCCTGCAAATAAATTGTAAAATTTTAGTAAATTATATTTTTACATTGAGAAAATTACGGTGTTTATCAATTATCATGTAATGGGATATTAAAATATTTGTACTCTTAAAAAATTATTTTGGTTCCATTTTACATTAAAATCATCCATATAATTATCGTTATCATCCGACAAAGACACTATCATTGTTCGAAATACAGTGGAACATTGTAATAAGATCAGATAATTGACTAATTCAAAGTGGTCTGATAAGTGAGATGGTCTCTTAAATGAATATCTGTAGTTATTGAAAATCTATCAAGAGACTGGGAATTGATGGTCTGGCAACTATGCTATACGACAAACGCAACAATTTCGGCTTTCCCATCGTAAATGTTCCACATTTAAGTAGTAATATCCCACAGTCACCCGCATATGGAGTTTATTTTTCACAAATGATCCGATATGCCAGGGCGTGATCAGCATATGAAGATTTCAGATACAGTTGTAAACTATTCATTGACAAATTATAAACACAGGGATATAAAAAAAACCACGTTTGTTGTCAACGTTCTGCAAATTTTACGGTCGGTATAATAGTATTTTTTGAGATTACTCTATTTCACTGGATGAAATGTTGAGTTGTCTTTTCGTTGGCGGTTGTTGAGACGTCTGTACCAATTGTGACGAGGATTCGTCACTCACGTATTTCATTTGGACTTGAATGTGGACTCACGCGGGTGTGACCGGTCGACAGGGGATGCTTACTCTTCCATGACACCTAATCCCTCCTCTTGGTTTCCAGTGTCTGTATATGTGTCCCGGACCCAAGTCACCAAATTTATTCAATACTCAAGATCAATTTTTATTTCATTATTTTGACCATAAAATCATTAGTAAAATGTTTGGATTTGATTTTTTAGGAAGCATATTATCATTTCTTATCATTCACATATAAATTTTTGCGTCATGCTCAAGATTTTCCTGTAAAAATCAATAAATATGTTTAGTACGGTACTCAAAATTTGAGTACGTACTCAAACAATATTTTAATATTTCTTTATTTTTTTTTCAAATGAGCAATGATTATGATCGTTATTTATAATTATATGCCGTCAATATATAAACATGTCCAGTTACAAGGTTAATTTTGCAAGTTTTTAACTTAAAATCATGAAAAGTTAGTTGAGCTTGAGTATGAGTAAATTTGGTGACTTTGGGCCCCGGACATCCTAAAGATTTATACTGTGGTATCCGAGATGTTTTATATCTGAAATTTGAGGTGGTCTCCTAAGCGAGTTGGTCTTTCGGCGAGGTCCCACCGTAATTACGATAGTTTGTACTTCAAAGCGTTATAATGCAATTTAATATATGTGTTATTTGTTTTAAATGTCCCATACTTAAAAGATAATCTTAAAAGAGATTTTAGCGAAATTGAACAATTCCATTCCATGGATACAAATACATTGAAAAAAGAGAGGTAACTATAAAGAATAGAAGAAGTATGAGATAGATGTATGTTTTTCCGATATTATTTATCATGATTATGATTATACACGTATAATATCTCTGAAATTCATTTTTCAATAATTATGATCTTACCAAGCCAGTGTTCACGTGACACTTTGCCAAATCCACTTTTGTATTCATTCCAGTTTCTGTAAAATGCCTCAGACCCGTCAAAACGTCTTTGGAATACCTATGGAATATTACTGAACTCAGTTGTCTCGAGGATATAAAGTCAGGTAGTATTAAGAGATTATTATATGATCAGAGAGGTATGACTGGAGAAAGAATTCTTAATTCTTTCTCGGCAAGAATTTTGGAATTAGAAAATATGTTGCTATTGTTGTATCTTGCTATCTGTTTTAATTTGTAATTAAGAGGTATGATAAAACGTTCATGGTCATTTTGATATCATACTCCTTCTCAGTCTGAGGTTCCCGAAGGCCCTCAAGCTGATATAGGGACCAAGGGTTTAAGAATTTTTTCACCGTTTTGAGTTTATGATTTTGGATAACACCGAACGAGCAGACGATGAAATGTACCGGAAACGGATGGTACTCGGAACTCGTTGATCGCAATGTGATAGCTCCGAACAGGGGATGCATTTCGAGAATAATTAATGCATGTGGGCGTGACGTTATCACATATACAAATGTAATTATATATAGTACAGACATATGATAAATATACGTTTACGTGTTTATACGTAGTTATAGCGGTTAAAATAATGATTACATAACTGTAAGAAAATCGATATCGTGAATTGATAAACTCGCTAAATAGTACATGAAAAGTAATGTTATATATTAGTAGATACATAGAATGTCAGTGACAATGTACACTCACTGTCCAGCCACCTCCATCAGTTTTCATATCACAGTAGGCGATATATCCTTTTCCTCCTGCTGGGTATATCTTGTAAACTCCATTTTTCGCTAGTGGCCAATATCTATGTATATCGCTGCAGTCAACTGGAACAATGCCTCCCTGGATCAATTCAGCTGCAAATACATTGTAGTTGAATGTGGTTTAAAATTATTGTAAACATAATACCAAAGTTATAATGCTCAGGCCTCTATTTTGACATTGCCTGTGGCATACACATACAAGATAGATCATCACTCAAGCTTGTTTCTTTGTTAGATCACAATTGTCATTACTAAGTGATTGGTTACTTTCTACCAAATTTCAAAGTTTTACAATTGTATTATTTCTCCGCAAAGAGTTATAGTTGCATTTTTATAGCTAAATAAAGAATTATTATAGCCATCTCAAAATTATGGGACTAGAAAAGTTTCACCATTTCTACGTTTGTAACTTTTCCATGTTTTTCATATATTGACATTCTGTTAAATAAAACTGCTGTCAAGTGAATGGCAAAAAAACGACCGAAATGTTGTTATTTATATCAATTTAATCACAGATATTTATTCAACACCTATGTATAAAAGAACTGAATGATGATCTACTGAAAGTCAGTGTGAATAAATATATTTTGACAATAAAAAATATCAATATTTTTTTCTAAAAGGTGTCATACCTGGTTTAGTTTGTGAAGATTGCAGCTTAAATGGAATCCTGTATTTTGTTGTTAAAATTATATCTCCATTGTCAGCCTTGGAAACCTGTTCCTTCCAGTAGTCGTTCAGTAATATGTACTGCGAAATATCTCTCTTTACTGCTGTAAAATGATAATACTACATTTCTAAAATATATAAGAAGGTGTATATATTTATAATACAAAAAGGTAATAGCTAGTGCGTTCTTTTTGTACGATAATGCCAACCACGATACTATCTCTGTCTCCTCTCTCTCTTTCTCTCTCTCTTTTCCCTCTCTCTCATTCCTGATTCTCTCCGTCTTTCTCTCATTCCTTCTCTCACTTTCTGATATACTCACAAGCTGAGCGTGTATATACTGATGATACGAAATGTATTCCAGTGAAGACAATAAGTATGTCTGTTATTCTAAACATCATATACATTGTGATATGCAGATATTGTATATATTTCACAAATCCAAGTTCCACAGTCAGAGATGTAGATTACTAACTCTGATGATGTTATAATTCACCAGTCCCAAACGAAACATAAATTATTCGTAAATAAGTCACCAAATGGCTAGCTATATATAGGATAAATCCACAAGTGCGTGCGAGTGCAACATACTTTTAAAGTAAATAGTATACATTCATAGATTATATTTCAAACTGGTTCGTGTCAAATACCTGATCGAACATCTGCCGTTTGAATCACGTATTATCAAATACAATTTATTTGAATTTTTCATTTATCCTGTTCCCCTGGTATGTCGGTACCAGCTCATTGTTTTCTAGTCGATCAATATTTCGAATATATAGCACAGTTTATTGCTGTTTACCCTTTCACCCCTGATTATCTGAGTGGCATTTTCTTTTCTTTTGATTAAGACCAATCTATTATGGCCTGTAGGGTTGAACGGGTTAAAGAGTAAACACAGTAAAAGGGTGACTAACTAAGTTTTTTTGTGTATGGTGCTATCTATACGAAATACTATTTAAGTATTTTTAAAATACGCTAATCAGCAGGTAACGAAATGACAGGTACAAGATTTGGTTTCCAGAGGTCCGTGTTTGTCCATTTTTTATCGGATTTGTCTCTGTGTCCTGGACGTTCTATTGATTTACACTTTGGTATCTGAAGTTTTTATATTTATGTATACCATCGGGTACTCCAATGTGCCAGCAGTCGCATAGACCTAGTTTTTGTAAATCATATGTTATAAATATAATACCAAACTTTACGGTTAGCAAAATAGGGCAAAATATAAATGCTCACGATAATCATTGCTGTCAACAAAACTGCATCAGTTGAGCTCGAAATTAAGATAGATCTACGAAAAGTGATATCATACAATGCCGACGATGCTATCTTAGATTTCCAAAAATACAAAATTCAATTGGTGCTATCTATTTGAAATATTAATTGAGTGTAAAATAATCAGTTGGTACTGAAATATCAGGTACTCTGTTTATGAATACCCTCGGGAACCCGAACCGTCCAACAGCAGCGGCAACGACCCACTATTATAAATATCATAAACATAATACCAATTTTTGTTGTTGAATTTTCAAATCTTTTACTTTAAAACGAACAACAATAGACAGCAACTGCATGAAATATACATCGGTTTCCATTACCGGAAAAACGAAACTATAAACCTGGACATTAAATAGTCTGCGCATGTCCTTTGTATTGCTTTCACATCACGCACACTTTTTTATCAAATGATGTAAAAGTAAATAATATACCAAAAATATAATACAGTACAAACAACGGATTGGTGGGGTCCTTGTTGCACAAGGCGACGATCGGAGCTTCGACGAATACCTTATATTCGGTACTTAAAAAAAGGGAAAGTACCTGGTCATAATTTTCATACTTTTAACGCCTCTACCCTTATTCAATAATCGATAACCAATCATACACAAATCAAAATTCTGCAATCTAAATCAGTAAGCTCTGAAATATAGATACGTTATAATTATCCGGTCTCCACCAAGCATAAATCGTATATAAACTATTATAAACATAAGTATCTGTGAGAACGATCTAGTGGTTATAAATATTATATTACATCGTTTCTGTCAATTAGACTTCATCAGTTGAGCTCCAATTTAAAATACTAGTTTATGTTCGAAAGAGAAGGAGGTATCGTACAAGGCCAAATAATAAATCTAAATGTATAGCCAAATTCGTCTGAGAGTAACCGCTGTAAAATAAATTTCTATGTTGGCTTTTGAACAAAATTAGGATTTAAATGTGTTATCAGTGCGAAACATTACTTAAGTATACGATTATCACCTGGCACCGAAATACCAGGTACTAGGTCTATGTATACCCTCGGGGACTCAAACAGTCCACCAGAAGTGGCAACGGCATAGTGGTAAAAATATCTTAAACATAATACCAAAGTTTATAGCTAGGATAAGCTGGCAAGTGCATGTGCAACAGACACTATTAAGTAAATATTATACATTCATAAATTACATTATATTACCATGTAGTGTGTGACAAGAGCTTTCAATGGTCACAACACATGTTAAATCACCACTTACTGCGCATGCTGTGATATTTGTGTCCACATCAGACACTTTTTCTACGAAAATTGAAAAGTTATAAATAAAATTACAAAATAGTAAAACAAAGGGATGGGTGGGTGGTGAGACCTGGGCGTTTGTTGCACTAGGTTTCAAAGAATACCATCTACTCGAAACACTGAACTCAGGTCACAATTTTTATGCTTTTAATGCCGCTACCCTAAATCACCAATCGATAACCAATCGTTATGTGGTCAACATCTGTAAAACAACATTAGACATGTAAACATTGTTAACACATACGCTGTGTAGGAGTAACTATTATAAGAAAAGGAAAATGATCAGTACATTTTACTCTAATTGAACGCAAACCATCTGGTTACAGTCATGACAGTTTTAAATACAGGAGGTTGATTTAGAGACACATACTCGCGTGTCCCTTCCTCAAGACGAAATGTTTAAGATAACATAAAAATACAAACACATCCACACACAACCGGAATATTAGCATGAGCATTTCGACAAATGGATAATTATATAACAATGTGAAACTTTGTATACATTTCACATTTCATTTATTTTCAATGAATCCCACTTAACTAACGTCATAGATAAAAACTCATATTATATATACAAATGTAGATATGTCGCCATTTTATATTAAAAAAGATGTATTTTGTTACGAATCCTGAATATTTTAACATTTTTGAAATCCCTGAAACGCAATGACAATAAAGTCATACGTACAAATAGTCATGGCATGCTGAATTATAAAGTTGTTGTTTTGTTGTTTAACGTTCCACTCAATAATCATTCACTCATATGGAGACGTCACCAAGTGCCGGTGAAGGGTTTCGAATTTAGGCCTAAGCTCGGCACTTACGGCCATTGAGCAGTAAGGGTTCTTTAACGTGCGACCACCTACTGTGACACGGTACATTGGTTTTTACTGTCTTACCCGAAGGACAGGAAAAGCCAGCTGCCTTCGCCGAGGCTCAAACCCGCGACCCTCCGGTTGCTAATCGAACACTACCGCGGAGCCACGACGTCTCTCTAGTTACATAAGTATGATTTATAGTATTCCTTTTATCTATGTATATGTGTAAAAATTACTTCCCATTCATTCCAAATTTTCATGAAATTAACTATTTTCTTGTTTTTCACAATATGTGTATATTATTGTTGAAGCATGAGTTTACTTGTCGATTTTGAGGCACTGGAATTTAGATAACTCTATGTGGCTTCGTCGAAGGCATGCAATTAGCTTACCGTTGACATAATTTGTGAGAGGAGATGACAGTGTTTCAGTAAGCCTACTGGTATGGTACCTATCACCGGACACTTTTTCGCTGCACGTGAATAAAAAGGGTTTTCGATATTTAATGAATACAAGTTGTGCTTTCAAACAAATAATAAAACATGTTACAAAAATTACGATTGATAATTCAAGTGTTATCACTCATTCCTCTTTCATACTAACATTTTCTCAAAAATACCTTGTGTTATCTGTGAATTTGAATTAAGATTAATACATGTAGAATACGATTTAAATCGATTAACTGATATGTTTAGACCATTGTAAGCCATTTAACAAAATCGCAAAAGTTCAAAA
The DNA here is from genome assembly GCA_030159075.1 of Atrina japonica. Taxonomy (NCBI): domain Eukaryota; kingdom Metazoa; phylum Mollusca; class Bivalvia; order Pterioida; family Pinnidae; genus Atrina; species Atrina japonica. The sequence continues at coordinate 30,591 of BROG01000802.1, forward strand.
TTAAATAGGGTATGAATTCCTCAGACAACAGTTGTCGTTCTTTGTAACAAAGTGCTTATGGTTCAGAGTCTACAGATTTATCCCCAATTTTAAAATCCAATAGTTGATCGATTAACTAGGTTTCTTTACCGTGATGTCAGAAATGTCAGACACGAATGTACATAACCTTGACATTGATTCTCCGATGTATATGATACGGTTATTTGTTCTCATATTACGGTTTTCCTGTTTAACATATTACATAGTAAATTTGCATAACTTATATATAACATGAAAGTACTATTCTTCCTGCTTCGTGTTTTGTTTCCACTTCGTTGAATGCTCAAGATACGTAAGCTATAGAAATAGAAATAACTACGCATTTTGCACGAATATTGCACAGCTTTCAAAGGACATTGACAAAGAAAAACCTTGAAGAAATATGTATTAAAAATAAATCCATAGTTTCGGTATAATAAATTGAAACGTAATGAGTTTGCTTATTTTGTATTTACGACAATTCTTGTTATGGATAAAATTTTGATTATCAATAATATTTCAAACTCCTGTCTTGTAGCTTACATTAATCGAATGTATGAATTGACAAAAAGGTTTGTCCGTATCACATCAATCAATTTCTGTATGTCAATGTCTACTCATAGTTTTGACGCACAACTTATTATTTTTCCCTCACCAAAACCATAAATCCATTTTAAAAAATAAAATTTGAAATCTCAGATTTTTGACAGAATACATCAATCTCAATCTTCTTATAACATGTGTATGATTACATATACCTAGCCAACGCTATCTGTAAAGTTAATGCTTATGTCTCCCTTTGTTCTTTGTGCTTTATTACCTAAGATTTAAACTCGTCAAAGTCAAGAAAAGGCTCACAAGACTTCACTAGATTATGTAAATTTTACAATACCATGATACATTGCAGTGATTAAATTATTTGGGTCATTATTAACTGAATACTGAAACGAAAGAAGAACGTCCGGTTTAACTGCTCATTATTCTTGATTTTATTTTTAGAATAAACATCTATGCGCATGTCATATTTCTAACATAGTTGTTTTCGATTCTGCTGTCGACTAAGGTACGTTAAATTTTTATTCAATCTTTATTTATTTTTAACATACAACTTAAATGTTATATTGAAAACCACAAACACATACTGAAAGATTTACTGACATACAAACAGAAAGACAGAAAACAACAAAGAAATGAAGTCTGATTGACAGAAAAACAGACGGCAAGACAAAAAGAAATAAAGACTCACTTACAGACATACTGACGGCAAAACAGAAAGAAATAAAGTCTGACTGACAGACAAACAGACGGCAAGACAGAAAGAAATAAAGTCTGCCTGACACACAAACAGACGGCAAGACACACAGAAATAAAGTCTACCTGACACATAAACAGACGGCAAGACACACAGAAATAAAGTCTCACTGACAGACAAACAGGCGGCAAGACACACAGAAATAAAGTCTCACTGACACACAAACAGGCGGCAAGACACACAGAAATAAAGTCTCACTGACACACAAACAGGCGGCAAGACACACAGAAATAAAGTCTGACTGACACACAAACAGGCGGCAAGACACACAGAAATAAAGTCTGACTGACAGACAAACAGACGGCAAGACACACAGAAATAAAGTCTGCCTGACACATAAACAGACGACAAGACACACAGAAATAAAGTCTGACTGACAGACAAACAGACAAGACACACAGAAATAAAGTCTGACTGACACACAAACAGGCGGCAAGACACACAGAAATAAAGTCTGACTGACAGACAAACAGACGGCAAGACACACAGAAATAAAGTCTGCCTGACACATAAACAGACGACAAGACACACAGAAATAAAGTCTCACTGACAGACAAACAGACAAGACACACAGAAATAAAGTCTGACTGACAGACAAACAGACGTCAAGACACACAGAAATAAAGTCTTACTGACAGACAAACAGACGGCAAGACACACAGAAATAAAGTCTGACTGACACACAGACGGCAAGACACACAGAAATAAAGTCTGACTGACACACAGACGGCAAGACACACAGAAATAAAGTCTGACTGACACACAAACACACGGAATGACAGACAAATAGACGGATATATAATTTTGTGGATAAAACAACGTTTGTAGTTTTCAGATGTAAATAGTTACTTGGAATCATCATTTAACTACATGACTGAAAATTTCCTAAAATCAGAATTAAGTGAAATGATCAGTCAACAGATAAAAGCATATTGATTTTTTTTAACATCCCATGTTTCATCAACTTATATGAAACGTGATAAAATCATATTTCATTATCATACTTCAACAGCGTATACTGTTATCGCACTCAGAGAGAGAGAGAGAGAGAGAGAGAGAGAGAGAGAGAGAGAGAGAGAGAGAGAGAGAGAGAGAGAGGAGAGAGCGTGTTTGTATATTATATACTTTTCAGCTTTCATTTATCTATAGAATGTTTACAATTACATTCATAAGAAATTGTGAAAATACCATATACTATGTTGTCATTTGATATAAGTCATATACTAAGATATTATTCTATATCTAAGTCATATACCCTGTTGTTATTTTATATCTATGTCATATACTATACTGTTATTTGACATCTAAGTCATATACTAAGTCTTGTTATTCTATTTCTAAGTCATTTACTCAGAGATGTGTTTTATATCATCTTATAGTCATATAATCTGTTGAATGACGCGCTATTTCATAGTGTTTAAAATTAACATACGTTGTGAAGGTGACGCTGAACTATTTTTGTCATTCTATTTTTAACTACCGTCTTTGATGAAATCCTTATCTACAGTTCATTGGTTTTTATATTTCTTCAAGATTCGATCATTAGATATATATTTGTCATATATATGTATAATTTAGAAGACAGAATTTATTAACTTTCATTATATGATCTTTGAAACTACCGTTTTAAAATCTATGTATTCACTGGACTTACTTATACATAAAAAGCGGAACACACATTTAACTTAGGTAAATACTGTTTATATTTTCTTAAATTTATATTTTGTAATTAGAATACTGTTGTTGGTTATTTTCTGTGTATGTATACTCGGAAAGTCAGCAAATATTTCCCTATTTCAGTAAAATACGAGATGCAAGATAATGATATATATGACAGGACAATATTTCCTTGTTGTATTAAGGTTATTTGCACCCACCCACCCACACACACACACACTGCTACAATTATCACTAAACTATTATAACATACGTCGTGCATAATATCCTCCCCGACACTGAGTAGTAAATGTTAATGGAGCACTGAAAATCTATAGTCTGTCTCTCTCACGTATAATATTTTTACTAAGAAGTTATCTTTTTCATAAAACTGAGCTAACGAATACAATTCATATTTTACCATATTGGATATGTTTATCTCGATCAACCCAAGGTCTTTTTTAGCTTCACAGTTAAATCGTACGTTTTTTTTTATCCGTCTAAATCCGGACCTAGCTAAGACAATCAACCATCTGCAAATAAACTGAAACCTTTCTCTCAACGTAAGCTTAGGCGTCATCGTGGTTCGAAAAAGAGGTAAAGATAATATTTAGTAAAATACCACTGAGATAAACACATGTCTAAGTAAAAGTACTGCAAGTGTGTAATAAAAATCTATGTTATAAAACTAAACATGGAATAATAATAATAATAATAATAATAATAATAATAATAATAATAATGACGGATACACGAGTGAAGAGAGAGAGAGAGAGAGAGAGAGAGAGAGAGAGAGAGAGAGAGAGAGAGAGAGAGAGAGAGAGAGAGAGAGAGAGAGAGAGACTACCTTTTACTTATGTTGATATTTACACCTGAAATCTACGGACGATCGAACATCCAAGATAATTTTAACCCTTTCACCCCTAAAAATCTGAGTGGTATGTTTTTTCTATTGTTTAAGACCATTATGGTAAATAGGATTGACAGGGTTAAAGTAACGCGATATAGACACATTTATCTGTACGTGCAATCACACAATCCAATTACATAATGCTTGATATGTTCGCATGACGTTCACTGTTTTTAAAATTCAAAGGTCATAACGACTTTAGGTAAAATCAATGTTGTTTATCATAAACAGATTCAGTCCTTTCTAGCATATTTTTTTTTTAATGAAGAACACACCTTGTAGTTCAAAAACATGTCAAAATTTTTTTTTTTTCAATTTATTCCAAAACAGAAAACTGAATCGTGCATCAATGTAAATCACTCAGATGCAACTAGGGTTCCAATCCATGCAGCTGTTCTCTAGAGAAGATTTTCAAAAAGGGGCACCCCCTGAGATCTATTTTGTTCCACCCAGGATCCACATATGAGTCGATCTGGTAAAAAAAACACAAACTTGGTATTGAAACTTGGGTACTTGCTTCCTTTAAAGTTTTGTCAAAATATCTTCGGTGATTTTGAAGAACAAGCTGAGTGTGTGAAGGAATGCCCCTTCTTTTTGAAGTTCTATGTAGATCACATAGATGCAATTAGTTTTTCAATATATTTAGAGGGAGAATATCTTTAAAGAGGTGTACCTCCTGAGGCCTGTTTCGCCCACCCAGGATCCACCCCTGGACCGATCTGGCCGAAATGAATAAACTTGGTAGAAGACCTTGAGTACTTGCTTCTTTTAAAATTTCATCAAAATCCCCTCAGTCGAAAATGTAAAATATTAACGGATAGACGGACGGACGGACAAAAGGTGATAAGAAAAGCTCAACTGAACCTGAGCTTAAAGCTAACGGCTGTTCCATGAATCGTAAATACAAGTAAAAATTGGATGGCTTTAGAAATGAGTAAAATCCATAGAGCCTTTCGGGGTGAAGTTTTGTTAACCTTTTCTTGACCTGGACGAGTTTAGGTAATAAATAATAACATTAAAATTAAACTGAATAGAGTAATCGAGGAATGAAACGTTTTCCCTGCAGCTTGTCATCACCGAGAAGTGAGTAGAATCATCGGTATGATTCAGAGATTGTTATTCCTCCCGCCATCTTATGTGAATTGGACAATAAATAAATGCATCCAATTGCTTTAAGTTGGCATTTATTGGCTTATGCCAAGGCCTGTGTTTGCCTCTGTCACCCATGCATCAGTGGTAAGATATATCGGGTGCAAGCAAAATGGACATAACCAATGGGGGAAATATATAACGTCTTGAAAACTAGCCATACCCTCTGTGAAAAGCAAAACAACAGTATCACGATCAGTACATTTCCGCACTTTAAGTGTTTGATATTCATATGCATCTACTCAAAATTTTAAATTATTAGGTAACTATCTTATCATATCACAAAAACGTACTGCAGCTTCCAAAATAAAGGATCACGCGAAAGTTGTTTTTTTTTACATGAAATGATAATAAAGAAATAAGAGTTTAAAATGTCAAATTTTGACCTAGTTTCCAGAAAGTAGGTCAGACAGGCCTCGGTACCACAAAAGGCACATCTAGGGCACATGGAAATCATTTGTGTGAAGAATGGTTCTAATCAACCCAGTAGTTAAGGATTTCTGCTCCGGAAACAATTTTCAGAAACTGTGACCTAGTTTCCAGAAAGTAGGTCAGACTGGCCCTAGTACCCAAAAGGCACATTTAGGGTACATAAGGATCATTTGTGTGAAATATGGTTCCAATCCAACCAGGACTTTAGGATTTCGTCTTCGGAAACAAAATATGAACAATTTTCAGTAACTGACATAGTTTCCAAAAGGTATGGTTCCAATCCACTCATTTATATAGCTAGCTATTAAAGTTTTGGTCATATTATCCGATCCGAAAACTACGAAAATCGCAAAACAATCGACATTTCAGGTGCCATAACTCAAACTAGATTCTTGATTTATTTTGTATCACTTTAGAAACAAAAAATCCCAAAATCATTAAAAAACAAAATTTCAGGGTCAAATTTGGTAACATATGCCCTGGTGGTTTCAGAGGAGAAGATATTTTAAAAAGTTTACGACAGACGGACGACAGATGACGGACAACAAGTGATGGCATAAGCTAAACAGGATATAAAACACGCAATGGGTCCGTTAATTCGTCATATTGCACATTTATGTGACGTCTCGTATGATTCTATCTATTCGCAATCCTTTGTGACATTCATATCTGAGAAATGCCAGTTTCTTTTTTTAAAACAGCTAAAACGTGTAAATTAATCTTCTTGTTATATCTTCATATATTTCTGAAACAAATGCAAGTTTTAATTCATATTTATTTACAGATGGCAAACCGATTATGACACAGTTAACATTCACATTGTACATTCTCGGCATTCCTATTAGAACCAATTGTCTCTCTTTATTAACTGATCTTTTCCTTTATTAATATGAAGCAGACCGGGGGGGGGGGGGGGGGGGGGGGGGGGGGGGGGGGGGGGGGGGGGGGGGGGGGGGGGGGGGGGGGGGGGGGGGGGGGGGGGGGGGGGGGGGGGGGGGGGGGGGGGGGGGGGGGTCATTCAGAAAAAGAAGAAAAACTAGAGAACAGACGCGGAATTAACAACTAAGCTATACCACAAACGCGACGATTTCGGCTTTCCCATCGTAAATTTTTCACATTTAAGTTGTAATATTCCACAATCACCCTCATATGGCGTTTACGTTTCGTAAACGATCCGAAATGTCAGGGAAACATATGAACATTTTATATACAGAGATAAACTACTCACTGACAAATTATTGACACAGGGATATCGAAAATGATGTAAACGTTCCGCAAATTTAACGGTCGGTATAATAGTCTTGTTTGCGATTTCTTTGTTTCACTAAGTGAATTCGTTTTTCACTTATTTCATTTGGGTTCGACTGTGGACTCACGGCAGGTGTGACCGGTCAACAGGGGATGCTTTTCCTCCATGGCACCTGATCCCACCTCTTGATTACCAGAGATTCCCGTTTGTCCAATTTTTATCAATATATATCCAGGAAATCCTAAAGATTTATTCTTTGCTATCTAATATTTTATTTTTATTTATATAAAAAATATATTGGTATATTGAATCATCTGGTTTTTTTTATCCGAGTTTGTATCGATGTTTGATTTATGTTTCAAGATTGAAATAATATAAAACACTGTAAAACAATTATTGCATATCAAGGCAAGATACCATTGTAATATTATCAAGATATACACGGTGTATGTATTTAAACCTGTTTTACGTAAGGTCATACTTTTATATAACAATTGAAAATCCTTATCACGAACGTTGAAGCGAGCATATACAAGTAATTTGTATTTTGGTTATATTCTCGTAAATAAACCGTGATGGGGTAGTATTTTTTTAAATTCCTGCAGTTGTTTTGTGGTCGAAATTTCCATTTCCGGTATCAGGACATATTTGAATGTACCTGCACTTAAATCTACATACATATAATAATATGGTAAAGACATTGTGGTTGTATCCGGTTGCATTTCGGATTTTGTCCGGATTTGGTTTTGTAGACCATATTATTCTACTTAAGCAGGTGAAAGTCAAAGTGAGACATCAGAACACTATTGTTTTATCTTTATTGTACTTACGCATGTATACAGGGTGCATAGGTAAATCACAGAGGTTAATATAAGTATCAAGTTCTTAGTTTATAATTAGATGTTGGCAATTCTTTTCATTGGCGTTTTACAAGGTGATCATCTTATTGCACTAAGATTCTTAAATATATGGATGTTGCAAGGACAAGGGTTATTCATACATCAATCAATTTATATTGCAGGTTTATCACGAGAAAACATCGATAATGTCGGAACAAAAGAAAAAAGGCTCATGCCATTGCATATGGTTACTAGCGCTAGTTGTCGTAGTGGCTGCAGGGATTGCAGCATATTTTATTGTGAAATATTACAAACATTACAAAGAGAAAGGTAAAGGTACATCTATCTATCTATCTATCTATCTATCAATATATATATATATATATATATATATATATATATATATATATATATATATATATATATACATATACATAATCTACCTATCTATCACCCCACCTACCCAACGACTTACCAAACAATCTTACCTCAGTTGAGATATATTATGAAGTCGTTTTATGGTCCGCGATTTTTCACTTTTTACTCAGATGAGTAAAATTCTTAACTTTTGAAAATAATAATTAGTCTCAGAATTTTCCGTGTTTATGGTTTTGGGCCCAGGTCATCTCGAAAATTTGACTCCATTTTTTGTCCCTGTCATTAGTAATTTTAGTGAGTTAAATGAAAACATAAAAGTATTCTTTGATTTCTCTTTATTCTTAAGTGCCGGCCTGGCTCAGTCGGTAGCGCTTGACTCTGGATCATGAGGTCATGAGTTCGAGTCCCGCGGCGGCAAGTTGGTTTCCTGTCTTTCGGATGAGACAGTAAAAGCTGGAGGTCCCGTGTCACAGTAGGTGTCGGCACGTTAAAGAACCCTCACTGCTCAATGGCTGTAAGTGCCGAGCATAGGCCGAAGCCCTTCACTGGCATTTGGTGACGTCTCCTGAAAATATGTAAAACTAACGGCAGTAGCAAATTCAAAATAAAATTTCAAATAATATCAATATAAATAAGGTAAGGGGAAGGGAGGTAGAAAATTTCCAGGTGAACTGACACATTGCGCACTGACACCTTTTTATATACCAGCGAAAGTGACCCAAAGACAAGGGAAGTTCCGCTACCGAAATTTTATTCGATTAATGCAAAATTCGTGACAAAACAACTCAGACAAATTAAATAAGAAAATAAATGTGTCGCACTTTGATAAGCAGATTTAATTGATATTGATTAAATCTTCATATATATATATATATATATATATATATATATATATATATATATATATATATATATATATATAGATACATACATACATAGATAGATAGATAGATATAGATCTATATCTATATCTATCTATCTATCTATATATATATATATATGTATATATATATATATATATATATATATATATATATATATATTCATTTTCGTTCAGATGAATGTGAGATCGTGCAGTGTACCAATAATTGTGGACATTGTGTAGGGAATCGAATCTGTATCGATGGAACCTGTGCTGATGGGTGTCTAGATGGTTATTACGGTACTCGCTGTGAAAAGGGTACGTTTTAGTTTTCACTGGAAATCTGTATTTTTTTTGAAATTTCTAAACTAAACTATATAACATAAAAGCTTCATGACTCAACACAAAATAATTAATTTAAGCAAAATGTACAAATTATAAATTTGAAAAGTCTTGATAATCTCCAAATATAGATGACCGTCTTTGTTTTTTTTTTTTTGGGGGGGGGGTCAACAATATAGCAGATTTTATGACGAAGTAGGACTGTTGAATAAATCCCATTTATAGCACAAATTCGTATTCCATTGCTCATGACTAAATTAGACTTGTTAAAGTAAAATGATGGGATGTTAACCCGATTGATAAATAATGCAGTATATATTTTCGATGATAAGTGTTATGTGATATAATTAATCCTGGCGTTGCTATGATTTAAATGCATTATTAGTGGTTTCATATATCTTGAAGAATGTGAAAGTGGGTATCATGGATTCAACTGTTCGAGGACATGTGGGAAATGTAACAATGGAACATGTTCACATACAGATGGACATTGTGAGAACGGATGTCAACCCGGATATAGTGGTTTAGTCTGCAAGGATGGTAGGATAAAAAAATCGAAAATGTATAATTTTATTTATTCACTTTATCTTCGGATATCTATACTCTATGTATGGTTTTGTTAACTTTGTTATAAAGGAGTCTTTCAATCTTGTCTTAAAGATTTTCGCTAGGAATTTTAGTAAATATTCCTGTATTCTACTCATTTGCCGGTTTTTTGTTATTATATTTTCGAAATCAGCGTCTAGGTTCTCCTTTGGAGACCATTTTAAACCGGTATTGGTAACGTGATGGGAACAAATGATATAAACTATTTATAGTGGTACGCTTACCGAAAATTTAACATTCAGGAATCTAGAGTTACATATGGGCAGTAGAACCTATGCTACCACTGCTAGTTTAAGTTATTTATTTGTTAAACACGTTTTACGTAAATTTCTGTACCGGGTTTTCAGTACATGTATATGTCTGAATTAGGATCACGTGGTGCTGACAGTCACGTGACCGTTAATGCCTAAATAGGATATAGGAATCGTCGAGGTATTATACTAAACGAACAAGAATTATTGAATATTCATTTTGTTGTGTAAATCGGTATTCTTTTTGACAAAAAGGGCTCGACAGCAAAGAAAGTATATTGATACAAAATTACCGGATAAATTAAAACAGATATGTATGTATACAAGTATCGTAACTCTTCCACCAAAAACGTTGTCAATTGATTGTGAAGATAGCTATAATCCGATTACAATGTGTAATATCATAGAAACATCTCGATGTGGCTCTAAATGCATCTCTGATTTTTACTTTCTGAAGAATGCAGAAGTGGATATTATGGAGAAAAATGTGCCAATACGTGTGGAAATTGTGTAAACACTGAAGCATGTTCACCTATAGATGGGAAATGCAAGAATGGATGTCAAACCGGTTATGGTGGTTTCTACTGCAAGGATGGTAAGATAAGCTTAATCGCAAAATCTTGTTTTAATGTTATCTCAGGGTTTTGATGTTATCGCATGCCATTAATAATTCTAATCTGTTAACTTGTAAAAAAAAAGTAAGTTTTCAATATTTGAGCTTGTATGATACCAAATTCTCTGTCGAAAATATCCATATATTTTAAATTGGGGCTCAACTGATGATGTCTAATTGACATAAAAGATCCTCCTCTTGAGCATTAGTTTTGGTGCCTTTTTTAAACTATAACTTCGGTATTATGTTTTGATATCTATGGAGAAATGGAACCAATATATCAATATTCTACTTACTTAATTTTGAGTTTGTTTATGCTACTCTGAAATTGATCTACCAAGTTGTATGAATCTTTAGACTACTAATATGATACCAAGTTTAAGCTACACAAAAACAAAACTGCGTACGGAATAAACATGGATCGTTTTTGAAAAAAAAGGTCTTAAGTTGTCTATATAGATGACATGTTTCTGACATAGAATTACGGTTTTAATGGCCGTCTGCTAGCATCCGTCTCTAAAGTACTATCGAACAAATAAACGAACATTTCAATTAGTGAAACATGATATAAACTTACAAAGGTAACAAAAAAGAACATAAATCAGCGAAATGATGACTTTAAACAAGATTTCATATATTCTTGTTACTTACATCTTGATCACAAAGTGGGGCCTCCGCTGCCCAGCGGTTAAAGCATCGCGCTTTGAAATGAAGTCTCTCACTTCTGATTAGTGCAGGTTCGAGAGCCTCGATGTCAAAAATTGCAAGTTATTTTGCGGAAGGCCAATGGTCTTTTTCCGGATACACTGTAACCGGGTTCTCTTCTTCACAGTTATAAACTGACCGCCATCATATAACTATAGAAATAGTTGAGTGTGGCGTAAAACACGTTTAGAAAGTATCAAATCATACCAATCATAACGTAGTATACCCCTGTTTGTGACATGACACCAACTGAAAGGTAGGCTGTTAAAACTTGTCCATTATCAGATGTTTATATACACGTTTAGATATACAAGAATATTTTCAGTCACATATATCTTACAGAAAGCTGTAAGATGTTGCAGCTATGGATTTGAAAGATTTATGACTTATGAAGTGATTACCACTATTTTTTTTTACATTTTTATCAAATAGAAACGGGAAAGGCTAGTAACAACAAATCACAGAGCATTTACTTCGTACTGGTATTAGCTGCTTTGGGTTTGGTGGTGAAGTATGGATGCACATCACGAATGTCAAGTTAGAAACACAAGGGTAAGCAAACGCTCCTGGGACTTTTTTGGATGTTAGTGAGGTTAAACCATGGTTAAAGGTCAGCTGTTCTGAACACTGTATTGTATGTCTAGTTGAAAATACCATATTATCCTGAAGTTGTTAAACTTACAGACACCAGAATGGTGCTAATCTATTGGAAAATTACAATTTACAGCGATAATAGAACCTCAAAAGAAGCCTAAATTTTACACAATATAAAAATGTAAAAATATCGCTAAAACGCCATTAAAGGTTAATAATTCGGATATTATCCTTAGTGAAAATGCTGTTAAGTTTTAAACAATTAATTCCCATTAGAAAATCTGGAACAGAAATGCCAGGAATGAAAAAGAAAAATCATCATCGCCGATTGATCGAAAGTGCGACAAGGTCATCAAAATAGGGAGTAAGTTCGATTTATAGAACAGCGTTTTAATGGAAGCCTCAAATTTCAACTGGACGATGTTCATGTAAAGACACTTCAAGAAAGAATAGCTAATTAAGATTTTTCTTTACAAAAAAGAGAATAAAACAGATATATTGCATTTATATCCACCTTTGAATTTCTGGTTCAACTTTTCAATTGGTGAACTACGGTATTGCCATATAAGGTCATTTTGTCGGATGTAAATGTTGTTAAGTCGTGGCATCGAATTTCGTGTATATCCCTTGTTACTACAGCATATTACTAAGTATCTATCCAGTCTATGAAATGATCAGATGCTGTGCAGTACTATGTATTCCAGATGAATTTGGAGGCATACACATCAAACGTAGGTAATTTACTTCTTAGATTTTAATATTTGCCTGAAATATTATGTGTTATATAATTATTTAATCTCACTTATCTATTCTTTTGTAGCAAACATTAAAAAGAAGACTTCGTTACCCAAGGAAATATGTAATCTGCAAATCCATAGACATTTACTTATCAAATGAAACCGAGAACGGCATTATCATCAATATATTCTACATCTAATATAGACAATGAAATCTTCATAGTGTTATGTTATGGTCTCAATAAAAATACATTTTTGATGTTGATTTACAAACATTCATATTTTTTAGTATGACTTTTTGAGGTTTCTATTCACGGCGACCTGGGAATAATAATTTTACTTAATACCATCTTAGCATATTAAGGACACTTTTTAAAATCGTTCTTTTTATTATTTTTATATACGATATGGATAGCTTCAAGCAGCCAGTGTTGTAACATTGTTTTCATAATAACTAGAGTTGATGTATCATCATCATCAATATCAACATCATCATCGTCATCATCATCATTATTATTATTATTATTATTATTATTATTCCACATCAATAACGTAAATGAAAAAAAAATATATATAAAGAGAGAAAAAATAGTAGTTTACCGTCTGATTCAGTGTTGGATTCAAAATTGGCAAATAAACAGTTCATATACAGGAATATATTTATCTAATCAGAACTCTGTATCTGTGGTACCTTATAATAATTGCTTTGTACGTTTGTCTACCCGCCCATCCGTCAACAAATATTTATCTGAACAACTCTTAATCTAAGACGCCGATTTACATAGGTCTGTATGAGGAGTAATTTGCACCTACAGGTCTACTAAGATAGAGAGTGGCTCATCCCGGTCATGTCAAAAACCAAAACAATACTGTATATTTTCCAAACAACTGTTGTATATATAAAAACATGTTTCCTTTCACCGATTGCATGCATTACTGAAGCTCTAATATTTTTGTATTCACAAGTAACCTGTAACCCCCGTTGTGAATTGATTTAGACTCGTTGTGTTTGTAAACATATGCCAGTTTATCTCGGTAGACCTATACATGTGTTAACGATTCCCTAGCCTATTGAACCCCTGTTGCCCACATCTTGTTTTTATAATATTTGAAACACTGACTCATTAAAGTTGAATTGCGTTTAAAATCATAAAATTCTTTTAAACATTTGTGATACGTTTTATATATTCAAAAACGATGTATTATATATTCATTATTTCATTTAACACAGTTACACTGATATTAAATGGACTTGAGAAATTCTAAAAATAATTCTCCCATCTACATCCGTCGCAGGGGGAGGTACAAAATCATTTAGAAGAAAAAGTACCTAAATTGCCATGAAGGTTTCCCTAGAGTTGGAAGGTAATGTTCGATAGACGCGTTTCTGGAATAAACAATAAAAGTATGTGAAGCAATTATAGAGGTCATATGAAAGGAAATTACCTGTGATTTGTCTATAGTATCGCTTTATATATTGTTAATCAGCAGATGAATAAACAAAAGGTAAAAAAAACGTAAGACAGATAATGCTAACATGAAATTACAAAGGATTTATATCTTAAACTAATTTAATTATAAAACAGGTTTTAATGACATACACATAATTAAAAGAAAAAAAAATGTGTTTAAAAAGGAATGATAAATATCTTAAAATGCCTCATCCCACCGGTGTCATCCACTTATTCTGAAACAAACCACCACGTCGATGACAATTGATGAGCACAATACAGAAGTAACATTTCGAGTTTGTTAAATGAATAAACTGATGAGTTATCAAAAGAACTACACAAACTGGGTTGAAATAAATGCATCACTCGTTCTATGAAAGTCCCATTCTATCACCCGATGAGGTTGACTGTTTTACATTAGCTTCAGATTTCGTGTAGTTTGGTCCATAATTTCCAGAAAGGCATGTTCAATGTTGTTGCATCTGCACCGTATTTTCTGCATTCACTTACCGCTGACGCCAATATTCTATTCTTACTTTATATATGAATAAGTATAGTATACATAAACTTACAAGTAAGTTCCCTTTTAAAGGCCCCTTATTTGATTTACATAGTTTGATATAGTTTTATTCCTATAGGCTTTAAGCGAACAAAATATTTCGCTCTCTATATATATTTGTACCTTTCTTATCAAATATATTGCTTTCATCATGTTGTCTTTTTGTTTTATTTATTTCATTTTTAAATGTAGATAAGATAGATTTTCATACACTGATTTTTTTTTATTTCATTGCATCTTTTCAATGCTTTGAATTTGAATAAAAATTAAAACTGGCTATGTTGCGTTGATTTTCGTTTTATTTCAATTTATCTATTGAATACTCAAATGTTTGGAATATAATTGATATAATATAAATTGAGATTCTACAATGATTGTTAGTTGGTAATCGTGTTTATTTAAATCGAGTTATTTAATGTTGAATTTTAGAAAATTAACTAACGACAGTTAGATCAACTTTCAAGAATCCGTGATTCTGTTTCTACCATAACTTCCGTAGTAAGGAACATTATCTTAGATCACGTCTAAAAATCATCACTCTTTGACTCTCATGATAGGCCGCTAAATCGTTAATTTAATTGGGGTAAATGTAGCATATGATTTTACCAGAAATATGATTAAAAGTATCAATGTTTTTTATAGTAAAGCTCACGGAAGGCTCACACATCATATGATTTAAAGTTGCAGCGAGTTTCGGTAAACCAAAAGGCATGACCTTAAAGCGAAACAAAACATTGGACGTAGCGAAGAATATGAAATCAATGTCTTGTTCCCGAATTGGCATCTGTCAACCTCATTTATAAATGTATATAAAAATACATTGGCGACTTATATCCGATATTCCCTGAGGATCCTATATATTGTTTTATCTTTGGGCTTTCTAAAATCTATACTAACGCTTATTTCTGTCTTCTTTATTTTTAATAACAATAGAACTTGTAAATGAAGCTTCGTTAATGTCAATTTCATATAAAATCGTTACGTTTTATACAATAATTCCACATGAAAATAAAAGAGAGACTTCTACGCATCAACAACGACTAAAATTAGTATAAATAAAAAGATCTCATATAGACCAAAGTATAAATCTTAAGTATGTCCGGGAAATACTATAGATAAAAATCCGGCGAAATCCTCGTCACAACTGGTACAGATGTCTCAACAACCACCATCGAACAGACAGCTCAACATTTCACTTAGTGAAGCAGAGTAATCGCAATCAATACTGTTATGCCGATCATAAAATTTGCGAAACGTTGACATCAAACGCCGTTTTCAATATCCCTGTGTCAGTAATTTGTCAATGAGTAGTATACATCTGTATATGAAATGTCCATGTGTTGAACACGTCCTGACATATCGGATCATTTGTGAAATATAAACTCCATATGCGGTTGACTGTGGGATATTACTTTTTTCCAATACTAATTGTAACCATAAGCTAACAAATTAATACACTAAAGTTGGTATAAGAAGATGCTGAAACTTCCAGTAGATATATTCGCAGTGTTTGGAGACCACGTATGTCAAGAAACCACCAGCATTTCCGTTGAGACAAATTGGCCGACCGGTTCCTTAACTTATGCAGTTTTATTTAAATTTGATATTTAAATAATTTAATCGTGGGCGTCTCTTCAATCCAAGTCAAGTGATAATTTTCCCAACGAGTTAGAAATAAAAGACACCACACAAGCAAATACGCAACATATTAAGACGCTTTACTTAAGAAACACTAATTCACAACGAGGCTATACATCAAATGTAAATGGTATCCGTTTGTCTATCGTCAACTTTCCACACTCTCCTTTTTCTCATGCATATGACTTTTTCAATCTCACAGAGAAATAGATATTCCACCTCATGTTAAAAATTTCATACTTATCGTTACGTTGTTTTCTAAAGGATATCAGTAATCGGAATCATCATTTCAGAAATATATATTAATGGCCCTGATCATGAAATATATGTTAATGACCATGTTTTGCAAGTTACCAGTTCGATGATGGTTGTTGAGTCGTGTATAACGATTATTACGAGTATTCATTTCTCATATACAATTCACCCCTATAAACCGCCATTTTTGTTTTTCTTAATTCTGGCGGTACATTGGGTTTGGTAATATATCAAGGTTTACTATTTTCCGAGGTGTGGTCGTACTTCTAGACATGTTAATGAACTTTTTTCAGGAAGCCAAACTGAACCCATACATGTATCCTTCAACTCCAGAATACGCACGGAACTCTGATATAATGGACATTGCACAGACTGTGCAAATCTTCACGTACTGCAAACGATGACTGTTCTGAACATATGCGTCTGTTCTTAAAACGTAAAATTACAAGCACGTGTATAGACGCTTTAAACATTAGCGATGTTTTAATCACAAACGATTCAGTAGTGTTCCACCATATTTCAAATTGAATTTCATATAGTTACATACCTAGTATTGCATTACCAGATATTGCAATACCTAGATCTCAACCACCTTCTACAAAGTACAGTACCATGTTCATGTGTAGTATCTTCCTTTATATACATTAATACCGGATAATATCATGTGTAGTATCTTCCTATATATACATTAATACCGGACATTTCATCGCCATTGATATTTCTGCTGTTGAAAACGAAAACTTAAAAAAAAAACTTATTTTAAGAGGTCGAAAATACCGCGAAGTCCGTCCCTTTAATTAGAATTTCAGTTTAAT
The DNA here is from genome assembly GCA_030159075.1 of Atrina japonica. Classification (NCBI taxonomy): domain Eukaryota; kingdom Metazoa; phylum Mollusca; class Bivalvia; order Pterioida; family Pinnidae; genus Atrina; species Atrina japonica. The sequence continues at coordinate 47,962 of BROG01000802.1, forward strand.
TATGAATTCTGTCAAGGATTATGCAAGACAGGAGTGACTGGCAAACAGGAGATGTTAACTCTTCCATGGCGCCTTATCCCACCTCTGGATTTCCGGAGGTACATGTTTGTCCAATATTCACTAGATTTGTATATTGTATCCTGGAGATCCTAAACATTAATGTCTTGATATCTGTAATCATCATATTAACAGTTAATTCTAACAGTGTTTAAAGAGAAATATCAGCAATATCATATGTGGATAATTGAAAATTCTAGTCATTGTCAGAATATGGTTACCATAATACTTATTTCGTCCATTACCATTTTTATACAATACACATATGCACTAAAGTTGATATATAAAGTTGCTTAAATATCTAATAGACACGATATATGTAATGTTTGGATACAGGTTCTTTCAGCAAACCGTTAGCATTGCAGTTCGAAAGCAATTGCACCCCTTTCCTAGCAGACCTGTTACTTTAATAATATGAAGCAAACTATTCAGAAATGCCTTAACCAAAAAGTAGAAAAAGAGAGATGTGACTGTCAATTTGACAATGTGATATGTCAATGTCTTCCGTCAATTAAAAATGACAACTGTGGTCTCCCTGGGCGAGTGGTTACAACACCACGCTTTGAACCATGCAGTCTCTCACTTCTGGTCAGCGCAGGTTCGAGTCCCGCTGGAAACTAAGCTGGATTTTGTGAGAAAGTATGTCAGTTTACTTAAGGAAGGGCGGTAGTCTCGAACTCTTCCCTGGTAGAACATTTTAACCGGATTCTCCCCCTCTACCATTATAAATTCTCCTCCACCATAAAACTGAAAAATTGTTTGAGTGTGGCGTAAAACAACATTAAAATTTTTAAAAAAATATCAAACAAATGACAATCTTCATGCAAATGCCTTGAAATGAATGTTACCATTGTGCTCAATACCAAAACAATGAGTCAATATTTAAAAATTCGAAATATCTGGACATAACTTCATCGGTGGTGAACGACAAAACAGAAGAAAAACTTTCTGTGTACAACAAATAAAAATAGCCCTGTATTGTTGTTGTCTTTGAAATTGGTTTAATTCAAACAGAAAAATTTAGAATTTCTGAGATAGTAAAATTAAAAATTATGTATATTATACCTTGAATAAATTCATGATATTATCAATATTGATTACCAATTTCAAATCATTGTCATATAAATGCACAGGTTATTCTATAGTCTGTAGTTGAAATGGTTCAAAAATACTAATATTATTGAATTTTGAAATGAAATTTTTGAACACAATAAGCAACAAACAATTTGCAAATTCCGATATAAAAGTTTATTAAACAAAACATAAAAAGACAAAAAAGAAATGAGTGAGCCCCGCTGAGCCCCTAAAATCCGAGGGTGTTTTCGGTGTGTAACGTATAATGTACAATGTCAAACTTTTGTAATTGCACATCTACTTTGTAAAGATATCCTATGTGTGAAATTTGTTGAACATTTTTAACAAAATGTATATATTAATCTTAGATCAGTATTTTTTGCTGATGAGTGTGGACTAGTATATATTTTTTTGTTTATTGTTTTTTGTTTGTTTGTTTTGTTTGTTTGTTTTGTTTGTTTTTGTTTTTTTTGTTTTTTTTTGTAAAGGCAAAGGAAAGATAACTCGATATATAACGGTGGAAAATTGCGAACAAATCGCTAATACACAAGGAAAAACACCTGCTTTGTTTACAACATGGGCGCAGACATTTTGGACACCCAAAGTTGTGCGGAGGGTAAAATGAGCCCAGCGATCTGATTGGTCATTAAATGAAAAAATTAGTTTTGCCATTAATTAGTGAAATGAAGGTGATAAAAAAGATACATGAATATTGGTAGTACTTTGAAAATTATAGGGTTGACGGTTGAAAATTGAAAGGGAGGGGTCATATGAGAATAGATATTTTCCTTTGGTGCGGAATACTACGAGTTGTAAACAAGTGAAAATTTGAAGTTAAAATGCAATGGCAACCTATACTTTTGATTGCATATTTTGTTATCAAAAATATTGATCTTTCAGCACAGGGTACTTATTTGACTCAGATTTAATAAACGTGGGAGTGACAGTGACCTGAAGTTTTGTAAATTAGCATTGAGGCCTATGGGAAAACATTTGGTGGTGTCTGTCCTATAGAGAAATTCACATTTGACACATGTAGGCTGGATGAAGCTTTAAAATAAGTCATTTTTCTAATTTTTATCACCTAAATTGCAATTCATTCACTTTTACTCATACTTTTAAACAGATTTGAGGGTCTCTATGAAATGGGGCACCTGTTGGGGGTCCACAAGGTGCAAATTTAATAGGTGTGCTGCCTCTACACACATTATTATGCATTTGTTGCATATTGAGATCTCTTAATTTTATCTGTATGTTTTATATTACACCTAGGACTAATATTTTATCATTTATTGGATAAAATTCCATCTGTACTTGGAAAATTCAAGTATACCCCACCCTCTCCTATACAAACATGCACATGTTCTTTGATAAAAAATCATATAGTTATGGTTATGCATAGTGACTAAATTTAGCAAAATATTTTTGAAATGATGTTTATATTGTAAATTTTAACTCATTTGAATTAAAATCAAACCTTTTTGAGGTAAAGACTGGTTGATTTTCTTCTTTTGAGGGCAAAATCTACATATTGGACCTTGTCATTTTACTCGTGCAGTGTATTTTGTACCTTTAGCTCTATATATGTACTGTATCTGAAGGGTAAGAAACCATCTCATTTTTAAGAAAATTGTATTAAACTGCATTTCAGCATTTAAGTCTCATCAGTAAAATATTTCATCATGCCATATACACTGTAAACAGTATAAAAATTAATCTAAATACCCCCCCCCCCCTTATGCTGATCTGTACACAAGAATTTCCACTTTGTGGTAAGGTCATATTGTGTTAAATTTGGGTAATAGATAATTTGTAAATAAAAAATTCTTTAGAAATAGGGCGTTTTAACATTTTTTTGCATAATCTATCAACATTTTAACCTGTAGAAGGAATATTTCAATTTCTTAAATCCAGGAAATATTGTCCAATAAGAGATTTTTATCTAATTATCATACTCAAGTACCTGTAAAGATAATTATAAAGTATCCATTTAATTTTTTTCTGTATTAACTCATCTAATATTCATTCAAGTTGCATGTTTTCATAAGTTTTCTAAATTTTCAGTCATGCATTTTTTGTTTGAATCACCTTTTTTACACCCCCCCCTTTCCAGCAAATGTCACTTAACACTCTCTTGGGGTCATACCAGACAAAAATTAACACCTGATATTGACTTTTACTGGTTTCAAAACTTACTATAATTAAAATTTGACTTAGTTTTTCATCTGAAACAGAACTATAAATATGTCATATCCTTTTAAAAGCAATTTGACTAGCATTTTGCACCATTTAAGTGTCAGTCATTTTAAAGTCAGACTCAGTTATCTGCCATCTGTATTTAATTACTTACATGATGAGACTGTAATTAAGGGATGAAACAAAACATGGACATGTCTGAAAATGATTACATAACATATTTTATATAAATGAACACAATAAGTCTATTGAAATGTGTTGTATGTAAGGGTATCCCCTCCCAGAAGTTTTACACTTTTATTAAGGGTGCACTTCATTCCTTGTCAATAAAAGCAATTTGATGATATAAAAAGTGAGCTTCTACTATTAAGTGAGCTTCAGAAATTCTTCTTTACTTCTGGTGCCTAATTGGTTCCATGCTCATTAAGCAATGATCCCAATTTTAAGTTTTTGTGAAGAAAAATGGTATATTTTGTCACTTTTTCCCATTATTAAGGGGTACCGTCTACCCTTATTTGATATCATGGTCAATATTGGTAAATAATGGTATGAAATCATTCAAAATAATGAAGTATATGTGTTAAAAACAATTCTAAATGAAAATCATGAAAGAAAAAACAGACAACTTCTTCATATAATGCATTTATTTGTTAATATCAATGAATGGGATTGAGAGGTAGGGGTGTGACACATTATAGACTGTGTTTCTCTTCAGGTTGGGTTCCCATCCTTATTATTAAGGGGACTTGGTGTACAGTTAGTGAGATTTCCAAAAAATGCAAAATGACCATTTTTGGCAATGTTTTGGATAAATCTATAGGAAAAACACCTGCTTTGTTTACAACATGGGCGCAGACATTTTGGACACCCAAAGTTGTGCGGAGGGTAAAATGAGCCCAGCGATCTGATTGGTCATTAAATGAAAAAATTAGTTTTGCCATTAATTAGTGAAATGAAGGTGATAAAAAAGATACATGAATATTGGTAGTACTTTGAAAACTATAGGGTTGACGGTTGAAAATTGAAAGAGAGGGGTCATATGAGAATAGATATTTTCCTTTGGTGCGGAATACTACGAGTTGTAAACAAGTGAAAATTTGAAGTTAAAATGCAACGGCAACCTATACTTTTGATTGCATATTTTGTTATCAAAAATATTGATCTTTCAGCACAGGGTACTTATTTGACTCAGATTTAATAAACGTGGGAGTGACAGTGACCTGAAGTTTTGTAAATTAGCATTGAGGCCTATGGGAAAACATTTGGTGGTGTCTGTCCACAAGTTCTGATATTAATAATATTAATAAATTTCATGAAACTCCTGTTAGTTACAGAAAAAGCATCTTACAGAAAATAGAGCTCCGAAAGGTGTAGGAAATGGGTAAATCGTGCAGGCGCAAAACATCTTGTATAGATCTATATAGATTGGGACAAAATTGAAGACTAGATCGTAAATGTAAACGGAATGACAGACGAAAACAGCGATTACTATGGTATACAACAGATGTCTATTTGAAATAACATATTCCATATTTCCATCTACACATTATACAGAAGTAATGAAATAATAATTACCATGATAACATATATCTTTATAAAGATAATAATAATAATGATTCAATCATTCAAATGCTAATAAGCCGATATTAGTCTTTACACCTTGCCAATGTACTTTCATTGAACTTGAAATTGAAAAGTAGTTATTGTCTGCATTAAATGAAAGAATGATTTATAATAATAATGTTCTCATTTTCAGCTGCTATTATTCCTTGCAAAATCTTATTACACGAAAATGATCATATATTTCCATGTAACGTATGGCCTCCGGTAACGAGGTCTTCATTTTAATAATTAACTGAAAAAAAAACAAAAGAAAATTGTTATGAACTAATCATATTTAAAATATTTCAGGTAAATTTGAACATACATACGACTGTTCAGCATATGACCATTTTATATATACACTAATTACTAAATAATATGTTGTAGTAAGAAGGAACATATAGAACAGCATTCAAACCCGATATGTCACTGAATTCGCGCTGGATTTAATTGTAACACCGGTACCGTATTTAAACAATTGAAATATTGAATCACTGGGTCAGTGGAGGTTATGAATATATTTATTCTGTCTTTGTGATAATCATCTTAATTAGCTATTATTCTATTAATTTTCTACATAGACACAACATCAAGTCCATGTTAAAAGCTTCAATCAGTACGCTGTTTGAGCAGTTAAACTAACTACTAATTTTGATTTTTCTGTGACCTCACGGCTTTTTATACCAATCAGCATTGGGTACTTACTCATTCATGTCATTTCTGTACCATATTGGTCCAAAGCGTATTCATCGCTTCCAATAAAATGACATTTAACCTATATCAGTATTAGTTAACAAACAGAAGCGATATTTCCCGCGAAAAAATATAATGTGAAATCTTTTTACTGATACTTTTTGCCGATCCGAAATATGCTTTTGTATACATGTGTCACAAAAAATCCTATTTTTAATTGCAAAATTTACGACAGTTCATGGACATTTCTACTTACAATTTTAGTCAATATAATCTATTGTCTGTAATTACCTCACGTATAGTTATGGGTAGAATTTAGGTCAATATTGCACTTTTGTAAAACCGTTGGACAGACTCTTTACCAATCTGAAATAAATAATTACCATTTACCATTATTACTGACAATTGTCACAGAAGCATCTGCTTACCCTCACCTTCCTAACTTGGCATTCATGATGTGCATTTATACTTCATCACAAAACTCAAAGCAGCTACAACCAGTAGGAACTCAATGCTCTCTGATCTGTTGACACTGGCCTTTGATATTACTATTTTGAGAAATAAAAATATGATAAATGTAATATGATAAGGTCTAAATCACATATTGTATTATATACAGTGAAACCTGTATATAGAGGCCACCCAGGTAATCCTTATATAGATTTGGCCACTATAGCAGGTTTTATTGTATTTCATTTCATTTCAATAGCTACAATATCTTAAACGAGTCTGTATAATATAATGTGAACGACAAGAGTATCTATGTATTTTGAAACATGTCTATGTAAATTAAAGCAGCTTGAAAAGCAATTGGCACGAATATAAGAGAAAAAATGTTTTTGCTCATTTCATGGCGTAATAATTTCCTTTAAGCACTCATCGTATTTCACTAAATGAAACGGTATGCTACTTGTCCGAATGTAAGCAAACTATTATAAAAAATGAAAGCTCATGTCAAAATCATCTATATAACCAACTGCAGACACATTTAGAAAAGAAAGTTTAATTACTATGTATCATACATATGGCCGATCGTAATGACTACAATACAAGAATATAAAGCAGTTAAATTTCAAAGACGTATAATATTGAAATGGTGATACCAATGCCTTACAAATCTTCCCTCAGTATACTGATAAGGAAGCAAGCTTGCTTTTACGACACCTGGTCCCATCTGAATTCCAATTGTTCTTCTTGTTGAGGCTGTTTAAATATCTAATCCGTCTTATTATAATACACTATACTTCACGAAATCAAAATAATATACAGCAATACTTGCTTTAGTGACCACCTGTGTATAAAGACCATCTGGTCACAAAGACCGTTTATTTTGCTGTCCCCAATAACCATCAACTTCTATATAAAGAAAACTTTCCTATAAAGAACGGTATCCCCAAGGAGGCGTTATATACAAGTTTACAGTATATAGATCAAATCAAAATTATTTTTATCCTAAGAAAACATTTTAAATGGACATAAGCTGTGTTTACCGAAAACAATTATTTTTAGTGTTTACTTTTACTACCTGTGCTTGAAGTATGATTACAAGTAAGAGCTACACACAGGCATAAAAACTGTATTTTCCTATATATTTTGTGAAAATAAGGTCAGGTCCAGTGTGTTATCTGTTGTTTTCTTATATCAACCCTAATAGTTAAGAAGGAAAACAAAACATTGCTAATGGCCCGTTAAAGTCTGCCTCACTTTGATATGAAATTCGCCATTTTCTATTTTGATTTATCTTACCATCCATGCAGTATGAACCGCCATATCCGGTTTGACATCCGTTCTTGCACTTCCCATCTAAAGGCGAGCATGCTTCACTGTTGTGGCATTTCCCACATGTACTGGAACAGTTGACTCCGTAATATCCACTTCCACATTCTTTAGTGCATATAAAATCAGCAAGTCATAGCCACATCGAAATCAATTATATGGTATAGAATTTATCACAGTTATAATATATGACTTCAGTTATGTCATCCAGTGGTCGGGTTCAAACTACAGCTTATATATTTCTTTGTAAACATGGTAAATGCATTTTAACGTTGTGTCAGTGTTTTAACAGAAACATTAAGGCACTCTTATAATCACATATCTCTTCTGATTTCTCAGATTTTGTCCACGTGTCCTGTTTATCATAAGACATATAGTTTTATACTGCAAAAAGGATTTTATTGAATGGTACTATTTCGTGTACATACGTCGAGACCTGGGTCACATTTAAAGTGCAAAATATCTCAGATACCAAAGTATAAAACTTTAGGATGCCCAGGATATAGATACAAATTTGTCAAAAGTGGACAACAAGGGAACTCTGGAAACCAAGAGGTGGTATCAGATTCCATGGGGGAGTAAGTATCACCTGTCGACAGGTAAAAACCGCCACTAGTCCACAGTCAAATCCATAGGAAATGCGTGAGGAATAATCCTCCACACAATTGACAGACGTCTCAACAACCGCCAGCAACTTTCATTCTTGTGGCCGTTTTCACCACTTGATCAAAAGATATACATATACTAGAAAGTCAGTATAGATGTTATAGTTTAGAAAATCGAAGGGTCCACAAGGGTGCTCAAACCTCTTTATAGAAAAATACATTAGTTAAACTAGTACAGATCGCATATTTTTCGACTTCAAATTTGCAAGTCTAATATTGAAATGCCCAATTGTCAGCAAGCGTGCCAAAAGTAGAAAATTAGTGTAGTATAGGTTATCCGTATACTTTGAATTCGTACTCAACTGATGAACTCTAATCACTTTTCCTTTAGACAACCTTTTTGTAATATTGAAGCTCAACTGATGAAGTCTATGGGACAGAAACGATCTTCTTGAGCATTTTAACTTTGGTATTATGTTTATAATATTTAGAAAGAAATGACCGTCTTTAGCATCTGTATTTGCACCCCTTTTTTACACAATTATAACTTTGGTATTATGTGTATAATATTTTATCGTCTTAATACCTAGATGCCGCTGCCACTGATTTCGTAATTTAGATAGCAAAACGGGAATATAGACTATTGGGATATTTATTCTTATATCTTATATACATCATTTAGGATAAAGATAATAAAGCAAGGACTCATTATTTCCCTAAATAACATTAAAAGTTTCCATGGATCTAATATTCATTGATACATTTTCAAACTTGTTTATTCTTACCATTGTCACAGTAGAAACCTTGATAACCCGGTTGACATCCGTTCTGGCATTCCCCATCTACAGGAGAGCATGCTTCATTGTTGAGACACTTCCCACACGTTTTCGAACAGTTGATTCCATGATATCCATTTCTGCATTCTTCAGTATATAGAAATGCAGTACTTTATTCAAGTCAGAGCCACGTCGAAATAATTTTCATCATGTTATACTTATTACAGCTTAAAAATGTAATTATATAGACCTAGTGTTTTCTAGTAATCGGGTTCAAACTACCTAAAATGTTTGCATAAATATACCTGTATAAATCTTTATAAATGCATCATAACATACTTGCTGTGCTTTTTATTGAAAAAATAATAATGCAGTCGTATACACAAGTTCTGATTTGTCTGACAATTACACATCTTCAATTTTAACATTTCCACTTTTAAAAATTAAATAAATAGAATGATGTTGGGATATTGATTCAAATCCCTTACAAATTTCTTTTAAGAATACGAATTATGAAACAAGCTTTTGCTTTTTTAATTACATTTAAAGTTTGCTTCAATCCCATATTCATAGATTTTCGAATAATATTAATCTTACCATTTGTGCAGTTGAAACCTTCATATCCGGGTTGGCATCCATTCTTACATTCCCCATTTATATGCGAGCATGGTTCATCGTTGTAGCATTTTCCACATGTATTGGAACAGTTGACTCCAAAATATCCACTCCTGCACCCTTCTGCATATGTAAATCAGCAAAACATTAAAGTCATAGCCACGTAGAGATCATTTCGAAGTTATAACAAATGTACACTATGCAATTTAGTAATCGATTTCAAGCTTCCACCTCTCTATATTTTTTCATCTTAGTCCTAAAAACGTTTGTATAAGTTTAATTGTAGTTCCTTGTAAATGCATTTTAACTCTGACTTTGACATAATTTGGTAGAGCAATTCAGACAATCGTATAAGCACATATTATTTCTGACATTTAAAGTATTTTCGCATAAACATGTATACATAGTTCACGAACAGTGATATTATAAGGGATATATATGTGTAGAAAAATAATATTTTATTTTACAGTACTTTTTCATTTCTAAGATAACTCGATCCTTAAATCCCATTTAAACACTTAGTTATTTGACTTTGATCACCATGTTACCACATTTCAAGCATATACGAAATAGTACGGAAATAGGAGTTTATGAGATCAAAGAGACCAACAGGAGCTTCAATGATGAGATATCATTCATATTTCGTAGGTCTTGAAGTCAAAGTGACCGAATCCATGTTTGGAAATTATTCACGAATTGTTAAGACTTTCAATTTACATGTATATATTATTCATATATTTTTGGCGAGGCATTATAGTCTCAAATCATATAATTCGAATAAAATTCAATGTCCTCCAACGGGAAGTATCGTTAAAAAATAGTAAATATAGAAGTAAGTATATCTTCGAAGTTATTTCGATGTGAATTATATGTGATATTGAGTGTTTTACTGATTTTTTCGCTTAATCATATGGTTTTGTATGATTTGAGATTTTTATAACGATACCGATTTCTTGTTAAAAGTATTATAAAGTAGTATCAATGGATATCATTACGTACCTTGTTCACATCTAGATCCGTAAAAGCCGCCAATACAACCATCAATACACGTCCCGTCGTTACATGTTCGATTTCCTGCACAATTTCCACAATTCACATAACATTGTACGACTTCACAGTCATCTGAGAGAGAAAAAGGAGAATATATATATATATATATATATATATATATATATATATATATATATATATATATATATATATATATAGAGAGAGAGAGAGAGAGAGAGAGAGAGAGAGAGAGAGAGAGAGAGAGAGAGAGAGAGAGGGGTGGGGGGGGGGGTAAAATAAAATACCTAATGGGAAAAAGAATTTTAATATTTCCAGTATGATTTCCAATCTTAGATAGATAGATAGATAGATAGATAGATAGATAGATAGTTGGATTGATGGATGGAGGATCGGACGGCGGATGGACAGACAGTCAGATAGATGGATAGACATGTGGTTAGTAGGTAGGTAAGTAGATAGATATACCTTGTCCTTTAAGATATCGTAGTAATATATAAACTGCAATCGCTGCAATTGCAGCGACAAGTACGAAAACAACTAGTGCTATAAAGATGCATTTCAAAGTTCTTGAGAACTTTTGTTCTGACTTCATCCTGCTTTTCTCGTTACAAACCTGCAATATATAAATTTCTGACAAGAAATACGTACAAGGCGGATTGAAGTGTGTACGCATAGCATTTGGAAGGTACCCGTTTGCTATGCATAGGGAGCAAAAATGCGTGTTCATATTTCATAAGTTTCACCACGTTTTCTCTACGTATACTTTCATATTGATATGAGGTAATACAGAAAAGTACGTGACTGCATCCTTGTCATTCACCATTTAATATGTTATAGCAATGTATCATACATAAAAAATGTAAAAAAAGTGGTCATCGAGTTCATATTTAATCGTATTGATGTGACCCTGCGCGGGTATAACGTATCTTCTGAACAGCTTTCTTTTTAAACCTGTCTTCTGTTCCTCATTCAAATAGTAGATCAATACAAGCGATACAAAATAATCATTGGCCAATAAAATGCTATCGTACGCGTAAATATAGATCAACGTAAAAGGTGAATGGCCATTCTGCATTTGCGTAAATATAAAGCAAAGACATGGGTGAACAACCTCTCTGTAATAACCATTAGCCAGGATGTTGCTTTAAAATACATCAATTTAGCAGATGTTCGTGCAAAAGACCAAACAGTAAAAAATGAATAAAATTACAATGAACAGAAACAATGTTTATCATAGACAAAGGCGGATAAAAAATAGAAAATTCCTTTGCAAATTTAATTTCAATAATGTATTCAAATATCGATCTCATATATACCAAGCGCTATATCTTCACAGTTGACATGATATTTATATACATGTATGCCATAAAATGTGTAGTTGGTCGGGAAAAAACATCAATATAGAGCAAACATACAAAACATCTACATATGGTACAAGCCAAAATTAAATTATCGTCATGACCGAATATATGATTTCTTTGTTCCTCTGTACATCTGTAGATACTTTGAGGGGGGGGGGATGCCAACTCATTTTCAGGTAAAAGAGTGTTTTATCAACTAGATATCATATCATTGTTCTCCTCACACTTGTTGTCAAATCTTGTACATAAGCTTTCGTGTGACTCGTTATTTTT
>BROG01000802.1:62500-135000 GCA_030159075.1 Atrina japonica
GTTGTCATGGCAAAAAGGAGAAAGAGCCAATCGTTGAGCTTGGAGGCGTGTCTATGACCGGAAGTGAAAGGTTGTGGGGGCGGCCATCTTGGCTAAGGAGCCAATGAGAGCCTTCGTTACAAGAGGTTGGGTCACGAGAGGTCACGTGAGTTTGCGAGAAGTCAACGGGAAGAGAGAGAAGTTGGGTTTTTCCAGTTTTGAGCTGAGAGTGAATCTATTTTTAGAACCGAAACTTTGGGGTTTTCCAGTTTTGAGCTGAGAGTGAATCTATTTTTAGAACTGAAACTTTGGGTTTTTCCAGGTTTGTGAAACTCGTAGTTGGTGGCGCCACCGTCGTTAAGAGTGTGCGAGTGCGCATGCGCGAGAAGCGGTAGGCCGAGCCCGTCACTGTTAGTCGTCGAGAGTTCTGTTTCAGGTGCGCAAGCGCGAGAAGCTGTAGGCCGAGAAAATGTAAAATGATGGGTCTAAACATATAGTAATAAAAAATTCAAACACTCACCCTATGTTGGTAGTAGTGGTTTTTTCTGACGATGTTGACTCTTCGAGCTGCGGATTGCAAATGAGCTCTCAGAGGTCTAACTGAACCTATACTCTAGTCATGTGACTTTTTTTTTGTTTCTATTTTTAGTGCATAGAAAATAATCTATTCAATAAAAAATGAATACTCACCCTATGCTAAAAGTAGTGTTTTTTTCTTATGATGTTAACACCTCGAGCTTCGGATCTCAAATGAGTTTTCAAAAGCTGAACTGAACCTCTCTCTAGTCACATGACTTACTATATTTAGACTTTTATCTCATGAAGTGAATACAACAAAAACACAAAAAAACACAAATAAAATTTAATGCTGAATATACGCGACTAAATAGTGTGTAGTCACTGTTTTTTAAACTCACCGCTACAGAATAATACATACTTTCAGATAAGGTTTCTTTTCGAATAAGTTGGGTGGCCCTTAAAAGGGCCGTTGATTGCTCCGGAAAGCTGAATAAGAAAGAGACTCTAATATCTGTCGAGTAGACGTCGCCAACGACGAACTTCTCTTTCTTTTTCTATCATCAGTCGATTTATCTCGGCCTTATGTTGTCGAAGATTGGCTAATGCTTCCTGAGCTAGTACGTATTGTACAGGTACTGGAAGTGTGAAGGGTCATGGTCTAGGTGGTTCCTGGTGTTGTGTAGTCGGTGTCGCAGGGGTCCCACCAGAATTGATCGGACTGCGTGGCCTTACTACAATACGTGTCCTCTGTGTGAGAATGATTCGCAAGTTTCTCTCTTCAGGTTGCATTTCCATGTCAGATGAGTTATCCATGATGATGAACTAACACCGAGACTTAGACAGTACTAGCTTATATAGAGTGAATGACGTCACGTATTGATTTTTTCCCACGTCTAGACATCTGGCCACCTGTTGTTGACAGTTTTGACACTTGACATCTGAACACCTGTTTTTGACACTTGGCATCTGAACACCTGTTTTTGACATTTTTTACACTTGGCATCTGGCCACCTGTTGTTGACACTTGGCATCTGAACACCTGTTTTTGACATTTTTGACACTTGGCATCTGAACACCTGTTTTTGACATTTTTGACACTTGCCACCTATTGTTGTAGTCTGTCTAGACATCTACGTCTAGACATCTGGCCACCTGTTTTACTGTCACTATTATTTCACCAGGGTCTTATTCTTTCTCTGAATCTTTTACTTAGAATCTCTATAGCTCGTGTACGTCTCATAGAGTTGTGTTACACACACTATAACGCTTGTAGCCTTATTTTCTCTTGCTTAGAATCTCTATAGCTCGTACGTCTGATAGAGTTTGTGATACTACTACTCCGTCTCATAGTTTCTCAATGGTGTTTTTACACCCTATAACTCTTGTACCTTTGTGTCTACCGTGTACTAGTATTATGTTTACACTATAGGTGTACACCTTATACCCAGATAAAATACATAAACAACGAAAAATATTTTTGTTCAAATGTTTTAATGTTTTAATTTTCACCATGAAAAAAGGAAATCAAACTGTATTTTCGCAGAGGTTTAGGGGCTTATCCCTCTGGAAAATGTACAATAATTGAAAGAAAAAAAACTTAAACTGTCACTTCATTATGAAGACGGGGTGCCAGTTCCATCAAACGATACACCGTATCCCAAAGTCGGTTTCGGTCTGTTTCTTTGCGCCATTGAGTAGCTCTCCAATCTGGACAGTAGAATTTCTGTTTGTAGACGTCTCTAAATGCTTTAGGGATGCTGGATTGCTCTAAACTTTCTTCAAATTTTTCCAAAATGTTCATTTCGTTCACCGTGTCTAGAGCCTCGTCAAAGTAGTGAAACATCATTGTGCCGTCATCATACATCATCAGGCAGGAATGATGATTTTGACTCGGGTGATCAATCTCACAACCGTAACATTGAGTGTTGGCTACTTCGCACATCTTGTTTTAATATGGCTTCTGCGTACACCATGTGCCATTGACTATCAATGGATTGACTGTAGCTCTGCTCCATGTTGTAGTTGATGTTGACGAAAATAACTAGTGTAGTGGTCCACAAGCAAAAATTCATCTGGTCCGTTTCAAGTCTGAACTGCAGTTTTAATAGCTGAGTGAATCACGTGACATCCCATCTATTTATTTTTAGTTGCTTGTACACAATTGTCTCTCGATCATGTCACGGGTTATACCGTATATCTCCCAATAGATAGGATTTTGACGTAATTCACTTACATCTTCTGTAAAGGTTTCTAATACACATAAGCGGTTTGTCGTAAAAATCTCATCATCAAACATATGATACACAATCCCTATAAAATGTGCGGGTGTTTTCACTCCACGTATATAAGTATTCCAATCAGGAGTACATCGTATCTGATGTTTCATTCTTCTGCGTAATAGAGAACAGCAGATCATCCATACCGTTGCAATCATGATTTCTCTCTGTGTGCACTCTGATGGGATGTCAGTCTATGTCATACCCATCAGGTCACGTGATCCCATGAATCGTTTCTCTGTACTCGCTTCCAATTTTCCATGTTTTCTCTTATTTCTTTTCTCTCATTTCTTTCTATTTCTTCTCTCTCTCTCTCCACATGTTCACCTTTCTCTCATTTCTTTTCTCTCTCATTTCTTTTCTCTCCACATGTTTACCTTTCTCTTTTTTCTCTCTCTTTCATGCCCACCCAACCTTTTCTTTCTACTTTATATTGTTTTTTTAATTCATAAATAACTCATAAACAAGTCTATTCACTCAACATTTTATTACCCCGCTCAAACTAGAAGTAGTTCATGGAGGATTAGGGCCGTCCCTCTAAGACTACGTACAGTGATACCAAAAAGCAATATTAAACCGTCAACAAAGAGTTTATTACGTCTCACTACTACGGTTGATCTTGCCCATACAGCGCGGAGCAAAAGAACGTCAGCTTTTGTCCTAGATCGGTCGGTTCGGATTCCTTGACGTAATTAAACCCATACTTGTCGTGACTGACAGGACTGATACACGGTTGATTTAGGTACAGGTATGCGATATTGCTCTCTAAACCATCTCCAAACAAAACGATCGTTTAGTAAAGGATCAATGTTTCTTCTTCGTGGTCTAGGTTGACGACTTAACGATTGAAATAAAACATGACTAGGGACACCTCGATGTCTTTGACGTAAATAATATACACAGTAATGTCCACAAACTTTGGTGCAAGGGTGTTGATACATCTGCTGATTATAAATCACTCGATCTGCATGGCGTTTCATAAACTGATAGATATCAGGATAGATCCATGGAGGTAGCCCATACGAGTCAAAATATTCAGCGGTCTGTTGACCTATGAAATGAATGGCAACCCAATGCTCTCCTGGTTGATCGTGAGGATCTGTATTGACGATAAATGAATGTTTGCCATAAGGTAGATAGTCCGGTAAAACGTCCCTGGGGTATACTCCGCCGACGAAGGTCCTACATAAGGGTCTCGTGATAAAATACTATTGAGTTGATGAGCATTCAAGCCTTGAATACTTTGCATGGTTTCAATAGTATATAGCTACTTCTCTCTGTTTGTTGATTTCTAATACGTTATCAAATTCTCCATAGACAATGCAGTTCACACTCTCTGCTAAAGCTTGAGCAAATTGAAGTTCGATGCGTAAATTTCCTGTTTTTATCCAGTGTAACTTGCTCTGATCATTGTCTTGATCAGCTGTCAAATCGAAACCACACACAAGGTAAACCCTCTTCTATAGTTGTCAATGGTCACGGAAGGGGCCCAGTCTTCTCCTAATCGACCTAATCCTTGATATAAGCTCAAGTATGAGCGCAAGTACAAGTTGTTTTCAAAGTCAGGTTCTAAAGGACGAGTGCAAAGACTTTCTCCATTGATACTAACATCCACTTTAATGACATTAAAATGTTGAAAATAAAAAGGATTCTTTGTCGCATCTCCATTGAAAGCGGAATTGCTCACCATACCTACTACTATACGTTTTGGCATTTGACCTTGATACAAATGATCTGTAATCTTTGAACGTGTCCCAGCAGGAATGGTAAACGTTTTCACTTCTACACGTCTCAAGGGAAATTTAGCAGTACTGGTATTCATCTGTTAGTTCATCTGATTCAGTAAAGTTGCAATGGGTTTCACTTTACGTACCACTAGATACATTTGTAATATCTTCAAATAACCTAATTCACCTCCTCCACACATCATGTAAAAGGGTTCACGACTTCTATTAAACCTTAAGCGTACATCTATACCATTAGGTAGAAATCGTTTCTGTTCAAACAGATCCAAATGGAGACGATCCATCATATTAAAAGTTTTACTTTCTCTGATACGTTCATGACGATCAGCTAATCCTGAGTTTTTCTCGGCGTCATCATCGGCATGAGGATTCAACTTGTCAAATCGTCCAGGTTGATCCTTGTACCATAAACTGGTAGCACTAATCTGATATTTTAGCGTTTCGTTAGAAAAGGACAGCAACTTTTCGAGATAAGCTCGATAGGGATAGGTATCAGTTCCAGGAGTGATCACTTTTCCATTTAGATTACAATCGATCTCGGAAAACAAACTATGCAGCAAATTTGTTGACGGGAGTGATTTGACTATCATCGGCTAGATCAGTTCCATCTTGTTTGACGATTTTAGCTTCTACGTACACATAGGTCTGGTTCAAATCCAAATACTCATCGCCTTGTCCTTTAATTTCAAACTCAATAGGAGCAGATTGTGTATTGACACTAGAGATGGGGTAATATTCCACCCATCTTCCTTCTTCTAAGGTTACATTTGGTGGGAGGGACATTAAACAGCTCTAGTGCTTCACTACTACACTCACAGGAATCTTTTTGCATCATCATCTTGTTAGTCAAAGATATCTTGCTCTCTTCCGACCTGTTTAGATTTACTTGTAGAAGTAGACTGAAAGGGACGGCTCATTCGTTTCTTTTTTATACTACTGTTTGTATGACTCGTTGCTCCTGTTCGTTTCTTGCCTGCTAAACGAGAAGCGACATGAGAGGGGGCACGAGCTAATGTTTTCTTAGGACCCGTCATTAAGTTGCTCACGGCTTCTTTTCCTCGTTGAACAAGAGCATTTTTCAATGAACGTTTATTTTGTATCACATCCATACCCGTATTCAATGCAAATTTAGCTATATGAGGAATGGCTTTCTTCATGGTAGGTTTGAGAAAGTCTGACCAAATACCTTTGCCATATTGCATATCCGATGATCTGGGACTAAATGCGCCTACGAGTGTATTGACGATACTCCCTGCAAGTCTTAATGGATTGATGATCCCACCTCTCTGAGGAGAGATCAGACCATGAGTTGTTCTCGTTAACGATTGAGTCAGTTTAGGGAAGAGAAGCCCATAGCCTTTCTGACGGGGTACCCCTTTATGCACGATGAGTGTCATAATGTGTCACTATCAATACAGTCCTTAGGAAGGATTCAAACGTGGGGAACTTGAAGTCTTTATAGATTCAATGATTTGCTTTGGGAAGGTAGTTTTCATACTAGGATTAGGCATGATGTACCCCATACACCCACTTAACATAACCATCCAGAACTGACTATTGTCATCTTTCAAAGCCAAATGAACGACACTAGCTATGATGATAGTAAAGGCAAGAATGACTTGAACAAAGAATACAATTTCATTTCGAGGTATGTTTTCTCCGCACCATTTCCAAGTAGTACTAGGCGTATGACTCACTCTATCGGGTTGTTGCTCGGTGGGCTCATTGTTAACTCTGATAGACACTCGGCTTACCGAGTCTACTGGTCGATCAAATTGGATTTGGGGATCCATGAATCAAAAGTAGAAGGATATCCTTTCCAATGTATCTTCACTTCTTCTATAACTCGATTTTTCCCTACACGCCTTTTTCTATGATCGAGAATCTCGTCGACTTCATAGACATCATCGGTTTTCACAACGGGTTGTAATTCAGATTCGTAAAATGTACCTTCCAATCGTTCTTGGTGATCATCCTGGATGTAATACACATAAGGATAACGATCAGGTACTCGTTTCTCGACCGTGAACAGTTCCGTGGTCCAGTTAGGTAAGTATCCCTTATCAAATGTACGCTTCACTTTACTGATACGTACGCGATCACCTGTATGAAACTTGGGCAATGGACGGTTTTTAGAAGGGGGTACCATATAAGGTATCCCAGACTTCTAACACATTGGAAGGATTGACTTCTATGGGACTTCTACCGATACTACGATGGATACGATTGATTATAAGCTTGAACAATCTGAGGTAGAACGTCAACATAACGACGTGAACGAGTATAAGTAAAATATCTCCACATGCGAGCTTTCAGGGTCCTTTGAAAGCGTTCTACAATACTAGCTTTTGTTTCTGTATTATCTGTCGTAAAGAAATGAATATCATGAAACGTTTGACGAAATTCACGATTCAAAAACTCTTTTCCTTTATCGGATTGTATACGAATGGGACGTCGTCCTTTAGCTTGTTTTAATAATGCTTGAAACCCTCGTACCATTTCTTTGGCAGATTTATTTTTCAAAGGGATGACCCAAGCATATTTAGATAGAACATCAATGACACATAAGAGAAACGTATACCCATCATTGTGTGTCTTGATGTTGGATACATCTGCTAAATCTAATTGCCATTGTTCATCCATATCGGTCACTCTCGTTTGGTTACGAGGAAACTTTCTCTTGATAGATTTATGAAGCGTATACGTGTCTTGTTCTTTTAACCATTGTTTGACTTCATTTAGAGAAATGGGATACTTTCGACGTTTCACTTCTCGATAGAGAGGTTGTACACCTGCATAACCACCCCGATTAGAAGGATCATAATAGATGGATGCTAATTTGCCATTTTGCGAAGATTTTGAGTTTTGATCCATTCTGGAAGATGAGAACTCTTTTTAGATTTTTTAATGGTAGACCAGGCCGTAGGAGTCAATCTTTGCCAATCCTTCACCATTTTCTGACTAAGGGGAGTCTTTGCAGAATCTTTTATGTCAGTAGAAGGAAGAGAAGGCATAGCGTCATAGAACCCTGTGTCATCTTCATCATCATCATTATCCAGAGGTTTAGGGGTACTCATAGCCTTTGGTTTTACAATAGGTTGATTCATCACTTTGATATAATTAGGGTTACGTATCCAATCACGAGGAACATTCGATTCCACTAATCCTTTTACAAAACTATCAAGTCCCGAGGGTTGATACCCTTTTCTAGGTTGTGTTCGTAAAGCATCAGTTACGAGATCGACCATATTGGTCCCAGGGACGGTCTTTCCTTTGTATTGTATTTGACCGTCTTTTTCCCATGTTAGTACATCAGAATGTTTCTTGAGATGTTTAAATAACAGAGGGACTTTTGGTTTTAATGGAGCAGTGACACTGGATGAAATAGCTGTCATAAGATCTTGATCATCAGAAGACATTTCAGGTTTAACATCATCTTTGACTTCTTTGACTTTATCTGTTTTCAGAGACCAAGGTCTCTCTTCTACAGGATGACGAGCTTGTTGTAGATACGTACGGTATCGATGAAGTTCTTGACCAAACTTGGCTACCTTAGCTTCAGGAGTCAAATCATCACGATCTACAATCGTATCTAATTCATTACCTAAACGCACCGAAGATGCTACTTCAGGTGTATGAGGCAAAGGATTTAAACTTCTTTCTCTCCATTGTTTGAGTTCTTCCATGGTCGTCTCGGGAACTAAGATCATTTTTTCGTGTGCTCATGGTTATAGAATAGATTTTAAGACAGGAGAAGCTATGGCTCCTAGTAATGGCGCTAATAAGGGTAAGATAGGTAACACACCACCCTGTTGATTCGTTAGAATTCGACGTCGTTGAGGGACAGTCAATTGAGGATGAACTAGTTTCTTAAGACCCGTTTCTTTGAACCCAAGTGCTGTTTCTGGCGTTTTGTTAAAGGAATCACTCCTTTAAGATGTTATACACCACTTCACAAATTTTCATGATCGTATCATCAGGGGCATACCGTAAGATCATCTTTTTAAACTCAATAGGATACTGCTTTTGTCCTAAGACTTTAATCAAAGCAGCATGAGATTCAAGCCCATGCTTACTTTTTCGTGGTGCCATGATGTCACTACAACTAAGTATTCTATACAAATGACTCAATACATGATCTGAGGTAGTTTTATAAACCTATATCAACATAGGATGTTGAAGTCGTTTATGATCTTGAAGTTCTTTACTCGTAGTAAAAAGAGCCCGACACCATAGACATTTGTAGCTATTCATATATGAAGTAGCCTGTGTCTTAGGCTGACTGGTGATGGGAGATCCAAAGGTAGAAGCAAACGAAGGTAAACGAGTAGACTTTGGAGTAGATGTAGCATGTTTGTTCAGCTGAGATGATACATCTTTAGCAGTTAAAGGTTTTGGTAATAAGGGAAATAACAAAGACTGCTTGGGAGTATTAGTAGGGGTAGACTTCTTAGGTACATTCAGTGACTGTAGGACTGCTTTTAGTCTTAGTAATAGAAGGTTGTTTCCGTTGTGTAATTTTGATATTAGGTCTACCAGGAAGACGTATAGGTTGTCCAAAGATAGATGTTGCAGTAGCAGAAGTTCCTGCTACAGGACTGTTGGTTACAGGTGGAGACGGTATTCGTGTAGGAGTAGCCTGATTCATTGTATTAGCTTCACGAATCTGTTTCAGATTTAGTTTTAGAACCAATGGTGGGTTCTTCTTCTTAGGACTCTTCTTCTTTTTAGGGCTCTGCTTTCTCTGCTTAGGAGGAGGGGTGTTTTTTTCTTTTTAGGTGCAGTGTTCTTCTTGAGACGACTAGCCCACTGTAACAGGGATCGAATGATTACCCCACCTAAGAACCCTGCCCCTCCTCGTTTTAAGATAGCAGTTTTCTTAGCTTCTTCATCAGCTTTTGGGTCAGCAATGATTTTTAAATGATCAGCATTTCTCTGTATTAACGTTGCTGTAGGTTTAGTCACTGGAATGGTACCAGACAGAAGATTTTTAGCCCCATACCAAACCATTTCAATAAAGCGTCTCTACCTAATTCTAACAGTTCTTGACGCCTGACGGGATCTTTCTCCAATTGTAATTTTCTTAAAGTAGTCACCAGTTTACTGGTGGCTTTAGGTAAAGGATTCATGATTCTACGTTAACAGGAATACGAGAAATGACACCCTAGAGAAAGTGACTGTCTACTTATAATGTGTATACAACACTATTCCTCCCGTAAACCAAGGATGAAAACAGATCTGATCTTAATCTTAGATTATCAGGGTAGACGATGTGAGATCAATCAAGAGATAACCATGAGGACGATTTGTAGCATCGTGATAAGCATGGTTTAAACCGGGTAGGTCTAATTGACGTGATAAGCTGGTCACTTGAGATTTATCTCTAGGATTCTTAAACAGGACGAGATAATGAGCATTCAGACTTATGGTACGATATTGCTTAGCACGATCAAACAAGTTTTGAGTGATGTAGATCACACTTGTGTTTCGATGATGAACTTTACGTGTAAACCATTCTACGATAGAATCGAGAGCTTTACTGCCCATCATATCATCAAAGACAAGTAGGTGACGACGAGATGGATCAGTAACTAAGACTTCGTCATCCTCAGGTATGTTTTGAACGAAGTGAACTTGATGTTCCCGTTGTAAGATTTCATTCACGATAACACCATACAATTTTGTCGGGAGGGGAATGAATCCATTGATCCTTCCATTCTATCAACTGTTTTACAAATACAGTTTTCCCTGATTTGGTAGGTCCCGCCACAACCATGGTAAATTCATGCTTTAATTGTATCGTATCGGGAGATATGGACTGATAGTAGGCCATTTTAATACTAGTCATGAAACTGAGAGATGTAGTATTATATACATGGTCACTTCAGTCATGTATTATATACATGGCCACTTGAGTAGTGTATGCATAAAACATCTAAGGTATAAGACAAAAACGTTCCGAGTAGTAGTAGTAGGAGTCATGAAACAACTCATACTCCGAATAGACCTCTGACGTCATTGATTGCGTGCGCGTTCATGTCTCTATATAAACCAGACATTTGGTGTGACTCGGTATCAGTTCATCATCACCATGGACAGGTTTGGAGATATTCCAAGTGAAACAGATTTCATTAGAGGAATTCGTCGGTGTTCGTCGCCGAAGAGAAAAGTGACAGTAGTGCGACCTACTCCCCGTCGACCAGCATTTCTAGCACGTCCGCCGCCACCACCACCTTGCAGCTCTATGGTACCACCCCCTAGACATCCTCCACCCAGGGCTGTACCATCAGCGCCTCCACTGCCTGAGCTGCAGTATACCATGGCTCAGGCAGATTTGAGGATTCTGAGGCTGCAGGAGCAAGAAATTAGACGCCTGATAAAAGAAAAAGAATTGCAAGTCAGTCAGTTGCGACGTCTGATGGACGGGGAATAGGGTTTTTTAAACCCGAAAAAACAAACGGCCCTTTTCAGGGCCACCTAACTTACACGAAAAGAAACCTTAACTGAAACGATGCAGTTTTTGTGTTGTGTTATACTATAGTGGTAAGTCTAGTAGTAAGTAAGTTAATTCTTTTTACTTGATTGAACAAATATTATGAGATAGAAATCAATTCTAAAAATAGTAACATTAAACACTTGAGAAAAAGTTTAGTTAGAAGGACAAAAATTCAAAACGAGGCAATTCTAAAAATAGTAACATTAAAACACTTGAGAATAAGTTCAGTTAGACTACTGAGAGCTCATTTGGCAGCCGAAGCTCGAAGAGTCAACATCGTCAGAAAAACTCTCTCTGGGTGAGTGTTTAATTTTTTATTTTATATACAGTAGTACAAAAAAAATATAAAAAAATTGTTGAAACGATGTAAGTGAACAACTTCATACTTTACACTTTTACTACTTTGTCACTTGTGTCACGTTGAGACTTCATAACTAAGAACGTTGCGCATGCTGCAAACTTTGAGAACGGTACACACGTTGCAAACTTTGAGAACGACACACACACTTGATCACTTTGACAAACTTGGAAACATGAGAACGGTACACACTTGATCACTTTGACAAACTTTGAGAACAACACACACACACACACTTGATCACTTTGACAAACTTGGAAACATGAGAACGGTACACACTTGATCACTTTGACAAACTTTGAGTACGTTACACACTTTCATGTTCTATGGTTCTCACTGCTGCCGTGAGATTAGTCAGTCCCTGGAAACTAGATATCCCATGATTCCATACCCAAGATGGCTACCCTTCCTATCCTTCCTGTTTCGCTACCCACCCACCCCTCTGGTTTAATGCCTACACCCCATATAGAGTCATCACCCCTTTTGTTCCACACCTATAGTCTATACAGAGTAATCTCCCTTTGTTTCACCTATACAGTCTATACAGAGTGATCTCCCTTTTAGTCCTACTCATACAAGCTATAAAGAGTAATCTCCATTTGTTTCACCTATACAGGCTATACAGAGTGATCTCCCTTTAGTCCTACTCATACAAGCTATACAGAGTAATCTCCCTTTGTTTCACCTGTAAAGTCTATACAGAGTGATCTCCCTTTGTACATACTCGTCACTCTACAAGCCTAAGTACAAGTCTTAGTTCAAGCTTGAATCGAGCTCGGCCTATCGCTTCTCGCGCATGCGCATGATACACAACTCTTACCGACGGTGGCGCCACCAACTACTAGTTTCACCGACGGTAGCACCACCAACTGCTAGTTTCACAAACCTGGAAAAACCCAAAGTTTCGGTTCTAAAAAATAGATTCACTCTCAGCTCAAAACTGGAAAAAACCCAACTTCTCTCTCTTCCCGTTGACTTCTCGGGAACTCACGTGACCTCTCGTGACTTCTCGTGACCCCAACCTCTTGTAACGAAGGCTCTCATTGGCTCCTTAGCCAAGATGGCCGCCCCCACAACCTTCCACTTCCGGTCATAGACACGCCTCCAAGCTCAACGATTGGCTCTTTCTCCTTATTGCCATGACAACATGACCTCACTTCCGGTATGACGCACTTCCGATATAACCTCACTTCCGGTTGTGACGTCACAGGCGGCTCTCCGGCGGGCCATTTGAATTGACCAATCAGAAGCCAGCATTCTGATGACGTCATCAACAGCGCCACTGGTGGCGCCCCCTAGCGGCAAAATTCAAATGGCCCGCCGGAGAGCTGCCTATAACTACTTACTTATTTGTTTGTTTGTTCGTTTATTGTTGTTTAACACCCCACCCAAGAATCTTTCACTTACATAGGGACGTCAGTAAATGCCAGTGAAGGGCTTTAATTTTTGGCCTATGCTCGGCACTTGCAGACATCGAGCAGTGATGGTTCTTTAACGTATTGACACCTATTGCGACACGGGACCTCGGTTTTTACTGTCTCAGTCCGAAGGGCAGGAAAGTCACCTGCCGCCGGCTGGACTCGAACTCATAACCCAACAAGCAAGAGTCGAGCGCGTTACCGACTGAGCCATTCCGGCTCCGGAATATTAGGTTCTATGTATAAATTGAAACTTTCATGGGGTGTACTAATAATTATTAATAGATGTTTGTAATAACGTAAATGAATTTATACATAAATCAGCACAAGCATTTACCAACAACAATAATGTGAGAAAAATATGTTGGGAGTTATATAGACAAGCAATCAAAATTGTAGTTTTGCGAGAAAGATAACGGCAAAATAGAACACCATGACTATCATTTTGTTTTAATAAAAAGCTCTATTTGTGATGATCTTATACTAAAGTAATTTTTGCACTGATAACACTATTTGACGTTAAGGTTTTTTTTACAGTGGTTACTCTTAGACGGATTTCGGCTATACTTTTAGAGATATTTTTTGGCCTTGTATGATGCCACTTTATCTTAGCTTTAGACAATTTCGTATGACCGGTTTATAGTTTTAAGAACTATTAAGTGGACGTGAACATATAAAGATCTGTCACGGTTCATCATAACAGAGTGCAATTTTAAAGAGAAAAGTGGGGAATCATTATTTTCCGGGTATCATTATTTTCCGGATAAACAGAAGTATGGAAGGGACACGTGGAAAAAACATATTACTTATGTCGTGCGCATACCCCCACCCCCCCCCCACCCCTGGATAGGCGAGGGACATTTTTTTAAACCATGAAGGGTATCAAAATCCTTTATTAAACACCAACAATCGTGCATACGACATAACTATCTCGTACGCACGACTTAATATGTCGTGCACACAACATAAAAACAGGACAAAAGTATATCAAGTCGTGTGTTCGACATAAAAAATAAGGAAAAAAGTATTAAGTCGTGCGCACGATGTAACAAATGAGAATAAAAAGATATTAAGTTGTGCGCATGACATAACAAATGAGAGAAAAAAGTATTAGGTCGTGCGCACGAGATAAAATGTTTATGTTTTTTCCATACTTCCGTAGTTTATCGCCTATCTGGAGATGAATATTTATATCATGAAGTAATACGTGCCAGATATGAAAATTAGATGACAGGAAAGTGATGACACTTTCCATTTTTACAACAGATAATTTAACTAAAATTAATTTCTCTCCTCAAATGAAGTGTGATTCCGCAGAATACCGTCAATGAAAATATTACATAATCTGAATCGACTTGGCCAAACTTTCAGATGACGTCATGTAATCTTAGTACAAACTATTATGAAGTAACTGAATGCAATGAGAAAACTCGAAAATGGTCTATTGCGTTCTCATTGTAGGATTTACGGAATATCATTATTTGGATTGCTATTATCATATCGTTTGAATTGACTCGTCACCAAAACTTCCTCATGATTGTTGGGGAATGCGAGATTTGTATCGCTCTCTGGGGTCAGTTTATGAAATAATGTTGGCCGTCGATAATCTATTATGACGTCTGTATAATAAAACGCTAATTTATTTGCTATTCGGAAAATAACATTTTTATTGTCCCCGTCGACACCAACTATTTCCAGACGCTTTGTTTGGTGCTATTGCCCTCATAGTCAATAAAGTAGTGTATGCTCATTAGTTGTACATTTTCCATGAATTTGTTGCGCAGGTTTTTAAAGATAAGACGAAATTAGTTTGGTTTATTTGGGTTTTTTTTTATTTGAGTTGCGTTTACGATACACCTTTCAAGTTATATAGCCAATTTTTAATGGTGGAGGAGATAGCTTTGTTTCCTAGAACTTGGAAAGACTTTCAACCTTTCGCAAATATACTAGGACATTTTTGGGTTAGGTTCAAGTGGAATTCGAACATGAGACAGCACCAGCCACATATATTTGGACCACAAACGGCTCATGAAATAAGCTCTCTAGTGTACAATGATATTGAGTTTCTCCATGATGCTTTATTTACAAAGAACGTGTACAAAATATATATATATAATATATACGAAACCGACTAAATCATAAAGCTCACAAATGACAATTGTTTTTGTAAGACAGAAAAATAGAGGATTACCTCATCGGTAATTCCAACACACGTTTAACATGATTCCTTGATACTCCGCCGAATAATATATAAGGTACTTTTTCTTGTTTTACCTTCACTCCATCAAAAATGTTACATATTTCTGATCATGGATAAGAACCTAGTCGTATCTATGTCTATGCATAGCTCAAAAGACGCATTTACATTTTATATTTGAGCATCTGTTAAAAACTTCCAGTTGATGTAAATGAGTTTTTCAAACAGATGGATATACACAAAGGAAACGAATACAGGTAGATACAAATATTTCAAGTCACATTTTAACAGAATGTGTGACTGAATGAGTAGAGATTGACAGTATTGATCATGTACCGTAATCGTGTAAACAAGTGAAGAAAAAACAACTTTTAGTGATGGTTGGGAAAGATGAACATGGCAGACAAGACATTTTTACAGAAACCTTTTTGTCATCGAGTAACCGCTAAACCGTCATTGGATTGTACGATATATCGAATACAAAAATCAGTTATCGAACATAATCACGTATATTTTGCATTTTTGATGTATTTAAAAATAACAATGGTCGTCTAACTGATTTGACCCGCCGTCTATCCATGTTAGATACGTGTTTATACAACAATTAGTGTTTTCTTTATACGTGTCACTTGCTTTGCTTAATCAAGCGGGAGTTGTTTGTATTTTATATCTGGGAGATATTGAATTGCATTACTTTCGCCTTGTGTTTGTGTTTACGACTCTTTAGGAGTGATCTGAGTAATGCACATTACATAACGAGGCCTCCAATGTCTAGTCAGCGCTGACTCCAGCATCCACGACAAATTGTCAGAAATTTTGTGAATACACGTACGGAAGGTTAACTGTTTCACCTGTCCTTCGGATGAGACAGTAAAAACCGAGGTCCCGTGTCACAATAGGTGTCGGCACGTTAAAGAACCCTTTACTGCAAAATGGCCGTAAGTGCCGACCACTGGCCAAACTTTGAAGCCCTTCACCGGCATTGGTGATGTCTCCATATGAATGAAAGATTCCTGAGTGGGACGTTAAACAAAAATATAATAATAACAACAATCGGGTTTTAAAACAGAAAAAAATAAAACCTGGATGATACTGTAAAACGGGTGAATTTATGAGTGAAGCTCAAAACAAATACTTAATAATAAATATCAAGCTAACAAATGTTGTATCAATGATTGTATATTATTACGGGTCATTTCTAAATGTGACATAATTTGTAATAAATTAACATTTGAATACTGAATAGAAAAAATAAAACGAAAATCAACATAGTCAATGTGTTTCTATTCATAACATTTCAACATTCAATTTACAAAATGAAAAGAGCCGGCCTGACTCAGTCGGTAGCGCGTTCGACTGTTGATCATGAGGTCGTGAGTTCGAGTCCAGTCGGTGGCAGGTTGGTTTGCTGTCTGTTGGATGAGACAGTAAAACCATGGTCCCTTGTCACAGTAGGTGTCGGCACGTTAAAGAACCCTCACTGTTCAATGGCCGTAAGTGCCGAGCATAGGCCAAAATTTGAGGCCCTTCACCGGCATTTGGTGATGTCTCCATATGAGTGAAATATTCTTGAGTGGAACGTTAAACAACAATAAACAAACATACAAACAAAATGAAAAAAGAAGAAACACAGCGCAACAGTATCAATAATATATCGAGAGGTTATTACCTTTGTTGTGTGCCCGTTTTTGTATACGAATATATTCTAATAAATATGTGACGATCCTGTCTGGACATAGTGATTTTTCTGTGATCTGTTATCAACTTTATTATCATATAATTTCTGTCTCGCTTTTTTCTAATTTTCTCCCTTTGACACCGTTATACAGACGTTTTAACAAAATTCGTCATTTCCGGTTTTGATTACATTATTTCAGATTAGATCATTCGGTTAAACCCAAGAATAGCTTTAGTGCTTTCATATACAATAGGTTGATTTTCATATTGTGGGTCAATGTGATTAAACAACCAAATTGGATTAAATAGTTTTTTTTGAAAGGGACATAAATTTTCACTAAAATTAGCTGTTTAGATTAACGAAGACTTGAAATAAACATTTATGTCCAAAAACATTTCGTTCAAACTTTTTCTTTACAAGAATACTTCATTTAATTTGGTTAATTAAATAAGGATAATATATATGCTCTAACATAATATACCGGGGGATGGAAAATATATCTTGTATCATACTGCTTACTCTAAACGTGTAACACAATGATTATATCACTACCCCATGTATGTTTCTCTAGAGGTGAAATTTGGTATCTTATAAATTCAGCTTCCCTGCAGCTATCATCCCTGTTTTGTTTTGGGTTTTTATTGCAATATTATAGACATCTATTTTACAATTAATTCAGCTAACTGTATGTTTTCTTTTTGTGTAGTTTTTTCATACGCTACTATTGTGTCTATTTGATGACACAGGGCACAGTTGAAGTTTTGGAGTTGACAGTGTAATACAAATGTCCACAATATTACTTTAGCTTAGAATGGAAGATGTGACCAATAAAATAATAGTAAGCCATTGTACAAGGTCCAAAGTGTCGATCAGAAAATAAATATACCGGTATGATCACGTATTTTCTACATTACAATACGTAAGTGTCATTAGGGATAGGTCTGGGTGCATGTATAAGATCTGTGTTATTTTATTGTAAAATTGTTGTTTTCTATTATTTTAAAAGAACAAATTAGTGTATGCACCTGCGTGTTAGTCATCTGTGCATTAAACAACTCTTAAACAACTCTATTCAGTCGGAATCATCAAATGAAAGTGGTGGTCGACGCCTTGTTCTGGGGATACCAGTTTGTTATTTTTTTTTCTTACTAATTTTGTTTCACCTCGCAACCACCGCAACAGGGATATTTCTTAGTATTGCGTAAAACGTCACTCAAAAAACAAAACATGTATAATGATAAACATAACATCATTTATTGTTTAAATTATTTTAACATCCAATAGATAAATGATATATACAACGAAAATAACCACAACATAATTGAAATAAAACTACCGG
The DNA here is from genome assembly GCA_030159075.1 of Atrina japonica. Taxonomy (NCBI): domain Eukaryota; kingdom Metazoa; phylum Mollusca; class Bivalvia; order Pterioida; family Pinnidae; genus Atrina; species Atrina japonica. The sequence continues at coordinate 80,506 of BROG01000802.1, forward strand.
AAATAAAATCTGATTTCCGGTATTCAAATTAGACACACGGGAACCTCTGAAAATCAAGATCCCCTGTCGACCGGGCACACACGCTGTGAGTTCACAATTAAATCAATATTCAAATAACTAAATCGTATAAATAAATTCATTTCAGATCAGAATTCTATGTAACTTTAATATCAACTAAGTTTCTTAAAAGACCATAAACTGTGTTTACAAGTTTTTGTACTTTTACAACTCGTACTTGATTTACAATAACATATATATGCACAGGCATAAAAATCTTGTATATCTATATATTTAGTGAATATGCCCAATGGTTTTCATATGCAAATAGTAAAGATTAGTTAAACAATTGCAATTGAAAACATGCCAAACCTTGGTTTCTCAAGCAATTTGCACAAAACATATATTAGGAATATAAGAGTTTTTTTTATGTCTGTGGATATCTCTTTCTGTTATTGTATATTAATCTAAGTAGAAAAAAAAGGTAAAAAAGTGAAAATGTCTCTTTAATATATATCGTCAGTTGCTGTACTTAAAAACACATAATACATAACAATATAATAGATAAACACAGGTCTGTTCCCGTCATAAGAGAAAATATGAATTGTATGGTAATTTAATGTAAAATGTAAATGATTAATGTTTACAAAATGTTTGTACAAGTTAAAATGAACAAATACGATATTCAAAGCTCCATGTCCATTAGGATATAACATATTGGGTATAATAACAAACTCAGAATGAAGAACAATTGCACACTCCACGCGGGATGGGACAAGGTGTTTTTTTTTATTACAGTCAGTCCCCAGTAAGTAGGCTACGCCAATTTGATGTAAATGACCATAAATGACCTTGGGTAATGCAGTCTTCTTTTTAACATTTGCTACAAAAGAATAGATAAGCGAGATTTAATAATCATACAACACAGAATATTTCATGTAAAAATCAACATCCCATTATTAAACCACTTTATTGCATGTGTATCAAAATCATCAGGAATGTATGATAATACTCAGGATATGGTCATTTAAAATACAGAGGCTAAGTACTTATTGACTTGAAACAAAGGGATATTCTGTATTTCAATGAAATTGTAACACTACCATTCGACTATCCGACGTTTTGATTGGCCAAAATCACAATGTATAATGGTGATTTCCCTATACAATCTATAGCAAAAGTTCTTTTTTCAACTTTTCGTTTTATTTTTCGTTTCTTTTTCTAAACACACACACACACACACACACACACACACACACACACACACACACACACACACACGTATATATATATATATATATATATATATATATATATATATATATATATATATATATATATATATATATCTGTTGCCAACATTGTATTTTCTTAAAATCTTTAAATGTTTAATTATCGCAATCAATTATCCTTGACAATTGCAATTTTCTAACATATTTCTGAACTGTGAACACCATTCTGATATCCACGTGTTTTACATATTCAGTGTAAGTTGGATATTTCAACTAGATATATAGTAAACAGAAATCCTGATTCTGAAACACGGTTTCACCACAATAACAAGTAACATTTACGTTCTAGAAGCGTTTACGTACCCCACATTTCTAACTAGGCATCCATGACGTGCATCCATACTTTACCACCACAGCCAAAGCAGCTAATATCAGGGCCAAATCAATACCTTGTGGTTTGTTGGTACTAGCCTTTGTCGTTACTATTTAAACAAACAAAATGTAAAACAGTGTTAATCACATGATAAAACATCCTAAATGTTCAAAGGCAGAAGCTACAACATCTAAAAATGGCCTATAGAATAAAAAAATGCTACTTATATTAGCCATGTGCGTCGAAACTTTTATTTGTATATCTGATAATGAAGTCTTTTGAACAGCTAATCATTTAGTTAAGTGTTCGATTTAATATACAGTGGTACTCTGCCTAGTATTTAGGTGTAAGTGAAAGAACTTTTGACGGAGGTAAGGAAAGTAATTTCAAATGATTAAAAAATCGCAGGTAAGATATTGTTCTATGTACAACCAAAACCTTACCTAAATATCATCTCCCGTAGGAGACCACTTCTCATTTCAGACCACAAGTTTTCAGTCTCTTGGTAAATAATTTACAGACCTTCAATGAAATGACCAGCTCACTAATCAGACTACTTTGAGTCAGTCAGAAAGGTGATCAGAATAGCGAGGTTCCACTGTAACACCTCAATAATGAGACCACTTTGAGTCGGACAGAAAGGTGATCTTAACAGCGAGATTTCACTGTATTGTATCAACTAAAACGTTATTTTAGTAATACCATTTTAATCGTGTACAGATATAGGCCGTTTCAATGTGTAAACTATTCGAATATTGAACAAAATCGTTACAAATCATAAGCCCACCATGGGAACAATGATAAAGAAGAAACCTTGTTTTGACCAAGCCACGAAAGCTATATTTAAATCAGAACTTTGCGTGTCCTACGATAACACTAAAAGTTTGCCTCGATCTGATCTTCAATTACATATTTTCTATGATGTCATCTTACCATCCTTGCAGTAGGAACCTCCATATCCGGGCTGACATCCGTTCTTGCACTTCCCATCTAGAGGCGAACACGGTTCACTGTTGCGACACTTCCCACACGTCTCCGTACAGTTGACGCCATAATATCCACTTCCGCATTCTTCCGTATAAAAAAGATCAGTAATGTAATTAAATAAGAATCAAGGTGAAATTATTTATTTGAAACTTGCTTTAAATTTAACGGCGGTTATGACCGGTTAACAGGGATGATTCTTCCATGGCTCCTGTTCCCACTTCTGGTTTTCCTAAGTACGTGTTTTTCAAATGTTCATCAAATATCTGTTTTGCTATTAATATTTTATGATGAACAAAATATTAAAAAAAAAATTCAGGAATTTTGTAAAAGGACAACAGTACGATATATTTAACATTAAATTATCAACAAAATCAACATTGTTTCTTATGTGTTTCCAGAATAAATCTATCATAAGTGAAACCTCGCTATTCATACCATCTAACTGACAAAGTGGTCTGATATTGAGGTGGTCCCTTTTTCAATATTACTGAAGAGACTGGGAATTCATGGTCTTAATTGAGAGGTGATTCCCTAAGCGAGGTGGACATTAGGCGAGGTTCCACTGTACAAGGCATGCATGTTAGGACCCTAGTACTATTTCCACATGTTCTGACAACAGTTTTAATCGAAGCAGTGGTACATGCATAGTCTGACTGCGATGAACTTAAAAGGGAAGACTACGTTCTCTTCGAATTCAATGACGTTCAAAATTTCAAGTACTACATTTTTTTACATTGAAATAAGGATATGGTATAAGTCGTGGTAGTGTGTCCACATTCGAGGGAGACAACTCCTATAACACTAATACATATATTTTGTTTTTTTTTTCGGGGAGGAAAACCAAATGATTTAAATCCATCCAGTGGATATATATTGTTATGCAAGTTAGTTTTTAACTAGAACAATTAGGATAATACTTTTTAAAACATTTTCATATTGGCTCATTATTTCAGCAGACATTCCCCACCTAGATATGGACGTAATCAACCTAGGATGAGTACATTTAGACGAAAGTTTTATTATGGTGCAATGTTCCGGGATATAGAGATTTAGGCAGATGCTGTTATACACGTCACCATGTTACATGGTGCTTTACGTACACTCAATCAACACAGGTCTCTTGTTTAACAATGATTTGATTTTTACCAATAATATTACATCTATAGACGGACGTCCTCAACACATATGGGGTATTAACATTTAAGTCATTTGATATGGTTTTCTGCGAATATAGCGATTAGCATTTAATGGCGGGAAGTAAAAGTGCAAGCCTTGTTTAGATACTCATATTTTCAATACCAAAAGGGTTTCGATAACGAAAATGTATTTAACATTATACATCAAATTAGATACATAACAATTATCTCCAATTCTTAACCAATCACTGGTGTTAAACTGATAGAGGTAAAATGACGGAACTGGAAGTAGACAAGATTATTTATGGCGCAATGTTCTGGGATATAGAGATTTAGGCAGATACTGTTATACACGTCGCAAGGTTACATGATGTTTCACGTACACGCAATGAATGAAGATTCCTTGTTTAACAAATGGTTTGATTTTTACCAATAATATTACATCTATAGATGGACGTCCTAAACACAGATAAGGTATGAATATTTAAGTCAGTGATATGGCTTTCTGCGAATATAGCGATGATTCATTCAAATTTCATTAAGCGGCCCCATGACCGAGGGGTTGCAGCATCGCTATTTTAATCATGAGGTCTCGAGTCCAGCTGGAACCTAAACTGCCATTTGTGAGAATGTTTGCCAGTTTACTTGCGGAAGGCTGGTCGTCTCATCCCGGGTAGGTACATAGTAACCGGGTTATCTCCTCCACCATTAAAGCTGGCATCACCATATAACTGGAAAATGTTAAGTGTGGCGTAAAATATCATTCAAAATGCTTATTCAAACACCATGTCTGCCATGGCATGCGCATTCATTTTTAAGTAATCGTTTTTCCGAGAAAATCTTTACATCTCAACAGTTTCCACGATTCTGATAGTTCAGTCTCTGATTTGATTTTTATCTTGTATTAGACTTGATATCACCGCTGAGATAGTTCAGAATTACCGTTCTGGTCGGTTTTATAAAAGTGGGCGAAATATCAAATAAAATTATAATCTGTAATAGTATCTCGTCTCCATCCCGAGTTAAACAAAATTGCTACCCCTTCTAGAGGAGAAAGAAATGTTGAATAAAATATTGACAGTCATACCTTTGTCACATTTTAAGTCTCTCCATCCTGTAGCACATCCTTTGAGGCATGTTCCATTTACAGGGTTACAAGGTGCATCGTTTTTACAATGCCCACAATTTGCCGCACAATCTTGACCGTATTTCCCTTCATCACAATCTTAAAATCAAATTATTAATTAAACAGAATAGACCAATAAAAAATATATTAGATTTTGTATGACCAGAAATTTTAGCGAGGATTCAATTTAGGCATTATCAGCAGGTAAGTTAGTTGTTTGTTTGTTTGTTTGTTTTATTGTTGTTTAACGTCCCACTCAAGAATATTTCACTCGTATGGAGACGTCTCCAAATGCCGGTGAAGGGCTTCAAATTTTGTCCAATGCTCGGCACTTACGGCCATTGAGCAGTGAGGGTTCTTTAACGTGCCGACAACTACTGTGACACGGGATCTGGAGTTTTACTGTCTCATCTGAAGACAGGAAACCAACCTGCCGCCGGCGGGACTCGAACTCACGACCTCACGATCAAGAGTTGAGCGCGCTACCGAATAAGCCAGGCCGGCTCGCAGGTTAGTTGAAATCGTTAAAACTGAATATGGCTAACAATTCATTCCTCATCGTAAGTTACAGGTTTTTTTTTAAACATAAAATCGCTAAAATTATTTCTCGCTAAAGTATAAACATATTTTAGAGGAAAACGCTAAATTTGCGTCTCGCTACAATTTCAACTTTTTTGGTATTATTTTCATGCAATATAAATGTTAAAAGTGTATGCTACTAAAAGTTGGAAATTTTTTGTCATTTATGACTAAAATTCTTTCTCAGGGAAGAAAGAAAACGTTCCATGACTATGTCGTCATATCTATTTTTATATTTTGAAAGTAAACATATAATTATGTCAACAGCAGTTTTCTATAAGCAGCATAATCCTTTTTTGGCACACATGAAACGAATGTCAAATAACGTAGCTTATCGGATAGGTCTACGTAGTAACCAATCCAAAGAACAGTCAAAATTTAGACATTTGCTAATCAGATGCTTATTTTGTCGCTTTCATTTAATGGCGGGAAGTAAAAGTGTAAGCCTTGTTTAGATACTCATATTTTCAATACCAAAATGGTTTAGATAAAGAAATAATACTTAACATTATACATAAAATTAGATAACTAGAAATTAAAGATACAACAGAATCAAGTACACACGCTTCATACTTAGACATTTTACTTAATATAAACACAGACGGGAAATTAGTAACTAAGCTATCGGCTTTCCCATCGTAAATTTTCCACATTTAAGTAGTAATATCCCTCAGTTACCTGCATATGGAGTTTATATTTCACAAATGATCCGATATGCCAGGGCGTGCACAACATATGAAGATTTCATATACAGAGGTAACCTACTCACTGACAAATTATTGACACAGGGATATCGAAAACCGCGTTAATGTCAACGTTCCCCAAATTTTATGGTCGGTATAATAATCTTGTTTGCGACTACTCTGTTTCACTAAGTGAAATGTTGAGTTGCCTTTTCGTTGGCGGTTGTTGAGACGTCTGTACCCATTGTGACGAGGATACACTCCTCACGTGTTTCATTGGACTTGACTGTGGACTCAAGGCGGGTGTGACCGGTCGACAGGGGATGCTTACTCCTCCATGGCACCTGATCCCAACCCTTGGTTTCCAGAGATCCGTGTTTGTCCATTTTTACCGGATTTGTATCTATGTCCTGGACATTCTATTGATTTATACTTTTGTATCTGGAATTTTTATATACATAACAATTATCTCAAATTGTTAACCAATCACTGGTGTTAAACTGATCGAGGTAAAATGACGGAGCAGGAAATCGACAAGATTATCTTATGCTAATTTCCCCATGTAAACGCGATTTTGCCTAACATTACTCAAACACAAGGTTGATCTGTACGGTTTGGGTATGCACATTTGTTCTTGATATCTTACATTGCATCGTTGCCAAGAAAATAGGCATTGACAATTTTTGGAAGATTATCGTAACTCAGAAAAAGAGTTGACTGTTACCTCGAGCAGTTTAAAACTGTAACCTTTAGCATGTTGTTTGGGTTTCATTTCTTCAGACAAGCAAATCCCGATATCAAAATTGTTGCAATATTCTAACCATAATATATGATTGATTATTTAATAACCAACAAAGGGATATAAAACACATTAAAATGAAATAGGCAGTACGTTTTGTGGCATAAAAATGGAACAGATATATACCTTTCCAAAATTATTATAAAAATCTTGTAAAATACCACTACATGACCAAAGTAAATAATTTATACATATAATATGTATAATGTATATGACAAACGATATTCATGAAGCAAGTAAATTAGTATAAGTATGTTTGATGAGATAAATGACTCAGGACATATACTGGGACACATGTGTCTTACTAAGTTTACGCTATTTCTATTGTAAATGTAAACAAACGTCCAAAATAATCCAATACAAAGAAAGTGTGGTCTACTAACCATATATCGCTCAAATTACAGGTTGTTTTCGAAAACTAAAGGATTAAACATGTCCTGAAACTCTCTAGGGCGACGGAGACGCTGGCATTCGCGTTTATTTATCCCACGGCGAACAAGGGGACGGTCATTTTCATTGTTAAGAATTACTTAAGTCAACTAGAGTATATTTATCACTTCAGAAAGACATTTGTCTGAGAATTTCTTCATGGTCCACAACTTTACCCGAGTAAAATCTTGAAATTGAGTAAAAAAAATTCTGAGGGTAGTTTTATGTTTCTGGGCCTGCACAGACCAAGTTGAGAATATTCTCAGATTTATTTGAGTTTTATGATGCCAGACCCATATTCTATAAAAGTGGAGTATAACGAATCTAAAATTTGACAAATCCATAAAAATACATTGTATCCGGGCTTCACCAACTTTCCGAATATCATCAGATTATTGCCTTCCGATATTAACTAGATGTCAATGATGTGTTTAATAGAACATTAGCGGCCATACCGTGATTCTCCATCCAATTAAAAAGTAACAATAGACCCTTTAGTAGTAACTGCAGTCCTGTGACTTTGCCAGTCTCCCGGATGGCAAAACGATACAGATTTTTGGAAAATGGTGTCAGGAAATAATCAGTTACTATAACGACGTCTTTGTTTTTGCGGGTATGACCGGAAGACTGGCAAAGTCACAGGACCACATAAATAAAAAAGAGAAAGATCCAGTCAAATCCTCCAAGCAAAAAATCTATACTTTTCAAAACATGTAAAACCAGAATGATTTATTTGTGCGTCTTGTTGGATATTACATCACCGAAAACATGTTTTTAATTAAATGGCTGCATTCCTAATTTTGTCACATCTAATGTTTTTTCCATCCTACAGCACATCCTTTTAGGCATGTTCCGTTTACATGGTCAAGCTTCGTTTGATAGGTAGAACTAAATGGTAACTAATCAAAACATCTAGGAATTTATTTCTTAAAAATATCATTTTTCTCTAAATTTGGTCATTTACATTTAATCATAGACAGTGGAACTTAAAGCCTGATTTTGATACATTTACACTTAATCTTCAGTATCAAAAGAGTTCAGATGATGTCACTGAACTTAACATTTCACATCTACTAGGATAAGCAACAATTTTGTAATAAACAGCAGTAAAACATAAAAGAGATCTGGACAAATACGTATATCAAAATAGTTTTATATAACCAATGGAACTTATATTCTGGTTTATTTTGTTTGTTGTATTGGAGTTTTACATCACTGTTAGGTCATTTTCAGCAATACATTAGATATATATTTATATACGTTTAGATTAATTGTTTGGCCTTGTATGATACCACTTTCTTTTTCAGAAATCTTTTTTAAAATTCGAGCTAAACCGATGGAGTCTAATTGACAGAAATTATCGTCCAGGACCCAGGTGCACAATAGGTTGTTAGATTTAACGTGAAGTTAACCAATGTTAAACCAATGGGCTTCGTTAGATTTATCAATGTGTTGTGAAACAGGGTCCTGAGCATTATAACGTTGGTATCATGTTTATAATATGTATAAAGTATTTGTAAAATACTACGGACCTATACCGAGATAACCAGCAATGTATTCCCATATAATCAGCCCAATTCCTTCCCACTGAAGCTATCTGACAGAGACGTTGTTTGCTTAATCAAATATTACTCGTCATACCTTTGTCACATTTAATGTTTTTCCAACCTGCAGCACATCCATTGAGACATTTACCGTCTAAAGAGTTACAAGGTTTGCCGTTTTTACAGTGTCCACAAATTGAGGAACAGTTTGGGCCGTATTTCCCTTCATCACAATCTTAAAAATCAAATATCAATTATCCTGAAGAGAACAATCAAAAGTAGATAAAACAAAAACAAAGATTATATTTAATGCAAAACAATTACCAAAGGCTTATACTAAAGTATTTCGACTAAAATGCCCTCCCAATGTTAAAGTCAATCTTTCCATGCCTATGTCACTTCCTTTTCGTTTTGAACGTAAATATACCATAATGGTAATATCTGAAATGTAATATATATTAACATATCAATATTAATTTCCTTCTCGCACTCGCTTCTCTCTCACCTCTCATGCATCTCTCTCTCTCTCTCTCTCTCTCTCTCTCTCTCTCTCTCTCTCTCTCTCTCTCTCATTTTGACATTAGACCTTATTTGCCAAATCTACGGTCAAACTTGTCTATAATTGCCTACAAGGAAACACTGAAATTTAGTCTTTAAAGATAGGTGTCATTTATAATAATATTTTTAATAATTCACCATAAAAAGTTAATAAAATTATATTTGAAAGACATCTTCAAACAATGTTTGAATTCATGGAGACACGAAAAGTAAATATAAACCTTGGTTCAAACTTTATATTTCTGTTATACATAAACCTAGCACCTGGTATTTCGGTACCAAATATTTATCTTTTACTGAAGTAATATTTGGCATTTATAACAATTTAAATTCCAAAAGTTTCTAAAGCTAAGATGGTCATTTTTAATGGTCACTTTTAGACGGATTTCTATACTCTTAGAGTTATTATTTGACCTTGTATGATACCACTTTTTCCTTGGAAAATAAACATATACATCATATTTATAACCACTAGGTCGTTACCACTGCAGGTGGACCGTTTGTGTCCCCAAGGGTATACATAAACCTAGTACCTAGTATTTTGGCACCAACTGTTTGTCTTATACTAAAGTAATATTTGGCACTGATAAAACCATTTAAATTCCAAAAATTTCTAAAGGTAAGATAGTCATTTGTTTTACGATGGTTACACTTAGACGGATTTTGGCTATACTGTTAGAGTTATTATTTGGCCTTGGAAAATACACAGACATATTAAACTGGATCTCAAATGATGACGTCTAATTGACAGAAACGATATCGTCTTGAGTATTATAACTTCGGTATTATGTTTATAATGTTTTGTTAAATTAATGTTAATGCATATCATAATATGCTACCTCTATGGGCATCATATGGCTGAGGGTGGTGCATTGTACTTAAGACATGAAGTTTTTCACTTCTGGTCAGCGCATGGTTCGAGACCAGCCGAGAAAATTTGCCAGTTTACTTTTGGAAAGCCGATGATCTCTTCCCGGGTACATTGTAACTGGAATATCTGCTACACCACCAAAAACTAACCGACACCATATAACTGAAATATTGCATATATATAAGAATATTCCCATTAAAAGACGCAGGTGCCTTGACTAATTTCCGGTTAGTTTCATATCTTCTTTGAAAATACAGTCAAACACGTCTTAACGACCCCCCCTTATATAACGACTTCCTGTCCATAACGACCGTATTTGGACTGACCCTTGGGAATTACAGTATATTTGCTCCCTATATAGCGAGCACCTGCTTTACGCGGCCGGCGACCGCTGTATTTTGTCCGCCGGTGGTTGTCCTACTTGCGTGTAGTGACTGCTTATACACTTACTATTTTTGGAAGGGAGATAACTCGTAGATAATTCTCGCGAGACAATTCGAGACTTAATCAACAACATGGCGCAATACAAGATGCTTTGACAGTCACAACACACCTGGAGGTGTCAATTAAAGTCCCTGGTAGTAATTAGGCACTCGGACGTGCTTTATGACAGGGTGGTTTTACAACCAGGAAGTTACAATAATCGCTGACTGATTGTTGTTTTGTTTTCGATCATCAATTTATGACCAAAGTTTCCGGTGATGATTACTTAATCGGCGAGGACTAAGACTTAAAAAAAAATCCAGAAAGGACACACTTTGTGACAAGGTGTTTTTACAAACAGGAGCATTTAAATATCATCGCTGAATGCTTGATGATTTCTTTTCGCGTATTTTGGAATGCTGTAACTAATCGAACACCACTTGATTAGCAAGTCAACATCTCAATCCAAAGAGTAAAATCGCCGGCGCTCGTAGCATTGGATTACGTCTAGTAAAATGATAATTAAATAAATTTCATCTATCTACATCTTTCTGTACATTCTTACACTTCTGACGCGTGTGACTTACCAACACAGACCACCGACTTTGATCACATTTTAGATATTTGTTTCAGTTTTTATTATGTATCGTATCCTCGATGTACATGTATAATTCAATTACATCATAAATTATTTTAAATTATTTAAAACATTGAATTATTTCATTGTTATTATATTTTCATTATTTACATGTTATGCATGTATTAGCTACAAGGATTTTCTATGACCATTTTTAGTATGGTTAAAGGACCCTTCCCAATGCAAAAAATGGCTTGTATTTTCCCCAAAAGATATAAAAAATGCCAATTTGGATTTTAAAAAAATGAATACTTCCAGACCCTGGAGTTAGGAAAATCCCTTTAGTAAATAAATACAATATACATTTAATTATGTAGTTGGAAATAATGAAAGTCATCTCCGATACCTTGGATGTCATATCTCATGTGACCCTTTATATGAAGACCACCTGTCTATAAAGACCGTTTTTATAATTTCCCCTGAGCGGTGTTTATAAACAAGTTTTACTTTATTGCTGGAAAGCCATATGATATACTTTTGGAACTGAGGTTCAAGAGTAGCAAGTTAATGACCTCTTCTTATCATTAGTCCACGGCGCAGGTAAAACCATGGCGGAATATTTATCGAAAGCTAAAATTACAATTACATTTTTAATGCCGCGTGAGGGCAAGGAAATAATCCACAACCTTAAGGTGGTAGGTCTAGTAATTTGCTACTTTGAAATCGGCTAAATATCAGAATTGCATTGCTGTGCTTGATACAGGATCAACATATCTAAAAAAAAAAAACATAAAATGGTCATTCGCATCTCGGACAATGACAATGGCTGTGTTTTCAGATCATAACTATATTATGGACTACATGTAGGTGCTGAACAGTGATATTAGTTGTCAGCCGGTTATGAAATGATTGATTTACGAGGGAGTCGTCAAGTACTTGATAATTAATATGAGCCCATTTTAGTTGAAGTTTTATTGCAGAAGGTATGCATTTATACAAGATGTATTAGTCGTTTGTAATATGAATGGAATAAAACAATATTTTGTATTCCAGCTTACTTTGGTTACATTTATCAGTCTTCCACCCTGGAACACAACCACTCGGACATACTCCGGTCTCTGTATCACAGGTCTGTCCATCCTTACAGTGGCCACACTTTAAGTTGCAGTCCTGTCCGTACGTGCCCACTTCACAAACTAAATGAAAAAGCATGAACATTAAGAATTAACACGCTGTTTTATTTACATTTAAATTTTCATTCATACAGTCCATCGATCTTTTTCTCGTCATTTCATTCGATGGCACGCAAAATCACATTATTTAATAAGTTTATCGTAGTTTTTCACAAAGAGATTTCGAAAAAAACTGGTTTTAACTAGAGAATAACTATCGTAATTTTTTGGTTTGTTTATTTGTTCATTGTTATTTAACGTCCCACACAAGAATATTCCACTTATATGGAGACGTCACCAAATACTGGCGAAGGACTTCAAATTTTGACCTATGCTCTGCACCGAGCAGTGAGGGTTTTTTGACGTGCCGACACCTACTGTGAAACAGGACCTCCAGTTTTTACGGTCTCACCAGATATAAGAAAGACAGGAAACCAACCTGCCGTCTGCGAGACTCGAACTCACGATCCAGAGTCAAGCTCGATATCGACTAAGCCAGGCCGGTTCATGTAATTTTTTGGTGTGATTTTAGAGTACAAATTTGCTGCTTTTGCTATTTTAACTCAAGAGACTGGGAATTTATTGTCTTAGTTGATAGGTGATTCCTTAAGCGAGGTGGTCGTTAGGTGAGGTTCCACTGTACAAGGCATGCATGTTAGGACCCTAGTACTATTTCCACATGTTCTGACAACAGTTTTAATCGTAGCAATGGTACATGCATAGTCGGACTGCGATGAAGTTAAAAGGGAAGACGACGTTCTCTTTGAATTCAATGACGTACTACACTTTTTACATTGAAATAAGGATTTGGTATAAGTCATGGTAGTGTGTCCACATTAGAGGGAGACAACTCCTATAACATTAATACATTTTTTTTTCGGGGAGAAAACCAAATGGTTTATTCTATTTAATTTAAATCTATCCAGTGGATAATCATTGATATGCAAGTTATTTTTACTAGGATAATACTATTTTTGAAACATTTTCATATTGGCTCAAAGTTTGAGCAGACATTCCCCATCTAGATATGGACGTAATCAACCTAAGATGAGTACATTTAGACTAAAGTTTGGTTATGGTGCAATGTTCCGAGATATAGAGATTTAGGCAGATGCTGTTATACACGTCACCATGTTATATAATGCTTTACGTACACTCAATCAACACAGGTTTCTTGTTTAACAATGATTTGATTTTTACCAATAATATTACATCTATAGACGGACATCCTCAACACAGATGGGGTATTAACATTTAAGTCATTCAATATGGTTTTCTGCGAATATAGCGATTAGCATTTAATGGCGGGAAGTAAAAGTGCATTTTCAATACCAAAACGGTTTAGATAACGAAATTGTATTTAACATTATACATCAAACTAGATACACAACAATTATCTCAAATTGTTAACCAATCACTGGAGTTAAACTGATCGAGGTAAAATGACGGAGCTGGAAATAGACAAGATTATTTATGGCGCAATGTTCTGGGATATAGAGATTAAGGCAGATACTGTTATACACGTAGCAAGGCTACATGATGTTTCACGTACAAGCAATGAATGCAGAAAATGGTTTGATTTTTACCAATAATATTACATCTATAGATGGACGTCCTAAACACAGATAAGGTATAAATATTTAAGTCAGTGATATGGCTTTCTGTGAATACAGCGATGATTCATTCAAATTTCATTAAGCGGCCCCATGACCGAGTGGTTGCAGCATCGCTATTTTAATCATGAAGTCTCTCACTTCATGTCAGCACAAGTTCGAGTCCAGCTGGAACCTAAACTGCCATTTGTGAGAATGTTTACCAGTTTACTTGGGGAAGGCTGGTCGTCTCATCCCGGGTAGGTACAAAGTAACCGGGTTATCTCCTCCACCATTAAAGCTGGCATCACCATATAACTGGAAAATGTTTAGTGTGGCGTAAAATATCATTCAAAATGCTTATTCAAACACCATGTCTGCCATGGCATGCGTATTCATTTTTAAGTAATCGTTTTTCCGAGAAAATCTTTACATCTCAACAGTTTCCACGATTCTGATAGTTCAGTCTCTGATTTGATTTTTATCTTGTATTAGATTTGATATCACCGCTGAGATAGTTCAGAATTACCGTTCCGGTCGGTTTTAGAAAAGTGGGCGAAATATCAAATAAAATTATAATCTGTAATAGTATTTCGTCTCCATCCCGAGTTAAAATAAAATTGCTACCCCTTCTAGAGGAGAAAGAAATGTTGAATAAAATATTGACAGTCATACCTTTGTCACATTTTAAGTCTCTCCATCCTGCAGCACATCCTTTGAGGCATGTTCCATTTACAGGGTTACAAGGTGCATCGTTTTTACAATGCCCACAATCTGTCACACAGTCTTGACCGTATTTCCCTTCATCACAATCTTAAAATCAAATTATTAATTAAACAGAATAGAGCAATAAAAATATATTAGATTTCGTATGACCAGAAATTGTAGCGAGGATTCAATTTAGGCATTATCAGCAGGTAAGTTAGTTGTTTGTTTGTTTGTTTGTTTTATTGTTGTTTAACGTCCCACTCAAGAATATTTCACCCGTATGGAGACGTCACCAAATGCCGGTGAAGGGCTTCAAATTTTGTCCAATGCTCGACACTTACGGCCATTGAGCAGTGAGGGTTTTTAACGTGCCGACAGCTACTGTGACACGGGATCTGGAGTTTTACTGTCTCATCTGAAGACAGAAATCTAACCTGCCGCCGGCGGGACTCGAACTCACGACCTCACGATCAAGAGTCGACCGCGCTACCGAATAAGCCAGGCCGGCTCGCAGGTTAGTTGAAATCGTTAAAACTGAATATGGCTAACATTTCATTCCTCATCGTAAGTAACATTTTTTTTTAAAAACATAAAATCGCTAAAATTATTTCTCGCTAAAGTTATAAACATATTTCAGAGGAAAACGCTAAATTTGCGTCTCGCTACAATTTCCACTTTTTGGTATTATTTTCATGCAATATAAATGTTAAAAGTGTATACGACTAAAAGTTGGAATTATTTTTATTATTGATGAAATAAAAAAAGAGAACGATCCAGTCAAATCCTCAAAGCAAAAAATCTATATTTTTCAAAACATGTAAAACCAGAATGATTTATTTGTGCTTCTTGTTGGATATTACATCACCGAAAACATGTTTTAAATTAAATAGTTGCATTCCTACATTTGTCACATCTAATGTTTTTCCATCCCACAGCACATCCTTTTGGGCATGTTCCGTTCACATGTTCACATTGTTCGCCGTTTTTACAATGTCCACAATCTAACGCACAGCCTGCGCCGTATTTCCATCCATCACAACCTTATGAAACAAGTCATCAATGAAAACTTGAAAAATCGAAAATAAACATTTTATATTATTTTATGCAACATAAATATTAAAAGACTAATATACTTAAAGTATTTAGAATTTTCGGCTAAAATCCCTTCGCAAGAAAGCAGTTAATATTTCGTGTCTATCTAACGCCTATTTATAAAGCTTCGTTTGATAGGTAGAACTACATAGCAACTAATCAAAACATCTAGGAATTTATTTCATTTTTTTTAAGTTTTGTCATTTACATTTAATCATAGACAGTGGAACTTAAAGCCTGCTTTTGATACATTTACATTTAATCTTCAGTATCAAAAGTGTTCAGATGATGTCACTGAACTTAGCATTTCACATCTACTAGGATAAGCAACAATTTTGTAATAAACAGCAGTTAACTGCATGTGTAAAACCATAAAAGAGATCTGGACAAATACGTATATCAAAATAGTTTTATATAACCAATGGAACTTATATTCTGGTTTATTTTGTTTGTTTTATTGGAGTTTTACATCACTGTTAGGTCATTTTGAGCAATACATTAGATATATATTTGTATACGTTTAGATTTATTATTTGGCCTTGTATGATACCACTTTCTTTTTAAGAAATCTTTTTTAAAATTCGAGCTAAACTGATGGAGTCTAATTGACAGAAATTATCGTCCAGGACCCAGATGCACAACAGGTTGTTAGATTTAACGTGAAGTTCCAATGGGCTTCGTTAAATTTAACAATGTGTTGTGAAACAGGGTTCTAAGCTTTTTTTTTGTTGTTTTTTTTTGTTTTTTGTTTTACGCCATACTCAACAATTTTTCAGTCATATGATGGCGTCCAGTTTTTTTTATTGGTGGAGGAGAAACCCCCGTTACCCGGGTAAAGACCACCGACCTTCCGCAAGAAAACTGGCAAACTTTCCCACTTAATTCGAAATGACCCTAGCGGGATTCGAACCAGAGGTGAGAGGCCTTGTGATTTAAAGCGCAATGCTCTAACCACTAGGTCACGGAGGCCCCCATGGGTTCTAAGCATTATAACGTTGGTATCATGTTTATAATATGTGTAAAGTATTTGTAAAATACTACGGACCTATACCGAGATTTCCATATAATCAGCCCAATTCCTTCCCACTGAAGCTATCTGACAGAGACATTGTTTGCATATTCAAATATTACTCGTCATACCTTTGTCACATTTAATGTTTTTCCAACCTGCAGCACATCCATTGAGACATTTACCGTCTAAAGAGTTACAAGGTTCGCCGTTTTTACAGTGTCCACAATTTGACGCACAGTCTGGGCCGTATTTCCCTTCATCACAATCTTAAAAATCAAATATCAATTATCCTGAAGAGAACAATCAAAAGTAGATAAAACAAAAACAAAGATTATATTTAATGCAAAATAATTATCAAAGGCTTATACTAAAGTATTTCGACTAAAATACTTTCCCAAAAATAACGTAAATCTTTCCATGGCTATGTCACTTCCTTTTCATGTTGAACGTAAATATACCATAATGCTTCTAAAATGTAATATATATTAACATATCAATATTAATTTCCTTCTCGCACTCGCTTCTCTCTCACCTCTCTTGCATCTCTCTCTCTCTCTCTCTCTCTCTCTCTCTCTCTCTCTCTCTCTCTCTCTCTCTCTCTCATTTTGACATTCGACCTTATTTGCCAAATCTACGGTCAAACTTATCTATAATTGCCAATCAAGGAAACACTGAAATGTAGTCATTACAGACAGGTGTCATGTATAAAGAATTCATCATAAAAAGTTAATAAAATTACATTTGAAGGACTTCTTCAAACAATGTCATGGAGACACGAATAGTACCTGGTATTTTGGCACCAAATATTTATCTTATACTGAAGTAATATTTGGCACTGATTACAATTTAAATTCAAAAATTTTCTAAAGCTAAGATGGTCACTTTTAGACGGATTTCGACTATACTCTTAGAGTTATTATTTGACCTTGTATGATACCACTTTTTCCTTGGAAAATACACAGATACATAATATTTATAACCACTAGGTCGTTGCCACTGCTGGTGGACCGTTTGTGTCCCCGAGGGTATACATAAACCTAGTACCTGGTATTTCGGCACCAACTGTTTATTTTTACTAATGTAATATTCGGCACTGATAAAACCATTTAAATTCCAAAATTTTCTAAACCTAAGATAGTCATTTGTTTTACGATGGTTACACTTAGACGGGTTTTGGCTATACTGTAAGAGTTATTATTTGGCCTTGTATGATATCACTTTTTCCTTGGAAAATACACAGACATATTAAACTGGCACTCAACTGATGAAGTCTAATTGACAGAAACGATATCGTCTTGAGCATTATAACTTAGGTATTATGTTTAAAATGTTTTGTTAAGTTAATGTTAATGCATATCATAATGTGCTAATTCTATGGGCATCATATGGCCGAGGTTGGAGCATTGAACTAAGTCATGACGTCTTTCACCTCTGGTCAGCGCGGGGTTCGAGACCCGCCGAGAAAGTTTGTCAGTTTACTTTTGCAAAGCCGATGATCTCTTCCCGGGTACATTGTAACTGGGATATCAGCTCCACCATTAAAAAACTAACCGACAGCATATAACTGAAATATTGCATATATATTAGAGCATTACAACTAGAAGACGCAGGCGCCTTGACTAATTTCTGGTCAGTTTCATATCTTCTTTGAAGGTACTTTATTAGTGGATAGCCATATGATATACATTTGGAAATGAGGTGAGGTATGTTTAGGAGTAGCAAGTTAATGGTCTCTTGTTTTCATTAGTCCACGGCGCAGGTAAAACCTAATCCATAAGTGAAGGTGACATAGGTCATGGCGGAATATTTATCAAAAGCTAAACATTACAATTACATTTTTTTAATGTCGCGTGAGTGGCAAGGAAAATAATCCACAACCTTAAGGTGGTAAGTCTAGTAATTTTGCTACTTTGAAATCGGGTAAATATTAGAATTGCGTTGCTGTGCTTGATACTGGATCAACAAACCATATAATGGTCATTCGTATCTCGGGCGATGACAATGGCTGTGTTCTCAGATTATAACTATAGTATAGACTACATGTAGGTGCTCACAGTGATATTAGTTGTCAGCCAGTTGTGAAATGATTGATTTACGAGGGTGTACTTGATAAATAATATGAGCCCATTTGAGTTGAAGTTTTATTGCAGAAGGTTTGCGTTTATAGAAGATATATTAGTCGTTTGTAGTTTGAATGAAATAAAACAATATTATGTATTCCAACTTACTTTGGTTACATTTATCAGTCTTCCAGCCAGGATCACAACCACTCGGACATACTCCGGTCTCTGTATCACACGTCTGTCCATCCTTACAGTGGCCACACTTTAAGTTGCAATCTTTTCCGTACGTGCCCCCTTCACAAACTAAATGAGAAAGCATGAACATTAAGAATTAACACGTTGTTGTATTTACATTTAAATTCTCTTTCATACAGTCCATCGATCTTTTTCTCGTCATTTCATTTTATGGCACGTCCAATCACATTTATAAGTTAAACGTAGTTTTTCACAAATAAATTTCGCAGAAATCTGGTTTTAACTGGAGAATAACTAGCGTAATTTGTTTGTGTGTTTGTTTGTTTATTGTTGTTTAACGTCCCACTCAGGAAAATATTTCACTCATAAGGAGACGTCACCAAATACCGGCGAAGGGCTTGGCACTTACGGCAATTGAGCAGTGAGGGTTCTTTGACGTGCTGACACTTACTGTGAGAAGGAACCTCCAGTTTTTACTGTCTCATCAGAAATCAGAAAGACAGGAAACCAACCTGCCGTCTGCGGGACTCGAACTCACGATCCAGAGTCATGCGCGCTATCGACTGAGCCAGGCCGGTTCACGTAATTTTTGGTGTGATTTTAAAGTACAAATTTGCTGTTTTGCTACTTTTGAACGTACTATGAAAATGGGGTTTAACTAAAAAAAGTCTATTTTCATGGGTAAAAAGTATTCGTAAGTTAAGATGGCAACGGCATAAATAAATACGTTACCTATAGTATAGTGTATAGGAAAGTTTCAGTAACCTCAAATATTTTGTCGAACATTCTGTTGCCTTCAAAAGTGCTTGAATTCGCCTTGGAATTGAATGCAAAACTACTTAAATTTATTCTACAACATTTGGCTGGCTATAAGGCGACGTTACTTATAAGATTCTTGAGTTTGTTTTCTAAAAAAACGATAATATATATGTAAGGGCTCTGATCTGGCCATTCTATTGTTGGAATTTTTTCTCTTTCCATGAACTCCCTCAATATCCTTATTCGATGAACGGGGACTTTATTGTCTTGATAGGTGAACTCATTATTCGTAAAATGCCTGGATCCATCCATTAATTCAATATATTTCACTGAATGGTGGTGCCAATCGTGGCCGTCTTATTCGTCTGTGTTCTGGACATCCTGAAGATTGATACCTAGGTATCTGAGATTCTATATCTAAGCCGGTCTTTCTGCAGTTGTAGTCACGATCTTAACCATTAATCATCACCTTGCATTCTTCAATAAATATAACATTTTCTCAGTTTGTATCTACACCTTTATCTGGATCACGTCTGCACCAGTTGTCCCCTTTTGTTTTCGTTCCGAATGAACATCTTTTTCGCCCCCTGTAACCTTTCCGGTTTACTATTCTTTTCACAGAACTTTCGAAAGCTAATGCAGATCCATTTCATTATATTCATTTGTCGATTCCCTTAGACACCTGACACCTGTTATGTAAATATGTCATCGTGTAAACAAATTTGTACGCATGGCAAGAGAAATAAGTCTTTCCTATGCACCGAAAACAACAAGGGCAGTGCATCCCACTTTTATTACAGTGTACTGCTGTCGTATAATATTCCATCCGGCTTCAAAGAAGAGAATCAGTATTCACAATAATACTACATTATAACCGTTGTAATCTGTCCAAAGTTTTCAAAATCCTAAACTATACCGCTATACAGCTCCAGGTTGGAGACGTTTATAGTCACATCGAATGCTTTGTTTTCGATATATATATATATGTATATATATATATATATATTGTATATATATATATATATGTGTGTGTGTGTGTGTGTGTGTGTGTGTGTGCGTGTGTGTGTGTCGAATTTCTCGATCTTTCATGCAAAAATGAAAGAATATGACAAAGTCTGAAAAAAACTCAAAAACGCGTTAAAAATTAATATTCCTATTTCTATGAAAAAAAGCAAACTTGAAAAATACATCCATGGAGATCACTCGGAAACAATCCAATTTTCAATTCTTACAATTCTGGAGAAGACGAATTTTATATGGGGTACCTAGTTTGACCCGCCCCGGATCCACCCCTGGGGGCAATCTGGCTGAAGATGCTTCCTGTCAATTGTCGTCAAAATCCCTTCGATGTTTTTAGAGAAGAAGTCGAAAATATTAAAAGGTTACGTACGAACGACGGACGACGGACGGGGAGTGATCATAATAGCTCACTTGATCCTTTTGCTCAGGTGTGCTAAAACAACGGAAATTCCTACATATAATACGAAGTAAAATTTTACATATGTACGAAATAACGCCATGATTATTCCGATCCTCATAAACTTAAATGTTTTAATTTCACAAAAATAATTAAATTTCACTAATTATTAATTTAAATTACTGTATATGTCTTAAATGGTTTCCTTATAGACACTCTGAAACTAAAAAATATTATTCTTGGTTACCATCAACGAGTCGAAGTCCTGATATTTCTGACTTTTAAAGGTGGTCACTCGAACTTCGACTCATCGTGTGTGTTTTTTTTTTCTGTCACTTTTGTTTTTGCATTAGATATGTGACATCTGCTGTCTTTGAAACTGAAAATTCACTTTTATTAACATTTCCGTTCAACCCTTTTCACCCCTGAATATCTGAGTGGTATTGTCTTTTCTATTGCTTAAAACCAGTCTTTTATGGTCTGTAGGATTGAAAGGGTTGAACGCA
This sequence comes from Atrina japonica, assembly GCA_030159075.1. NCBI lineage: Eukaryota > Metazoa > Mollusca > Bivalvia > Pterioida > Pinnidae > Atrina > Atrina japonica. Next base: position 102,336 of record BROG01000802.1, read on the forward strand.
AGCAAATGACATGTAAAAGGAAATATTAAACATAATTATGAATATATATTGTCAAGATAGAGACGGGGACTATAGTTAACAAAATAAAGTTTATTACCTTCAAATTGTAGTGCTTGAATATAAATCAAAAGTCACTGTGACACCTCACTTTATATTCCAGATTTTGTGTAAACATTGAACACTATCATAAAAACTATTCATATATAAAACCGGGTGATAGCAACTATAACAAAACAGAATATTGGGTTTTACGTTTTAAATCGGTATGTCAACAGGCGATATGGAAGTCATAGGTCTGCATCCTTACGCAATAGGTAATCCCACAAGACTCCAAAAGACTTATTGATATATTATCACATTACAAAGTCCACATTCTATGTCGGGATAATAAATTTTCACTTCAAAACAAATATTTTAAGTTTATTCATTTCATATTTAATTTCCGTAGAAAGTAATTGCTATAGCTGTGTTGACCTGTATAATAAAACGTCGGACTTAAATGCAGACAGCTTTGTACAGTTATAAATATTTTCAGTAGAAATAGAACGGCATGCATGTATTGAACGCTTAATTTGGAGTACATTGTATTTATTTATTAGAAAATAAAGTCTAGATATTTAACCTACGTTGTACCAACACCCTTGTAAAATGATCGTAAAGCTCCAAATACGTTTATGGTTTTACTTCTTCTCTCAAATGAATAAACACCACTAAAATATAGGTAACACGTTCTAAAATCAAAAGAATTTGATAATAAGAATCTGTCAAAGTTTCAATTCTTCTTATCAAATTCATTTTTTTGTATTCTTGATAATGATATTCTGCTACCCGGACCGACAACGTTGACATTATCGGTCCGGTGCACACATTTTGCCATATTCTTTGCTTGTGACGTAAAACGGTAAATTTTATTGCCAAAGCTTCGTATTTTGGCAAAATTAATCAATTTTGACTTGCTCGCATAAGAAAAATAAAAACTCCAATGAAAGCCTTATTGTACGGATATCGATATTGCAGCAGGTTTATTAGCGCCGAAATCCTATTTATACTTCTTTCGGCGTGGTTTCGTCTAGTTTTTCTCAATTGCACTAACTTTTTCTCCAGACAAACTAGGTTTCGCTTATTTTTGTGATTGTGACGCAGTTTCATCGAGTTTTTTTCCAGTTAATGCGAAATAATAAGAAAAATATGTCAAATAGAGAAAAACTTGGTTTGTCTGAGATAAGCTAGAAGAAGGACTGTCAACGTACGCAACTTTCACATACATTTCTATTTAAGTCACTTTCTTCAAATAGCAGACCTACTTTATATATTTAATGGAAAATGTTAAGTGTTTGTACATTTGTGTAGAAGTAGACTTTCTGTCTAAAGATGTTTGAAATGTGTCGACCTCTTTTTATGAAAATGCAATTTTGTGTTAGTGACAAACTAAATTCACAATGAAATTTCCTTCGTAATTGGCATCATCAAATTAATTACTCGAAATGTTTAAAGATATTTGAAACAATGATCAAATACTTTCACAAATAAACAGACTATAAATATGAGAGCATTAATTTGTGATAGATACTTGAATAACGCTTAATTAGTACAGAAAGCTAAGCGAAAACGAGGTTAGTTGTAAACTATGGCACCATACTGTAGGTTAACTTGTTGATGCAATTTTGGCATGTTATACCTATCATACAACATTTTAAGGAATATCACCAACTCCTCAACCCCTGTGGTCACATTTAGACTCGCCCAAATCAATAAATGGTATGGTCTACTGTAATGATTCATGAGTGAACAAGTTCATATTTGATGTAAAACTATTATTAAATATTTTTATTCTAAATCATACACACCTTTATTCAGACAGTGGACGTAACCTTTATTTGAAACGGGCAGATCCAATTGTGACTGGTTGATGAGTTTATTACATAAGTTAAAATATTTTAGGTTAATTTTTTGGACTTGTATCATACAATTATTTTTTTGTCTTTCGGAAATATACATCTACTATATACAGAGTTATTTTTCGCCAGTACTACAGTTGCAAATGGTTAAGCCTCATTTTAAATTCGTCCAGACCAATTACGCTGCCATTAAAAATATGATAGATACTCTCTGTAATTATTGAAAACATATGAATTTACCGGTTTATATTCGTCCAGTTTTGAATTTGTCGATTAATGATGTGGACGAAAGGGGCGAAAATAAGAGTGGCAAAAAATTACCATGCATACAGTATTTAAAATTCAAGTTTAAATGATAAAGTTTTGGGCATTTACTATTGACAAGTTTTAGAAGAAAACTTTAGAACTATGTTAATAGTATCTGCAATAAAAATATCTGATATGTCACCAATGTGTTAACAGATAATTTCAAGTGATATATGGAATACCGATTTCCCCTACTGAAATTTTAAAATGTAAATTTATTCGAATCTCCAATATTAAACTTTACGCGTTACTGACCCGAAATGTATCAATTAATAATGCTTTTTATTATTTGTTTCATAAAATCCTAAATGACTGAGTAAATTATTGATTAAATTAATTAAGGAAATGTATTTTTAAGGACTTGGGTCAGTAAGAGAAAACTGGGTAAATTGGGTAAATACGAAATAAGCTTAATATCAATATTATAAATAAAAATTTCAGTACTTGTGTAGGCAACACAAACCTCTGTCGCACTTATCTCCTCTCCAACCTACGTCACATCCGTTTGGACATTTTCCAACAACATTGTCGCATACGTCATTGTCATTACAATGGCCGCATTTAATCGAACAATTCACCCCGTAGGTACCTCTGTCACAAGCTGAAATTGAATTGGATATAAATATGAATAACAAAACGTATAGTTTAGATCGGAACTGCTTCAGATTTATTTGTCAAAACTAACAAGTTAGTTAAGAATGTATTTTCAGTTTAAAATAATTTGGTGGGGCGGAGTAACGTTTTGGGTATCATATGTCATATAGTTGATTCTAATCACTTTTAGGTTGAGACACACTTAACGGGAAATGAGTTTTCTTACCAACCATAATCATACGTGTAATAAAATGTATGAACGATTACCCATGCCAGTGTAAATTTAATGTATTATCTATAATTTGAATTCGCACAGGTAACAAAAGCGTGCACAAGACTCCGCCCCGCCAGGGTATATTGATTTTACTATATTTGACAACTGCAATGACCTAATTTTGGCCATATTATTGGAACAAAGCAGCCCTACACCGTTTTACCTAAATGGGACGATGATAACTATCCGTCAATATAGTCTTGATCAGTGTAAATAAGGTTAAAAAAAATTGTTAGTGTTTTGAAAGTTTAACCTTACACCCCGAGGATATCGTCGGAATGTTAACTGTTGATCAGCAGTACAAATTTGTGGTTGTTGGTTAAAGAACTCTTATTTGCATACAGCTCTTTTTTATTATTACTACAAGTAGTAGAAATAGGAAAAAAAATATATTTTGGATTACATCATTAATGCCTCTTTTAAGAAATTCAATTGTTGTATGGTTATAATGCATCTAAAAGTTAGTATTTACATCAAAATAGTCGTCATGTCACACAGTATTAAATAATTGGTTGTATATATGTATATTTATAAAATATACTTTTTAATTCTTAAAGTTTAGCGCGCATTAAACATTTTGATGACGTCATCCTATGTGTTTTTGGTGGTTTAGTCTTACTATTCTACAGGTATCTACCTGCTGAATAGATGAATAGAGTTTATCCATATTCAACTATTCAACAGCTAGCCGTTGAATAGACGAATGAATTTAACTGTTCAACTGCTGAAATGTCATCTGAACAAAAATAAGAAAACAAAATCTTTTTAACCTTTAAACAAATTAATTAATATTTTCTGTAATAATTCCAACATAAATTATATCATGGATTGTTAATTCTCAAATCCCCTTTCCCAATTTCAATAAATCCGTGTTGCGTTTTAGAAAATATTCAAACTCGCCTGAATGTCCGGGTTAACATTTGTATGTTTGTAATTCGTCCATCTGAACAATGTTCTGTTTTCTTACATGTCACCTGCTCATCTATGTTGACGGCAGGCATACATGTTTGTAACTGTAGCAGCGCGTAAAGAAACCCTCCAAGTCAGCTTTGACAATAAATCCCCTTTCTCTTTAATATTCCCCTTTTCACTCTCCTATACCTGGTCTAATAGTATTTCTCTGCAAAACGTTTCTATTGTTTAATTAGCTATACTTCAAATAAATGTACAACCCCAAAGGATTTTGCTTGATTTCTGGGCAAATCTGGATTTCGTCAAGGTATATTTTTTTATTTGGAATTGAATCCTTAAGAAACAAGTCTTCCTGTTGTAACTAATATTTCATCATCAGATACATCACAAAATTATGCATTTTTCAAGTTGAAAAGTTTTCAAGTTCAGGCATATGCTCCATGTCAATCTCTTCCATATCTAGTATATCATTTATCATAGTATTTGTATCTGGTTCAGATATGAATCTTAATCTTATTCTGAATTATACATGAATTATATTGACTGTTCATATCGTTACATTTGATATGATTTTATTATGTATGTATTGTCACACTCGGTGAACATTGCATGAACTAACTTCATACCAAGTAACTTTAGATTCTATTCAACTGTTCAATGTTGTGTTATGAATGTCCGAATCATGTCATTTTTCAAGTCTGATAGATTATTCAATGGTGTTGAATAATACAGAGAACAATACCCCACTCGGGCGTACGGTCGACGAATTTATCCATTATCTATATCCTCTCTAAATTATGTAAAAGTTTTTTTTCATAATTTATATTGTAATCAAATGAATGAAATATTTTCATATAAGGGGAGTAAAGGTTTTTTTATCATCGATGAATAATTTTTGCAATCTTTAACTGATTATTACACCAGGGAAATCGGTTATACTGTTTGATTCAATGCTTGATGGCACCATGATAAATTATCGTATTCATACATGCTGAGAAAACGGAAACGAAAACGGAAACGAAGCGTAGTCAAAATCCATAAAAGAGGTCATAGGCGCCAGGGATTAAAACCACAAAGCACCATCAGAAGGTTACTGGTTACTCCATGGCACCTAATCCCACCTCTGGAATTTAGAATCTGGAGGTCCATGTTTGTCCAATATTCACCAGATTTGTATATGTATCCTGGATATCCTGAAGATTTATGATTGGTATCTGATATTTTATATTTCAATAGAACATTGGCAAACAAACCTCCGTCACATTTAATGTTTTTCCAACCTGCATCACATCCATTTAGGCATGTTCCGTCTATATGGTAACATGGTTGGCCATCTTTACAGTGTCCACAATCTTCCATGCATTCTCTGCCGTATTTCCCTCCATCACAATCTGGAAAAAATCATCAATAAGTTCAACGATAATTTTCAACAATTTATTATTTAGAAAAATATTTGCTTTTTGTTTTAGCGTTCTAGAATATCTAGGACACTTTCTATCATACATCCATCCCATTCATTGAAGTATTGTTATGTATAAAGTTGTAAAAGTAACATCCCATTCCAAATATTATGTAGAATGTCTTATTTAATCTCTACCATTAATTCTGACATATGCACGTGCTCCGGAAGATGGTATACATGTAATTTACCAATCATCATTTCATGGTGATGTGCTAAAGTATTTGTCGTATTTAAGATGTTCGAAAGTTCTGAAGTTAAATTTAAGAAATACCAATCAATAATAAAAAAAACTCAAGTCCCTTATAACACTACGAATTAGATGTGCAAATTGTCTCAACATGAAGAACAATTACGAATCCCAAGCGGGATAAGACCAGGTGTCCGGAAGGGGTCAGCGTCTTCTCTGCTGGCATGTCACACCCGTCGAAAATGTTACATTGAAACCTTTCTAGTTCGATGAACGGGTCAAATTCGGTAAAAAGATCAAGTTTGGTGATGAGGTCAAGTGAAACGGAGTCACTGTATATGGCCATGATCCATAATACTATCTAATATCTCTGAGAGGGGGACTTCATCATGTTTAACAAGAACCGCGTATCGACCATAAAACTTCTTAAACGACAACTCCAAGCGTTCAACAACGTAACCTTGTTTTATTGGCTAGTCGTTTAGTTATCAGAATAAAACATTCATAAGAAGACCATGCCCTGGCATAACGTATAAGTTGTGAAATGAAAACGCCAAAGGAGGCAGAAGATGGAATATTACTAATTAGAAACGGGAAGTTTGTGATATGGAAATTGAAATCGTCTTGTTTGTTATAGAGGGAGGTGTGAAGTTGACTGTCCTTTCCAATCGACAGGAGTAAATCTAGGTAAAAAGCAGGTGTGTTGCTCTCTGTCGTCTCATTGATCTCTAGCTCAACAGGATACATCTGGTCGAGGTAATTCAGAAATTCTTAATTATTTATGGACAGAACTTCGTTGATATACCTGTAAGTAAAATTGAACCGAGTTTCTAACTGTTTGTTTCCTTTGGAGAGCAGAGACTGTATAAATTCCGCTTCAAATGAATACAAAAATATGTCAGCCAAGAGAGGTGCACAATTGGTACCCATTGAAGTGCCGACAATCTGTTGGAAAACTTTTCCCGCTAAAACCACGAAGAAAATGTTTACTGGAAACCCCAGCTTCTTGATAATATCGTCTTCAGTGTACTTGTTATTGGAATCAGAGTGTTCCTTGACAAAATAAGGTTCTTCATGACCTAACACCAAATATTTATATCTGCGATTTCAATTTTTGTATACAAGAGTTTTGTATAATAGATGTTAATCTGTTTTGGGGTTTTTGATGAGGGGTGGTTGTGTAAAGGGTCGAAAAATCAAAAGATTTGATGCTTGTAATATGTTTGAAATTTGGAGATTTTAAATATTCCATTAATTCCTTTGAATTCTTTAGGATCCACATCTGATTGACTTCTTGAGTATTCCATTATACAGTACTTCTGAAGACCTTGTTTAATATGTGTTAGAAGTTTGGTAAGCAAAATAGATAAAGCCTTGGTGGAACACTTAGATGACCCCGCAATGAAGCGGTGACTACGATTGACGCCTTACATATCGTCTTTTATTTATTTTTGTTTTTGTTTTGAGTTTTTTGGGGGCGGTATTGATTTTGGCTGTTAGAGGCTGTCACGTCTCATACCTGTCCTTTCGAACCCATTTACCATGAATTTGAGATTTTGGGGTCCAAATAATATAGACGAACCTCTACCTTTGGGAATTAATCGGGTCTTTTCTCAACTTTTAACTTGTGAAGTTTTCTTATATTTATTATTTTCTTGTGAGTCTGACTATATGCCACAAAAATCTTTAATGGTATAATTTACTTGATTTGGAAATTTTACAGGAGTATGAAATTTCAAATGACGGATTAATCATACCTTTTTCACAACGAGATCCTTGGTAGCCGTCCTTACAATTATCAATACAAGTTCCATCGTCACATGTTCGATTCCCTCTACAATTTCCACAATTTCCAATACATTGTACTATCTTCTTACATCCATCATGTTCATCTAAGATAAAAACATTTTATACAAGACTGCACCCAGAAATAAAAAATGCTGCATGATTACATGATTATCAAAATATAAATTAAACGTGAATAACTATAAAACTAAACATCCAACGAAGTAAAGAAATGTGAATAGAATAATCAAATGTGAATAAAAAGCAGCTAAATAAACAAATGTGAAATCAGTAATAAACAAATTATAGATAAACAGAAATGTGAAAAATAGTAATAAACTAATTATAAATAAATAGAAATATGAAATTAGTAATAAACTAATTATAAATAAACGGAAATGTGAAATCAGTTAGAAAAAACAAAATCGATTTTGTCTGGTCAGTCAAGCACGTTGACAGTACATGGTCAGTTTCATTTCGTCCATGTCGTTAGTCATTTTAGCGCTATATATAATTCGTGACTAAAGACAGACAAAAATGAATATATATATATATATATATATATAGTAGAAAAATAATAAATGTCCTTGGTACAGGAATAAGTATCGGAAAATATTAATCGGAATAACCCAGTTTACGTTGCATTGTTTTAATACCGTTAGCGCTTTCTGCCTTACAGTCGGTTCTTCAGACGGTATTAAAACAATGCAACGTAAACTGGGTTATTCCGACTAATATTTTCCGATATATATATATATATATATATATAATATATATATATATATATATATATATATATATATATATATATATATATAAATTTAAAATTTACTATATGCGATTTATTTCAATTATGTTTAAGAAGTAAAAACGAAAATTTCATAATAGATAGATAGATAGATAGATAGATAGATAGATAGATAGATAGACAAATAGATAAATAAATAGATACATAGATAGATACATATATACCTTTTACATACTTCAATATTCCAAACAATGAAAGAACAACGACAAGAAAACAAGAAAGTAAAACTACGATCAACACTACAGCGCGCGAGGAACGTCTATTCCTATCTCTGTCATTGTTCAGCAGATTTTCACGTTCTTGCTCTCGCTCTGTCCTTTGTCCCTGATACATAATGCGCTTTTCTGATACACCTACAATATGAAGTTCGCATTTTCAATATCACTCGTCCGTAAAAATGAATATCGTAGCTGATCTATATGTAGCTTAGAATTTAAATGGTAAGTTTGAGTGAAATATTACTTTGGTATAACAAAAACTGGTTTTTGACAACATTGTGGTTTATATTTACATATATGGTATACCTATTTGCGTTTAATAAACATAAACATTCAATTTCGGTTTTCGTTTTTATTTATTTTCTTTTAAGGGGGGGCTTTGTAACGGTTTTTTACTTAACCGGATGGAATGCAATTTTTTTTAAGTTTACTTTTGTGTCGCAGCTGCACATGATGAATTTAGAATTTAGTAAAGATTATCAGAATAAATGATTTGAAATCTTATTACGTACTGTCCAAAAACGAAGATACATTCGGAACCCTTTTAACTCTACATACAACATACCACCAATATCTCAGTCTTCCGAGTGCTCGATGTAAAAATTTAAACAAAACTCTAGGTCAGTTACATACACCTTGTGTTTCTCAACAGTCAACTTGCTTAATCTTTGACATTAGTTTATTAGGCAATATAAAATTATACTGATACGGACATGTAAATGTCTTTGACATTTGTACATATATGTTTTCTGTAGAAAGAGAGTATCATTCATGTATTGTACACTTAAATAGGGTATGTGTTAGAAAATAAATCCTAGAGATCTTTCCTATGTTATATATACACCCACAAAAGCATCGAACAATATATCAAACATAAAAACGATCGTAAATCTCCATATACGTTAACCCTTTCATCCCTACAGACCACTTTAGACTGGTCTTAAACAGCAGAAAGGAATATACTACTCAGAAACTGAGGGGTGAAGGGGTTGATGATTTTACTGTCCGTCTTGATAAATACCGCTAATACTAATATACAGGTAACACATTTAAAACCATTGATAATTAAGATTTGTCATTGTTACAATTCTATTTATTAAATTCAGATTATCTATTAATAAGCTCAAATATTATTGAGAGAGACAGAGACAGAGACAGAGAGAGAGAGACAGAGACAGACAGCAAGCACAGGTTATGTAGTTCTAGAAAAGTCTAGAGGTGCCCTCTGATGTTGGATTAATATTTGTCGATTAGCACACACACACACACACACACACACACACACACACACACACACACACACACACACAGATATATATATATATATATATATATATATATATATATATATATATATATATATATATATATAAGGTAATATATATACATATATATTCAAAATGTCTATACTTCTTCATGTTATAAGAAAAGAATCAATCGCTCGTTCTTCTCAAACTGCAGAGCTCGTTTGTAGTACAAAGGTTTTTTTAATGCTTGGCAGCAAACCTTTGGAAAATAGAAGTCATGTTCTTCATTTTTAATTTCATGGTGGGACACAGATTTATTTGAAACTATTTGTGACTGATTTCATTTCAATTCGTCCTACCTGTATACCTCTTAGAAACACCGTCATTCAGTATGTACATGAAGCGGCTAATTTAGTGTAAAGTTAGGGTTCCTTTGTGAGTTCTTTTGTGTTCTAAATTTGTCTCGGGATCACTATCGTCCACGTACACATTTCATTTAATTAAGGATAGTTTTTCTTTTTTTTTTTTTGAAAGCATTGAGTATTAATGCAACGGATTATGGAAAGAAATCTGTGCAGCACAAAGTGCTGCACATTGAATTTTTTTCAATAATCCATTGCATTTATACTGAAACTTCTGTCCGAAAATACTAAATGGAATTACGGTTTATTTTCTTATTTTCATATCATTTTGAAAGAAACTAGTAATATGGAAAATTTTGAATAAGTGTCAGATTTGTTTTGAAGTTATTTTAAAATTTTCGTCTTCTCGGTAACAAGAAGGTTAAATGTGTCAGAAGAGAATTGAAAATGCAAATGGACGCGCACATGAGTAAGCTGTGTAATGTATTTACAACGAATTTGCGTTTGAACCCTGAGATATCAATAATGGGATATACCATAGAAAGTTTGAGTGTGACTTACGAAAAGGGAGATAGATGATATTTATCCATGACAACTGAAAGTTGCCATTTTATTTGACATTTTTTTACCAATTAGCTGGGAACCATGATGACTGATTGGTACGCAACTTAAGTAAGTAGGCCTATTTCCCACGGCCTGATTTCAAATGATGCGAGTAACGAATTGTTTCTGATAGGAATATCCGGTGAAGGCAAACAAGTTGACCTGTATAAGAGCTGCTTGACCAAGTAACACTAGACCTAACTCTCTTTTTCTGTTGTAACTATGAAGCGAATTTTCATTTTTTGTGGTTTGTGGTTCTGTTCAAAACATCATAACATGACCTAGATATATCGCGATATTGGCCTGTAGGCTGTACAGTGTGCTACAGATTGTGTTTCCGATTTCTTTCTGCGATTTTTGTTTTTTTGTTTTGTGGTAATGTATGGCTTTTAAGATTAAATAAATAAGAAGTAAATATGTGATGTTCTATTCTTTATTGATTCATTCCTACGCCAAAATGTAAAGCTGTGACTGTTGTACTGACAAATCCAACACATCGCTCTTTATTCTTGCAATGAAGGGAATAGCTATATTAACATAATTTTTCCCATACTGTAAGTAATTTCAGTATTTCATTAAATGTCTTAAGATAAATCAGTAAATAGAGACAGACCTGGTGTGTGTGTGTGTGTGTGTGTGTGTGTGCGTGTGTGTGTAAGTGAAAGAGGTATCTTAAGGAGAAATATTAACATGAGTTAAGAAATTACAGACATTTTATTTTACTCTTATTGTGACAAATAATATTTCATAAGAGGTTCATTTCATGCTATTTATAGTTTATGCCTAGTTTCTAGTTTTACAAAGTATATTTCTTGCTATTTATATTTTATGCCTAGTTTTATAAAGTACATTTCATTCTTGTGAGACTTTCACTTTGGCATGTGACGATCAGTGAGAATCGCGTATTAAACTTGTAAGTTCCTGGCCTTTATCTAGTCAACGCGGGTTCAAGCCCCTTTGACGCATTTGGTTGTTAAATGTTTATTGGACATTTATGTAAACCCAAATCAACCCTTGAAGCTACACCCAATCTGACGTCACTTGCTTATGATGTAACCAGAATGTACTGCGATGTATTAATTATAATGAAATTAATGAATGAGCATTAACTGTAGAAGCAGTATAAGAGATATCGTCAAAGGTTATTTTGCTGATAGCGGCTTCACATAGTCGCCTTTTGTTTGTTATTATAAGTCTTTAGTTAATAAAAGTGTCATGAAATGGATGTTTTCATATTGATCCTGTATTATGTCCTCGTACAGTCGTATTGGATTTCGATGCAATTGAATGAAGTGTGTAAAACGTTGCTTTTGTACATTTTGTTTATGATAGATCTGCATCATTTTAAATGCTAGTAGGCCCTACCCAAAGGACAGTCGTACAGACATACAATTTAGTCTTCGCTCTCGTCCCATATGGATTTCACTGACGGTGTATATCCCATAAGATATTAGGTCAAACAAAGACAGTGTAAGTTATAATGACATGAGTCAAAATGCCCTTCACTTCTTCCCGTCTTGTGCATTTCTGTCTGAGACTATGTCATGGACTTATATTTTCTTTGTTTTCGTCTACTAAATATAATTTCGGAATTTTCAATTCTCGGGAAATCGAATACATTCCATTTCAGTTAACTCCCGATTTATACCTTTCTATTTTCGAAGCGGGCAATTTTCTCTAAGCTCCAATTCATGATTCAGAACCGGAAGTGAAAAAATTCTGTATTAGACCAGAAGTTTCTGTATTGTACAGTCTTTCTGTATTAGCCCTGTATTAATGACCAGTTCTCAGATGCACGAAGTCGTATTAAATGGACAATTTCCCGTGTCCCGTGTCTAATTTCACTCGCTAATAAACATCCGTATATACTGATCAACCACAATATTCAAGTATAAAACGTAAATATTTCACAAAGATAAATCATATTTACCTGAGAGAACATGTAATCCGTGAAACAATATGTCCTAAAATACCTAGAATTTAAATAGCAAGTACCTTGTAGTTGGATGCACATAAATTATGCAGGGGTTACATGTATATCTACGGTAGCCAGAAAGTGCCATGTTAAAAATTAAAACATTCTAAAACTTTCTCGTAATAAAGAGAAACTCGTATTTACGTGAAAGTTTTAGAAAGTTTTAATTTTTAATATAGCACTATCCGACTTCCGTATTTATCAAGTTTATCAACTTAATACAGGTTAATCAAGTTTAATTACTGAAAAGGTATAGCAATATAGTTCAAAATACACTGCATAAAACGGATGATATATCAAAAAATATATATCCAAATACGTGAAAGTTGTCCTTAAATATAAAATGCGGGTAAAAGCTTACCTCTCTTCTGAGGTGTGTGATGTGAATCGCCGTGATGAATGTAGTGTAGAAGAGGGATTGTATTAGAATGTCAAAATTAGGCAATAAAATATGATACAGATAGTTGGAACCTCCGGATTCCATGAAACACTATATATACTGTACAAGACCACAAAAACCAATTTTGGTCCCACTTGGTCGTAATATTTAAAGTCTCGAATGCCATTGTGTCAATACTTAATTACTAGACTTGCGACATTTGATGTGTTTCACGGGATTTAATATAGCGAAGAAGACCAGAGGTTGTCATTCGTCCTCTAGAAAAGAACACGATGTTTGTGGGACGCGTGAAATTATTGCTAAAATATTTTAATTAATAGCGATCATGAGAATGACTATATCATTTGGATTTGACCTTGGACTCACGGCGGGTGTGACTGGTCAACAAGGGATGCTTACTCATCCATGGCACCTGATCCCACTTCTAGATACCCAGAGGTCCATGTATGTATATATATATATATATTTATATATATATATATATATATATATATATATATATATATATATATATATATATATATATATATATTGTCACAATGTTCGTTATTCTGGACAGCCCTTTGTGAACATTTAGAAAAAAAACAAATTAAGTTAGACAAGTAACAAATATATTTATTTACAAATATACATAAATCAAACAATTATTATAATGCATTCTCCTCAGGACACTCACTTTCAATCCAACAAAATAACAAATACACTGTAACAAAGTTTAAAGTTCAATTGTTCCACAAAGTAGTTACAACAATTACTGCATATCACACGGTTTTGTAATAGTCGTTTTGGCGATTCCCAGCTTCCATACACATGTATTTGAAAAGTCACGCACAATATAAATTCTGGATTCATACGACGCCATAAACACTGACATCAAAATATGTATCGTACACATCACTTGTAGTACACAAACGTGTAGATATTGTCATCTCTATATCAAGTTTACAGGTAATGCATATGTCACCGGCCACCTGTGAAATAATTTGAAAACGACCTGAAATGTTCTCTCAAAACTGATATGAGTTATATTGACGCACATTCCGATGAACGTAACAAATTACATATAAAGTACTAAAACCCGTAATTCAAAACACTGCGCCATTACAGAAATATAACAACTCGAAAACAATTTCCAAATAAAATAAAATTCAACTTACTGCTATTCCACATAAACGGTATCACACAGCTAAACGTTTCAAAAATGCACACACAGCTTTTAGTTTTGTCAAATCATACACTTCAGCTCTTTGGAATTTTCGCACACAGCAAAATTGTCTTTTCTTTCCTATACATCTTTTAAACTGCACACCGGCACATCCTTACGACACCCCAATCTCATTCTTAACAACTCGTTTTATTTCAAATACACACACACACATATACCCAAACAAAAAACGAAAAGCACGAGGAATAACAGTGACCACTCAAGCAACAAAAACATTACATAAAACCGGTCAATAACAATACAAGTACTCCCGTAATACAAGAAAGTTTCCGAACCTAAACTACATACGAATTATATGGTAAAAGTACAATCTTCCGATAGAATGTATGGAGGACTACATTAGCAATAACAAATAACTATGAAACTAAAAAAAATACGAAGGACCGTTATGTCAATAAATTTGCCCCAAATCTTGACATATATATATATATATATATATATATATATATATATATATATATATATATATATATATATACATGTATATATATATACATCTTGAAGATTTATACTTTGGTATCTGAAGTTTTATACAAAATATCTAAATACCAGAAAAATCCATAAGAAATAAAAGAGACAATTCTGACGTGTTTACTAACCTGCTTAACTCTTTACAAAGTAAGGCAAACATGATTACAATGTCTACGAGTAACAAAAAAATAAATCATATATTATATTGTATCGTCAATAGATATTCGTTGTCCATGAATACTGAAACTTGCGGCGTAGACTTCAAGTGGAATTTGCTGTGGGGTTTTTTCCCAAAATTATTTCTTTCTTTCTTTTTACTTAGCTTGATGTACAATAACAAAAAGAGACATACACAGGCATACACTTTCTTAAATTTCAATATATTTTGTGAAAACTGCTTGCGAAACGCAGTTTTGCAATTACATTTGTATTCATTTGAAAATGATTAATTCAACCTTACTATTTGTATATGCATCTGACACTTGACATGACCTTATTTTCACTATATAGGAATACTAGAATTTTTATCTCTGTAAATTTTGTATATATGTGTTATTGCACATCAATCTTAGTAGATATATCAATTAAAGGTGGAAATTCTTTTGAAATGCGATAAGAAATGGCTTCACGATATTATTTTGAAAACATGAGGTTTTATTATATATGAAATATATATAGTGAAAACAATAGTTTCCGAATACTTTTTACACGTCTGTTTACCTACAGGGCAAGAATACAAAACAAAGTAATCGAACACATCGATATCTACTTCGTTCTGTTGAAAAGCCAGTGAATAACATACATATTATTTATTCCAATACACATTTTAACTTTATTCTTCGATATTCCCCTGAACAACATTTGAGCTAATTTACAACATTGTTCCCCTCCAAAAGGGATATATCAAATATATATTTCTAATCTTGGATTAATTTTTAATATTCTCAATATCAATGCATATCTCAAACATACATGTAAACACATGTATAGAAAAAAAAATTAAGAATAACCAATGGATATCCGGAACTCCAATTCCACTGAAATACGGTGAATGGAAATAATAACGGTATGAACATGAAGACAAAATTGCGAGTCACAAACGGGATGGCACCAGGTGTCTGGAAGGAGTGTGCTTCCCCTGTAAGCATGCTACATCCATCATAAATGTTCCATGTAAACTTCTCTAGTTCGGTGGAAGGTGAAGTTCGGTGAAAAAGTCATCAGTTAAGGTTAGATCTGTTTGGCGAAAGGGAGTTACTTTATATACAAAATATTCAGAATAACATCTAACATTCCTTAGAGGGGGACTTCATATTGTTTTAACAAGATCCCGTACCAGCCATACAATTTATTGATGATGATTCCAAGCGTTCAGCAACGTACACCTGTGATGAAACTTGCAACAAGGTTATCTTAATGTGGGAAAACACACAGAGATATTTGGTTTAGTCATCACTGTTTTCTTAATAGCAAATGGTTGATTTTAGTCAGAGTAACAAATGATTAAGTTCGAGTTGAAACTTGTTGTGCGAGACTAAGGCTCCATGATATATACTTAGGGAGGTCATCATGATCATAAACGACAGTAAAACAAAAAAATTTGAAAATGCGAAGAATAAAAAATAACAGCGGAAAATGAAATAGCAAATGTACTTCGGATTTTCATAAAATAATAATGTAATATTGTATACATCGACATTTTTCGATCCCTTTTAATTTTTCGCAATTTTCGTCCATGTATGAGAGGGTGAATTTTAAATGAAAGCGAAATGTCCAAGCTGGATGATAAAAGCACTGACATACGTGTCATGCATGATCAAAGACTGTTGATTTCGGGCGAATTTAACCCTTTCACTCCTGAGTTTCTGAGTGGCATGTTCTCTTCTATTCTTTACAATCAATCTATTGTGGTCTGTAGGGTTGAAAGGGTTAAGACAGGGTGATTATGTTTCTGTTATAAACTGGTGAAGATAACATGCATACAGTATGCATTTACATAATCTTTAAGATGAAAATCGATTGACGAACAATTCGAAGGTATGATATATGCTCCAAACACATTATGTCGGTGTACAAAAGGTGGAAATATTAATATTATTGTGCATTGAAAAATAATTGACTTAAAAGACATTTGCAATATTGAATTTCAACATAAGTCAGTATTATTTCATACCACCGTTTCCTGTGGGAAATGTCTGAGAAACTCCGTCCTCGAGTAATACGCAAAAGATCCATTTGATGTACTAACTGATGAAGACCGAGCTATTCCGTTACGAAGAATTCCATTGGGAAAATGCTTGGAAATTTTTCTATGTCTGTTCCGATATTTGTTCCAGAGATGGCGTACTATATCCGTGGTTATTACCGTATTTGTGTTAGCCGACAAAAGTTTCAGGATGAAAACACCATCATGACTGAGATGGCTGATGAATCCAGCGATTTCTTTTTTATCGGCTTTGCTGGACCAATCACTTTTGTAGATGTTGTTCATTTTCAAGTACTTCTTGACAAATGACACCCGGAAGTCAGCCATTGCGAGGGTCAGTAATGTGTACATCAGATTTAGGGAACTCATCAAAACAACGACTGTAAACCAAAACCAAAGAACTAAAAAGAACTTGTGGTAGTAAGCGTTTACCGGAATTACACACTGAAGCGTGTATCTGTAAAAAGTGAACATTCTTCGGATCTCAATATCACACATAGTAACAACCGGAAAACGAGGACTTCCCATGTAGCGTTCTCCATTTAGGAAACTCCGGAAAACTTCATAACTGTATACTGAAAAATCGTTTCCAATAAAAGCATTCAGGAAATACAGCTGACAAAATGCATTGATTACATAAAGAGATCGCACAATGACTCGAACAAGAATAAAATAATTTCCACGGTGCCTTCCTACTCCAAAGCGACAACAAATTCCGAATTTTTCTCGAACCTTTGTCGCTATGCCAGCGCGGTACGGTTTGAAAGTATCGCAGTAAAGATGGATGGAACTTGCTATATTTTTCAAATTTTTATCCCTTTGTTCCTGCTCACAAGATGGAGAATTATTCGCCAGTTCCAGCATTTGTTTGATCTGCATGCCAGAAAAATATAACGCCTGTTTCCACAACATCCGTGGGAAATGAAACCAGAATGCCATAAAGAAGAATGAAAGTGGTACCCAATGATAGTAATATATTTCCGTCTCTGCTTTCCTGAGCTCTGGTTCTTTTGGAATAGGTTTTCCCCACGGAACATAATACATATTGGATATCCAGCAAACGTTGTTCGTATAAATCACCTCTCGCTTTGTAAATTCCGTCGGACAAAAACATTTTACAGGAAATTTGAACCATTCCTCGGAAACGGATATTACGTTGAACAGTAATAGAATAATAACGGAGTAGTAATGACTGAGGCGATCTATAGGATTGTCGTCGTAACCAGTGCGGGCTCCCTCATGTATACCTATACGTCCAAGTAGCTTCTCAAAACTGAAAATATGAATAAGAATAATAAATATACAAGTGATTCCTTCATTATCATACAGTGGAACCTTGCCTTAAGACCAACTCGCTTAGGAGACCACCTCACATTTCAAACCACAAGTGTTCAGTCTCGTGATAAGTATCTTATAAATACAGAACCTCACTTAAGAGACCACCTCAATAATCAGACCACTTTATGTCAGTCAGTTAGGTGGTTCCAGCGTATATATATATATATATATATATATATATATATATATATATATATATATATATATATATATATATATATATATATATATATATATATATATATATATATATATATATATATATATATATATACCACGGGGTAATTTGTACTCAGTTTAAAACATGTATTTCAAATTCATTTTGTAAAGAACCAAAATCAAGAAACTAATTTATGAAAACTGTGACTTTTCCCGAACTATGCACGAAGACATACCTTTTAAATCGACCAACCGGTCTCCCGAGTTGAGGCATTATTGCATTATCCGTTTAATTTTCTTGTTAAAACTTCAAATACTACTGCATTCACATTTGGGAATATCTTTGGCATCAATCAAGCAATCTGATGAGGTAGATAGCACTTGTGACACATATGAAATACACGTGGCTTGAATTTTCAATGTGTTAACTTTGGGGTATTGTTGTTATTTGTTGTTGTTTTATACTATCCTGAATGCTTCATTAAACTTCTGTTTAGTGTTATTTCTGACTGTATGTGAGATTTAATTCTGACTGTCTTGGGTGATTTTCTTGTCGCGGTTACTGAATGAATTGATAAAGAATAGCAATTAATAGCCGGATAAAGCGCGCGTGTGTAAACAATTCTTGTATCAATTTGTTTTTGTTCTATATTCTGTTTTTCTTCTTGAACAATCGTAATATCTTGTAATGCATGATCCCTTAAAGGCCATGATAGATTGGTTTAAGACAATTGAGAAAATTTCCTTTTGGTGAAGTGCGTCTTCATTAGGGGTGTGTTATTTAAAAAGAACAATAATTTTAGTTATAGACGTACCGACTGTCATTTGGATAAAAATACCCCGCAATTTGATTAAATAAACTAAAAAGTTGTATAGCTGTAAAAATATATTTAATACATCATGGGTATATTGCCTAAAATGGATGAAATACTCCGATGATGGCATTTCTTTTATCTATGAAAGGAATCCAACGCCAATTATTTAAACTCGATTTACAAAATACATTATAACAAACTTTTTTCAACCAGTAATTAAATTTGTATTAAGAATTAAATATTTGAAACGTTTGATAAAAAAATCCATCTTGGCATTCCTGAATACCTTTAATAGAAATAATAGGAAAAGAGCATTTTCTGAAATACGACGACAGTGTATACATAACGTATTAAATAACACTTTATGTCACCTATGTAAACTTTCCTAAAATCCTTACGTTTATTTACGATTATGCATGAATAAAATAAATAAAATATTATTGATCCTTGACTAAATGTCAGTATCTCTTAATATTTTTGACTAAAATTAATTATTACTGTGTGCTAAATACTAAAACATATTATCTCTCGTCGGTTTAAAAATAAAGAATTTGAAAATTAAAGTGCATTAGCTATCGCAGTCTTTAATTCGAATTTTTTTAAGGAACTAGAAGCATAAGTTGTGTTTTATTTTCAATTTTCCCCCTTTTCACTACTTAGATTGGTAAACAATAATACAAAAAGATATGCACAGAAATAGAAATAAAAATTCTTACTTTTCTAAATATTGTGAAAATGTCTTGAGAAACCCAGGTTTGGCACTTTTTTTCAATTGCAGTTGATTAACTCAACCTTACTATTTTTATAGGAATACCATACTGGACCTGACTTCATTCTCACAAAATATATAGGGATATAAGATTTTTATGCCTCTTTATAACTCTTTATATTGCACGTCAAGTACAAGTACTGAAGTAGCAAAAAATCCATATAATATTGTTTTTGTAAACACGGCTAATGCCCCTTTACGTACAGGTGCCGAGCCGGCCTAGCTCAGTCGGTAGCGCGTTCGGCTCTTGATCGTGAGGTCGTGAGTTCGAGTCCAGCCGGCGGCAGGTTGGTTTCCTGTCTGTCGGATGAGACAGTAAAAACCGTGGTCCCGTGTCACAGTAGGTGTTGGCACGTTAAAGAACCCTCACTGCTCAATGGTCGTAAATGCCGATGATAGGCCAAAATTTGAAGCCCTTCACCGGCATTTGGTGACGTCTCCATATGAGTGAAATATTCTTGAGTGGGACGTTAAACAACAATAAACAAACAAACAAACGTACAGGTACTAAACACATACCTGACATAAGTATTAGGTAATTAATAAGCGTAATACTCACAACATGAAATACGGTAATTTCCTCATGACGATGACTGACAATATCCCGTCTTATATCTTATAAAATACACTACACAAACTAGACAAGAACTGAAATATGTTCTGTTGAATTACAAATGAAATAATGGAATATGGCGGTTCTCACTTAAGCTTTTGCTTGTTAAATGGCTTTTGTTTTCTTGTTTCTTACCGGAAGATCGACTTCGTTATACTAATTCATGAAGATTATACTTTTCTCGTCATAATTCACTGTCCACGAGGAAAATATATTCAGAGGTATCTAGCGGATCACTGATTTGTAAGTGAAATGGTTGCAAAACAATTTCATAGTTGAGAACGTAAACAAGGTTTATATTTTGATTTACAAACAATTTAAGTAGTGATTTTATATCCTGCGACAAGTTGTTTATTTATACGGAGATGCCATCAGCTTTTGATGAAATGTCTCGAATTTTGACCCGTGTATTGGACTGACGCCAATGCGGTGAGGGTTCTTTTACTTGTCACGTCGTCCGAGATATGGGACCTCGGATTTTAGTCTCATCCAGAAAACATGAGCCTTTCACATCGTGTGCCGAGCGCGTGTCGACAAAAAAAGTCGCTTCATACTCGGAAACCATTATTAATGGACAACAACTTCCAATGTATCGAGCTGGCTCAGTCGGTAGCGCGCTCGACTCTTGATCGTGAGGTCGTGAGTTCGAGTCCAGCCGGCGGCAGTAAACACCGATGTTTCGTGTAACAGTAGGTGTCGGCGCATTAAAGAACCCTCACTGCTCAATGGTCGTAAGTGCCGAGCATAGGATAAAATTTGGAGACCTTCACCCGCATTGGTGAAATATTCTTAAGTGGGAGGTTAAACAGCAATATAACAACAACCAATGCATAAATCATTCATACTAAATTGTTAATTGGAAGGAAGTAACAAAACAGTGAATATTTTAATGAACAAACACTTAAGTCATAATACAGAGGTGAAATAAGGTGTCAAGCATCCCTAATGCTATCAAATACAACTGTTCTGCTGAGTTTCCATTTTCTTTTCTTTTTTCAAAATACCATAACATAAATATTTTATCTAGTAAACAAACAAAGATATACAAATATACGAAATTTGTTATAAAATGGCTGAGAAATATCCCAGTCAAGAGCGACTTCCATTCACTACTTTGGTATACTGTGATTTCTACCAGCCTTCAAATTACGAACTTGTTCTTAAAAATTCATAATTTATATCAAAGACTATGTACCTTTTAATTCACAATTTTATTAGTTTACATGGAATTTATCTTATTCATATTTATTCGACTCATTTTGCCTCATGCATCTTATGTATCTTATTGATTTAAATTGATTTATTCATATTGTTTTCAGTTGAAATGGATTCTAATACATTAACAATATGTTTATGAACGTAATATAAAATTCACAGATACTAGAGTATTTATCTTCGGGATGATGTCCAGAATACAATATACATATCTGGTATAAGACATAAGACAAACACGGGACCTCTGGAAATCCATAGGTGGGTTTAGATGCCGTGGAGAAGTAAGCATCCCCTGTTGACCAGTCACACCCGCCATGAGTCCAAATGCAATATGTGAGGAGTACATCCTCGTCACAATAGGTACAGCTGACTCAAAAACCGCTATCGACAATGTAACTCAGAATTTCATTTAGTGAAACGGTAATTTCAAACATGGTCATTATACCAACGTAGAATTTGCAGAAACTAATTTGAAAAGCAGGATCAATAGAGGACACAATAAATGACGTAAATTTATGTTTTATTTCGGCTCTGATCGCCTCCGCCCGGCCGTGAACTCTTCGTCATTCTATAGTACCACATACATTTAATGTCAAAATATCATTATATTACCTATATATTAATTGTTTTAAAGTCGTTTTTAGAATGCCTTACATATGCAAATAATACCTTTTTCTTCGTTGTAACTGATATCTAGAAGCTCCTCTGAAATCAAAACCGTATACAACTTCATGATCCAATTGATTTTGTGCAATGGCACGGAAATAACATAATAACAAACTAACTTTTTCGTTTCAGAATTTTATTTTACACATTGATAAAATCTTTGGCACTAAATTACAATATTTAGAAAGAATGCAAGCAGAAATCACATATTATTAACGTCACAAATAGAAGTGTTCTTAAAACAGATGTAAAGCTACACAACTGTGGTGAAATTACAAGGAATCTTCGATCCAGATTTGCTCAAGGATAATCATAGCCTGATTACCGCCACCGAACCCGATTTTTATTTTAAAGATAGTACACTTCAAACTTAATCCTATAAGTAATAAGAATATCGTTTAAGATAATGTAAAGGAAAATAACACTTAGTCACTTAAAGATGAAAGATAAATATAAATTTGTATGTGTCCAGTCAGTGTTTTATGCCAAACCCGACAATTTTTCAGTTATATGGTGCCGACCGATTTTGATAGTGGAGGATGGAACATGTTTACAAGAGTGACAAGATATGAGTTTAAAAGCGAGATGAATATATACTAGGAATCAAAATGATTTTCTCTGTGGAGTCAAATACATTAAGATCCATTAAGATTCCCTTTTAGTAGTGGAAACAAGTGCCAACTTCCTTCATATTTTCAATGAGTTGGGTGTTTAAAAGGGGCTGGATTGGTGGGGGGTTCCCAGTCACAAGAATCCAATAAGCAACTATTTAGTGAGCTCACAGTTAACACCCGCATAGCAGAACATAAGTCATCCAATGATCCCATCAACATAAAATTCAGTAAACAGTAAACATCAGTCTCACTTGATTGTTTTATCATTTTGAGATAAAAAATACAATTCCAAACTACAATTTGATATTTAAAAAAAATTAATGCAAACAATTATTCTTAATGATAAAATTATTGTTTATCCACAGACATTTCAAAAATATCTAGTGCATTTGGTTTAAATGCACATTCGAATCTAAAGTACCTTACTGAAAGTATTTCCGATATAAATAGAGAAACACAATTAATGAGATTTTTTTTCGTCCACATAATCTATCCGTTTTACATACATTTACCAGTGGTGATATAAAGTCACAATAATGAATGAAAGCTGAAGTGTAGTAAGTACTGAATATGGTGGCAATGGGACCTGGAATGATCTGCTCAGAAGTTAGTGTCTTCATTTGGTAGATACACATAAAACAACATGACAAACAAAAGATAACACTGAGGTGAAATTTACAATAAATTAGAAGTAATACAGTGGAACCTGTCTTGAAAGACCATTCTCAAAAAAGACCACTGTCTTTTGAGACCATATTCTGAAAACCACTTGGATAATTAATCCTTTAATAAAAAAAATCTCATTTGAGAGACCATCAGTCTTGAAAGACCACATATCAGTGGCATGTGGCAGTGGCCTCTAAAGACAGGTTCCACTGTAGGTAATTTTTAACCCATATATAAATATAAGCTCCAAGAAAATGGAAATTGAGAAAATGACGAATTATGAACCCTTTCAACCCTGAAAATCTGAATGGTATGCTCTTTTTATTGTTTCAGACTAGTCTAATATGGTCTGTAGGGTTGAAAGGGTTAATATATGGCACAAAACAATATGAATGTACAATTAACAAAAGTTAATTAATATCAACAAAATTTACAACAATAATATAACAACAAATAATTATATTCCTAAAACAAAAGTTTTGAGAAATGTATTGAAAAAGTGTCCATTTCAAAAACTTTACTACTAGAAGATCTTTTTGGTGAACATTGAATGAGTCTTTAAATTGCTAACGATATGCAGAGTAATATATAAAAAAGTACAAATTTCAAGAAGACAGTATACAAACATGGTGATCATTAGATGAAGACAGTCTCCAAAAATCAAAGTTGGATCAACTGTCAGGAGTGTTGAGGAGTAAAGCATCCTACATACACAAAATCTTAATAATTGAAGAAATACTAATTGTTGCATACTAGAAATGTAGATGGCAAAAAAAAAGCATATAAAGGGAGACAACCCAAGTATCATCGTTTGCAAAATTCAATATCTGGTTATTAACTCCCTTTAAGAAGTTAAGGACTTGGACACAACTGAAATTATTATAGTCAAGATTTGTAAAAATAAACCACTGCAACAAAGTCTCCCCCCCCCCCATTTACCCCTAAAGACACATTTGGACTGGTCCAAGTCATTGATTTAGAGTCTAATATTTTTCAAGGGGTTGATGAATTAATGTATCCAGGGACCAAAGTCACTTTTAAAATTTATTCAATATTACAGTTCAGCTAACTTTTGGGGATTTTAAAATAAAAACACAGAATTCATGTTGCAACAGAACATTTTTGTATTTTTATGGTAGACAAATTTAAAATTAAATTTGGTAGTAAGTTTTTTTCTTTTGAGTTGCTTAGGTATTTGAACACAACCATTTTAGTGTTTAGTCACGTGACACGAGTACATAAATACTACGGATTGATGGTTAGCGGTCACTCTATCCTGTTCATTTGGAAGATTTACATGTCTATTACATGTTCATTTATTTGTTTATTTATTTATTTATTTATATTTTTTTCTGTTAGATGAATAGGCTGTATCACAACAGTTATTTATATTATTAAATTAAATTATTTAAAGTATTTATTTATTTATATTTTACAGTTAGATGTTGTATCACAACACTATATAAGAATTATGTGGATAATAATAATTATTTATCAGATATTAAATGTATACACATGTATCACTATATAATGATGTTAACTCTTAAATCCCCTGACATCACATTTGGACCTGCCCATTTCAAAGAATGGTTGAGTCCAATGTCAGAATTCAGGGATAGATGATTTAGAATCCAAATTTTGTAAATAATTTTACATGAAATATCAACTTGTTTACTCCCAGATCATGACAATAGAACATCCTCTTTATTGATTTGGGCGAGTTTAAATGTAAACAAAGGGGGGAGGAGTCAAAGGAAAAGATCATAACATTTTTACTAAAATTTGAAGCCCTTCACCCGCATGGGTGACATCACATCCAAACCTTATAAAACAACTACATAATTGAAACAATGAAATCAAAAATTGAGCTTGAGTATCGCGTAAATTTGTTGACTTCGGATCAGGAAGAACAAAATGACAGGAAGCATGCAAAACCATAAAACAACAGTCCAGAATCATTATGTTCTTTCCTACCTGTGGTTTCATGTGACCAAAATCATTTATACATATTTTTATTATTCATGAAGCCTCAGCCAATGCAAATTAGCGATGCTTGTATTGGTCAGCTTATCAGATCGAGGCTCTAAACAATTTCAGAATTGTATTAATCAATGGACTATACAGTAACTTCCATAGCTGATCACAACTACTAGGATTGGATGCCTTGGACACACCTTATCTTTATAAATATTCAGAAGCTGCGAATTACTTTGGACACATGAAACCAAGGGTAGGTAAGAGCATAGCGATTATGGACTGTGGTTTACAACGACCATGGACGATGGGAAGCATGTAGCCATTGTAAGACGATATGAAAACAACATATAAAAAAGAACATTCAAGGAGCCTTTGTAAGGTACATTTGAAATTGACAAGTTACATGTATGTAAACATGAAAATACAGAATGTAATTTGAAAGATTTCTCCAGTGAATCTGTACATTAAACTCATCCATCCCTGGAAATTAATGGACAGTTTTAAAAACAATGGGAAAGGCTGGTCCACGTGTGTTTAAAAAATAAATGTACGAATACCCAAACTAGTTAGTCCAGAAGACTGGAAATATCAGTTGTGGGCTCAGGTGTCATGGAGGAGAAAAGCATCCCACATTGGAAATTAAATGACAGTTCCACACATCAATGGCAAGGGTCAAAGTGATTTAAAAGGGATATGTAACATAATGAACACACACACACACACACATAGACACATGTGAAAGGCAGGCATGCACACAGACACATAAACAACTTATACAAAAGCCATACACACTGATACAGAGGACCCATACACACCAATGAACAAGATAAACACACACACACACACACACACACATCCTAAACATATACACAGAAATATTTAAGCCAACAACAACAAAATCACAACAACGATAATAAAAAGCTATGAATAAAGAATTTCAAATTTGATTGACAAAGACGTGTGTAAATATTAACACTTAATTTGTTGGGACTCTGACATATAGTGGATTTCAATATGTTCTATTACAGGTAAAACAACATTATCAACAACAATAAACAATTTATCAATGAACAACAAAATGATTGGAAATATATTTAACAACATAACTCGCAATATGTTTGCAATAAGTCAAATAGTCAGCAGTTTGATTCCAAAGGGAGTCACATCATATATTATCCAATTTTAAGATTTTAATTTTATTTTTGCGTAAACTTGTGTTTTTTTGTTTGTTTTGGTTTGAATGGTGCTTAATGAAACAACCAACATAATTTTTCAGATATATAGTGGCGGACTGAACCTGGTCACAATGTCCCTGGGTAGAAACCATCAGGCTTCCGCAAGCAAACTTACAAACATCCTCATAAAATCAGCTTGGGTTCCAGTGGGGCTCGAGCCTGAACTGGCTGGAGCTGCGAGACTTCATTGTTTAAAGTGCAAAGCTCTAACCACTCTGCTCAAAGGCACCATGTTTTTGGTTATTACACTTTTGAAGATAATTATAATCATTGATCATATACAAAATAACTGACTAAACAGCCAATATTTAAAAACAAAAATGTCAGCCTATGTTATATAGTGAAATAGAAGCATTGTAAAGGTTTAGATTCTTTTTTAGTCCTATTTGTCTTAACGGAGGATGTAAAAATAATCAGATGATGTTGTTTTACAATATATAGTTTTTGTTGATTTTTCCACTTTCGACAATATTTCAGTTGACTCATCAACTCATGAAAAAAATTAACTCTTCTATAAATCTATGAAATAGATCAGTCCAAATGTGTCTTTAGGGGTGAACGAGTTAAATAGTGGTGGGGAAAAGTATAGTAAACAGAAATTTATGAAATATTGTGAAAAAGCTATTTCAAAGCAGCTACAAAGTATGAAATCATACATATGTATTTAGTTGTGCATATCAACTTTTTATGCTTAACCGAAGGATACAGAATTATAGAAGCAATTTCCAATCTGGCAATTTCCTCAGTTAATAAACTTAGGTTCCAGTGGAGTCGGACCAAGTCTGACAAAAGGTGAGAGCTTCTTAATGCACTAACAGCTCTGCCATGGAAGCTGGGCTCTTAAAAAAAGGTATATATATATCAAAGCCAGCACACAGCAAATAACATTTAGCATGTTAGAGATTGCAATCAGCATAGGCTAAGTAGCACCATACATTTTTAACATACATCAAATACATTTAGCAAATCACAACAGATATTTAGCACTTTGAATGTTGATTAGGGCTCTCTGCAGTATGTGTGTATGTATGTATGTATGTGTATAAATATATATATATATATATATATGTATATTATATATATATATATATATATATATATATAATATATATATATTTAGTCTTAATAGTATATAAATCAGGCTAATTATAAAATTTGTCTATTCT
This sequence comes from Atrina japonica, assembly GCA_030159075.1. NCBI lineage: Eukaryota > Metazoa > Mollusca > Bivalvia > Pterioida > Pinnidae > Atrina > Atrina japonica. Next base: position 130,502 of record BROG01000802.1, read on the forward strand.
TAGCAAATCCCTTGACTTTCAAATTTTCACCTACAGGTTGTTTTATTGCTCTTTGATAATAAACACCCATCTACCCAGATTTTAGAAAGAAAACTAAGTTTTCTCCTTATGATACAAATTTGTCTAACTCATTCAACCCTAAAGACACCTTTGGACTGGTCTAAGTCATTGATTTACAAAAGAGTCCATTGTTTTTCAGGGGTTAATGAGTTAACAAACTGAGAGGCAGATCATCAAATATAGAGATAAATTCAGCCAAGGACATAGCTATTGTCAGTTATTATGTTAATCAAAGGCCAATGAAGTAGCTCTGTGGAGTATTAGTAAGACTATCACAGCTTTTCTCAATATTTCCTTAAGTTAATATTTATAGTATGAAATGTATTTCTGATTTTGTATACAACAGATACACAACTTACATCAACGCTGCATAAAGATATTAGTCGGTAGTGCGCTCGACTCTTGATCGTGAGGTCGTGAGTTCGAGTCCAGCTGGCGACAGGTTGGTTTCCTGTCCTGCGGATGAGGCAGTCAAAACCGAGGTCCTGTGTCACAGTAGGTGTCGGCACGTTAAAGAACCCTCACTGCTCAATGGCCGTAAGTGCCGAGCAAAGGCCTAAATTTGGAGCCCTTCATAGGCATTTGTTGACGTCTCCATATGAGTGAAATATTCTTGAGTGGGACGTTAAACAACAACAAACAAACAAACAAAAAAGCATAAAGATATTAGCCTTTTGAATCTTTTTGTGGGGTCTACAAACAAGTACCTTACACAGAAAGACAATCTTAATAACAATTCACATGGACAACTCTTGTAACATGTTTCGACAGAATTAACATTTGGGTAAAAATAAAGTTGTATGTACCGTAATTGTCTTTAGTGAAAAATGGAAATTACAATGTATCTTGTATCAAGTTAAATTTTAATTGTTCAGTGTTCAACAAAACCCCATGACCCGGCAACCAAGTGCTAAAAAATCTGTCTGGCTAAATAAATCTGAAAACGGTTTACAAATTGTCTGTGAGAAAAAAAAAGTAAAAAAAGAACATTTGTACTATTATTTTTTACAATTAGAACACAAAAATATTAACCTTTTTCTATCATTTTAGAATGTTAGAATACAGACATTAATACTAGATTAAATTATTATAACTTTACTGATTTTTACTTTTAAGTGTTATATAAAGGTTAATCATTAAATCTAGCTATTTCCCCAAAATTCACTGCAAATGACTGCAAAATGTAAAAGACTGTAACAGTTGAGTCAATATTAGCTGTGGGCGGGGCATTTTGTGTTAGTCAAGCAGAGCATTGCTAACTTTGCCTTAACTTAACACACAACAAGTAAACATCTGAAGCGCCATCTTGAGTGTAATCTTTGTTTTGGTATAATGAAACAGATATATTATATCACTGAGGGAGTTAGCAACATTCTGGTCCCCCTTGACTGGGCCTATTTCAGCATTTCCCTCCACTTCGCTTCCATTACTGTTAAATATTTTGTATTGTCCTCTTGCGATAATATTTTTTTTCATAAGTAGATTAAAACAATTATTGAATCGCTATTTTGGGAAATAGCACTTTTATTGTACCCCGAGACATAAACTATTTCCTTGGGGTACAATAAAAGTGTTATCTCCCTCATACCCATTCAATACCTATTTATTATATGGACCTGGCATTTCAGATTTGAAAAGAAATTTGCTGGCATGTATGAATTTGCACATTTCTTTTTGTACATGTATCGTTTGTTTGATTTTTTTTGCTACAGCAATTAACATAACATCTGAACTGGGACATTTTGCCGGGTAACAAGAACCTGAATTCATGTGGCGCTGATCATGCTGATATCTAAAGGATTTCAAGCTATTTTCATTATCACTATTGTTTCTAAGAATTTTTAAGAAGCATTTTGGATTAATTTTCATCTATGAAAGGGTAAAACACTGGGAAAATTTAAAATCATTATCAAATGCAAGTTTGAAATTGAGGGAACTGACTAACTATGAATTATACACTGAAGTTGTTATTTCACATTTTAAGAATTATTTCCACACAAATTTTAAGTAATTTATAACAAGAGATTCTTATAATGAAAAAAACTTTGACATTATTATGCATGAGTTTTATAAACTTTATAGATTTTTCATCCATATGTACATGAATATTAATTTCCGGAATACAAATTTAAAAAACAATGCATTCAATTATACTTTTTCAGGGAAAAGAATAATTATTAATTAAATTTTATACAAAAATATCAGATCAGAAAAGATTGAACCGATCAATTTTCTATTTAAACACAGGTGTAGAAAAAGAGAATTTCTACCTTTGAAAAAGAACATATCCCCAAAAATCTAATTGAATAAATAAATGATAACAAGCAAGATAAAAATACAAGTAAAAATGAAGTATCCAAGGATAACTGAAACTCAAATCATATACACAAATGGTCTCACCATGAAGGACAAATGTGAATCCCAAAACACATTCTTACATCAAATGTACACAGTATGTTCAAACAGAAAATTGCACAATTTCATAAATTTCATCAAAAATAAAACATTTGTGTAGTTAAATAGAAATCCCTACATTTCACATGATTTGTATGCAGGGATAAACAAAGTATTATAAATGAGGGTGGTGGATATGTTCTGTTCGAGATGTATTTCAAAATGAACTTTTCATATATAAAGGTATGGCAATGTCATTTGCAAACTATCAATATCAATAACAGGGAATTATCATCAATAAGCAAGCACGCAGTTGCATGTCTGAACAATGGAAAGCATTGAAAATGAATTCTTTTGAGGAGTGGTGGTGAACATTTTGAATTCGGTGTCTGACTAGCGCAGTGGTTCCGACACCTGCTTCTTGTCAATGCAACCAGAGATCTATCCTGGGATTGGACAGGGAAGTTTGTAGTTTTGTATGAATAACGTCAGCTTGGAGGCATGGGATTTCTCTGTGTACTCTAGTTTCCTCCCACAGAAAGGAACCCCTCTCGCCAACATCAGTGCCAACAAGAGACATTAATGTCAGTTGTAAATCTTGTTTCTTAATTGTTGTAAAATAAATAAACGTTAGTTTTAAAATTCAAGCATGGTACACAACTATGCCTAAATAGGCGATAATTATCATTACATATGTGTGTGTGTGTATGTGTATGTATGTGTGTATGTGTTGTTTTGATTCAAACAAGTAAATTAGCACCTGAACTATACAGCTTCTGGAACATTATTCCCTTGAACTATTGACAATGAATTCAAGCTATCTAGCACTGACATAAAATGTTCTGGAAGCCATTCATCTTAAATAGATTTGGAGATTTCTTTCAAATGGTATTTTTTTTACAATTATTATTTTTGTCCGAGTATTAAAGTTTTGTATTTCCTATTTCATTTCTAAAAAAAAATGGTCCACTGTAACAACTAAAGTGACACTCTCTTGAGCTTGCCTTTGTCTAGCACACCATATTTGGTCTTACAAAAAAACAAACTTGAAAAAATAAGTTTCCCCTGATTGTAATACCTCAGATGCATCTGAAAGACAGCCAAAATGATACAGAAATTGTGTATGCTTTTTCGGCAATGGATGGTGGTAAATGAAAAACATTATCTGCACTTTTTCATGCTTTTTTAAAAAAATTAAAAATAAATTAATTTGTGACCCTTGGAAGATATATGGAGTATAGTTCCTACTTTTGAATATCATGAATATTTAACATGAAAATGGTAATTTTACTTTTCAAACTGATCTGCGTTCCATAGCGAAAGTGTCAGTCCGAAATAAACACATACACTGACAGCCCATTATTGTGCTATAAATAACCATGAGCAATAGGTTTCTTTTAGAATGTTCATTTCATCAACCTTGAACGCTCACCAGTGTGTAGTAAATACTGTTACCGTTTGACAATTTCCCTTGAGGGGTTACCTCTTGGGTTCAACCTCTGAATACTGGATAACAATATTTGATATTTTCTGTCAGTCTTCCAGACACTCCACATAGTATTGTGTCTCGCGCAGATATTCCTTTATTCGGGCGGGGACAGGAAGTTGATCTATGTGATCACGACGAACAACCTGTAGAATCTGGAACCGACACATATGCTGCAGGGATTGCATTTGTTTAAACCTCGACACTGGATGTAAGAGATGAACGGGCATAGGTGGTGCCCCTGGCCCAGAGGGTCTGATGAAGTACAGAAATTGTCCATTTCTTGAGTTCCTTACACACTGTTCTATAAATTCTTTAATAGTTGACTTACCAAGAGAATCAGGTTGGGACCAGAAACTGAACTTTCCTGCAAGAATTCAAATTTGTATAAGACTACATCATGTACATGTATATTATATTGTAAATGGGAAACAAACTGACTTAGAAATAAATTAAACAAATAATTATATAAATATTGTGGAGCTAAAAAATAAGAAACTACAAATATCTGTTTACATATTGAAAAGTCATAAACAAATCTTTTAATACCGTGTTTGCT
>BROG01000802.1:140000-302897 GCA_030159075.1 Atrina japonica
GTACGGGATATTACTGTCACACTTGTAAGAAAGGATATACGAGACGAGATCGTAGATGTCCAGATAAGTGTCTATCGTGCTTCGGTTACGATTGCCCCGGGGGTGAAAGGATAGTGTGCGACGATTGTAACAGAGCGTTTTTCGGCGAAGTCTGTTTTAAGGAACATAAACGCACCAGAGGTATGAAAGACGGCGAACCGGATGTGGTTTGTTCAATCGTTCAGAAATGTTTAGAGTGCGAACGGGGTGACCAAGGACTTGAAGTCCCAGTATGCGGTCATTCCAAATGGGCCGAATTGTCGTGCATACGTCGACATGACGACGCACAAGTGTTTCATGGTCCAGAAAAAATGTAAGGGTGGAAAATGCAAATCGGCCGAGTGCAAAGAAAAGAAACCCTGTTACACCGGACCCAAATCTTATTCGTACGAAACGAACGCGGGGGTAGTATTAGTAGTAGTAGTGGTAGTGTAGTAAGGTCAAAGATTTAGTCTGAATTACGAAAATTCTCTTTACATCAACCGAGAAGCGTGACCGACGTCGTAAAGAAACGCGTAAGTGGATTACGACCGTTCGAGAAAACGCCATCACGAGAGATTCCGGTGTCGTGAATCGATATCAGGAGAAAAGAGTTACGTACGTTGTGTTACGATAAACGGGTGACGAAGGACGGGTAACGACACGTTACCCTACGGGTATTAAAAAATTTATTATTAATAAAGTTTAAACGACCAATAGTTCCTCTCGGACGAACGTTCTATGAGGTGCCGGTTCCTTGAGCTGATACAGGTCGATAGCCTTGCATTCTGAAGCCTGTCTATGTCGTGTTTGTCGACGTCCAGATGGTAGTCGGTGGCCCTCCTGCGCCCGCCTGTCCCCCGCCTCCAATTCGCCGCCTTTGATATAGATATCTTACTTTCGCAAAGGGACTGATGGACGGTTGTACTTTATCGACGGGTTCTACCTTTTTGGGCGGATCGGTCTCTTCGTTGATCGTTTTGACAACTTCCGGCAATTGTTTCACCCATTCTCTGTTTCTGTCTTTGGTTTTCATCTCTTGATCGTATTGATAGCTAAACAACTGTTCGCCCAACGTTCTATTAAATCGTTCGACGATGGCTTGGTAGCGGTGAAGGTCGACCCGTCCCCTTTTTATTTCTAGCTCCGTGTCGGGTCATGAGTTTGGTGACGGCGCCCATGAATTCGCGGCCGGGGTCGACTTGTAATAATTTGGCAAACGTGGACGCCGTTTGTAGAGTCTTTTCGAAAGCGTCGGCCACCTCTCGACTGTCTTTGGTCGTCAGCGGTTCCGCTTCTTTGTAGCGCGTGCCCACGTCGACTACGTCAGTAGCGTATTTGTACGTTTTCCCGTCCACCTTGTCGTGCGGTAAAAACAACAGGTCGGCCTGGTGAGTGTCGTTTTCTTTCGCGTCTTCGAATCGACTGTGGTCTCACGATCTTTTTGGGGGGTAGGTAGGTAGATTTAGCCACATGTCTTGTTTTTTCAGGAATTCCAACGCTTCCTTCTCGCTGACTTTGGCTGCTTTGGCCAATTTCCCGATGGCGGCCTTTCCCTTCCAATAGTGTTTTGTGATAGATCTTTCCATTTTTTTTAACTTTAGGCGACGTATTTTTTAACGACGTAGAACACGAGCCCCGTCCCCGCGATCACGAAGAGGGAGTTCCCTGTCCTTTCTGTTCTTCCGAGGGCCCGATAGAAATCGCTCAACTTCGGTTCGGGGGGCGGTAACGCCGCGTCTTCCCGTCATCTGCGAGTAGAGCGTATGGCGGCGTCCACTTCCTTGTAGGTGTAGAGGGGCGTGTCCTTCCTTCTGCCGCCTCTCGTTGACGTCCAATCGTTTCGTGCGTTCGCGATTCCTCCGATCTCGAGCCTCGGTCAGTCGTCCATCGCCACGTCGTGCCTCTTTTGCTCGCCGTGATTCGAGAATAAGAAGTTGGATAGTAGAAGGCGAAGGCGTTGACTAACGCGCCGCCTAACATCATTCCGATCGATGCCATTTTAATTAAAGTTTTTAGTTTATTTCATGATATCGGCGGGAATGACGCCCTTCTTGACCAGCATGTCTTTGGTGTACTCGGCCCAAAATATAGTCGACGAAGACCATCCCGAGATCCTTAAGATCGAGATCCAGCTTGGTAGCGGCCGTCTTGAGGAACTTCTTGGAAAGTTGCGCGTACAACGTGGCGATTCCCCGTCACGACGGCCGCGTGATACGCGGGTGTTGACCAAATCTTTTTCACTCATTTTATAATGAAAAAGATTATTATTTATCGGAGTTTATTACCGTCTCCGTCGTGTCGTTGTTCGTATTGTAGAGCTCGTCGCAGTAAGTGTTCATCCTGTGAGCAAGTGGTGGTTGGTCGTCCTAGTCGTAGCCTTAAAGTCGACGTCGTCTTTTCTATTCCCATTCCGACGACTGCGTAATACGCGGTGTTGACCAAATCTTTTTCACTCATTTTATAGTGATTTTTTTATTTAATACATTTCATTGGAGTCTTCTTCTTCTTCAGGTTCTGGAGCTTCGTCTTCTTCGGTACTGACGGAGTGGTGGTGATGGTGGTGGTGGACGTTAGCTTCCACTACTTGTGCGATCATGACAACGAATAGACTCGTGGTGATATTCCCGACGCCATCAACACCGCCGTAGGTTCAGTAGATTGTTCTCACTGTCTCGTTACACATTTTTTATAGTGATTTTTATTTAATACATTTCGTGGGGATTGGGGTCCTTCTTTTTTTTTTAGGTTCTGGTGGTGGTGGTAGTGGCGGCGGTGATGACGGTGTAGACGGCGGTTGGGGTTTTCCCGTAGTACAACACACTCCGGCGACCGCGAGTCCTCCGACGATCGCTAACCATTTCCAGCTATCCTGACCATTAGCATTGCCATCCTGGCTATTAGCATTGCCATCCTGGCCATTAGCATTGCCATTAGCATTGCCATTCTTGCCATTAGCATTGCCAATTATAGTAGTCTTTACGACTCCACCTCTTTTGCGCTCCCTTCTTCCCCGTGTCTTGACGTTTCGGAGTTCTTTTTCGTTAGGAGTTCTTCCGGATTCATCACCTTTTTCTATATCCTCCGTTTTTTTAAATCTCGTTTATATAACGGCTGGACGTGGCGGCGAGACTGAGAGAGGGCCAGTAGGAACCGAAAATGGTAGAACAGGCTGCAGCACGCTTCGCCGATGGCCGCGTGAAGGGATCTTCGCTCAGCTTTCTTCGATCAGTTTAGGTTCGTATCTTCACTTCGAAAAAATATTTTAGACTCTGAGCGTACAGCGTGATGATGGAATGGCGATCGATATACTCATGCGCATACCGAGGTCGCGCGTTGAGCAGACGATTTAGATTACCCAGTTCCTTGTCGTTCATCTTGTTCAGATCGTCGACGGTCACGTCTTTCCCCAGGAAGTGACGAGATCTTCCCGATCCTATAACGGTTATAGATAACCTGTCCTTGATCGAGTCGTCTACCGTCGTCTCGGCCGTAGCGAGACGTTCGTTAGTATCTCGTTCTACGTTCATCTCCTTTTTTTATACATTTTATTTATATTTTGTAAAAAACGTTACGTTTTACAAAAATACTGTCATTTTAATTTATTTATTCCGTGTCGGACTTTATATCCAAGTGAGTCTATAGCAGTCGGCCCAAATCCGGTAGAGGAGCAACGTCGATCGTTTTGACGATGATGACCTGGTGTAAGAGAGTTTTGCAAGGACTACGGTCGATTCTTTGTTGGCGATGTACACGTTGTACGCGTAAAGAACCGATGGCCAGACATCGTTTTTTCTCGTATTGGTGAAGATCGACTTCGACGAGCTATGTTTATCTTTCGGATCGTGGTCGGTTTCTCTTTCTAGAAAAAAGTAGGCTTGTCTCTGTCCCCCTGTTTAACTTTCGAGTAGATCACTTTGTTACCGTTTTGATCGTTTTGACGAGGACTATATCGTTAACATCCACGGGGGGTTTTTCTACCTTTTTCTTTCAGTGTTTTTGCGAGTTTTTCTATGGATTCCCTCAAGACCGCCTCGATCTTTTCCAACATGGCGGCGAAATTCTTTTCCGCAATTAAATTTCATAGTATAATCGGAACCGTCCTCGTATTGCCACAAGCCGGACGAAATCCGTTTTGGGAGTGCGTATCACTAACGGTTTCACGTCGCCTGTCGGGTACTGATACGCGACGTAAACGCGTTGATAACGCTTCCCATACACTTATCGACGTAATGAGCACCCGTCCTTAAATTGTTCACGTCAAAGTTCTCGACTGTCACGAATGCCATGTTTTTTTTTAATAACGAATAAATTTTCTTTATGCCATTTTCAAATCTTTTGCAAAAACCGTCTCAACCATCGTTCCGTTCGATGATAACGTTCTAAACGTAATAGATAGAGTATCGCGAATAAGAAGAGTAAACACCATAAAACGATGAACGAGAGCAAACGCGTACAAGACCATCTCGGTATGACGTTTCATTTCTTAACGTAAAAAAAATTTGTTAAAACACTTAAACAATAGATATATAAATAAAAAAATGTTTATTTTACTGACAAGGCATTTACCGAATTGCCTAAAACAGATGTTGTGGAGATAACGTGCATGCAGTTGGGTAACCATAGTCTTTGGTGTCTTGGCCCGACGACGTCAAACTCGCGTGTCAAATTGCCTATGCGCAGAGACTATCCGTGTAAGCATCCGGTCGTCGTGAATTCGTTGTTTTGTAGCATTCACCACAACTACTTGAAAGAGAGAGGCATCGACACGATGAAGTATTGCACCTCTTGCCGAAGATGGATGGCCGATAGCACTAAATACGAAACGTGTTTATACGTGCGGCGGAAAAAGAACGCGCAGACGAGTGGCACAAGAGATATCCGCGGTGCAAGAGGAGAAGAAGACGTCCCAAGAAAGAAGTTTTAAACCGGATTATTATTTTTTTAAGACTGTCTTAAAAAAATCTACGGTTAACGAGGAGCAGCAGTGTTTTCATCGTTTTATAATGCTACAATTTAACGAGAAGACGATTTCTCGCCCAGAAGGGCACGCAGCTGTTCGCGCAGATCGTTGTCTCTTGTGAGACTTTTTTAACCCCGTCGTCGGCTTTTGTATTTGGCGTATAGCTTGTCCTTCATCTCGCGATACTTGGTCAGTTCGTGAAACACGGTGCTTTCCTCCGCCGAGATCTTCCCGTCTTCCAGTGCGCGACTCACCAGATCCTCGATGGAATTCAGTTTACTCTCGGCCAGTTTGACGATTTTGAGATGTTTCTCCGATTTCTTCAACAACAGACAACGGATGCCCTTCAAGACCAGTCCCACGGAGCCCACGGTGACGGCCACGATCTGTAAGGGTTATCCCACGATGGGGGAGGGCGAATCCCAACCCTCCGCACACTATCACTAACCCGTGATGCAATGCTCCGTCTACCCCGTCCGCGGTGTGTTGATTAACCGTTTGTAACTTCTTGTAACAGAGCACAGCTCTTTCCGCGTCTCGATCTCTCGTCTGAACGTCTGCTCGATCTCGCCGATCCGTCGGAGACGATCACTCTTGCGGATCGGGTTCTAACGTCGGATACAGTACCTCTTGTTGTTGTGACTCATATTTTGTTTTTAATTTAAAAATTTTTTATACGTCGAGAACGACGACGCCGTTGACGGAGCCCGATTTCGATCCTTTGTTCACGGCGAAGTTGAGGACGTCGCCCGCCGTCACTCGCAACGGCGGATTCAGCTGGACGATCTCGCCGGCCTTGGTCCTGAAGGTCCTGTATTCCACGTCGTTCAGCACCAGCGTCACGTCCAGTTCGCCCAAGAACCCAGGCGGATGACGTGACATCGAACCAAATTAGTCCGGACATTAATAATTGGGGTCGGAGTTTGCCATTGTTCACTTCGAATTGGAAGGTGTTCATGATGCGGCGGCTTTTGGCCAACGCGGTGATCTCCTCTTTTGGCGTCGTTGAGGTCTTTGAGGAGTTTCTCGTTCAGGTCCTCCACCAGTTCTTCCCTTTCCACGTCTTCCAATAGAATCCCGATCTAGACATTTTCCTTTTTAGTTTAGAATTTCTTTAAATTCCAATAGAACGTGAACGGATTTGACCGTGAATTGTCGACGGGATCGCCTTTCTCGTCCTTGAGACTGATCGTCACTTCCGAGATGCGAACCGTCTCAACGACAGGAACGCGGGATTGACTAAATCTTTTTCGTACAACTCGGAAAATTTCACCGTTGGGACAGGGCAGGGACGTGAGGATGGTCCTTCGCCTCGCCGCCCTCTATCCCCTCCTCCAACTCGTCGAGATGGACGTTGAGGAATTCCACCGGCCGCGCAGGTCGATGCTGCGGCTTCCCAAGATGGTCCCGCCGAGAGGCGTTGTCCGCGCGCGAATGCCGAGAATCTTGCCATTTCCGACGGATAGCATCACCGCCGTGCTGCCCGACCCCGTCGATTCTCAATCTCATTGGTGGTCTTGTCCAGGAACACCTTGTCGAAGTATTTTGGCGAGGAGTCGTCGCAGGTCGTGAAATTTGTACAAACCGGCGTGCACGCTTCTGGACTTTGGTTCTGTCTCCCCTCTTGGCGTAACGTATCTCCATCGTCTCTCTTGACGTTGTACAACCCGTTTGTAGAGGCGAACGGATTTGACGCCCATTGCACCACCCGCCGTGGGGTTATCGATGTAACCGCGACAGTCTGACGGGTTTTTCCGACGTCCGTCACGAGATAAGAACATGTTTATTTTATATAAAAAATTTTTACTTTTATATAAAATATACGATGATGAACGTCTACGAGTACAAGAAGAATCTAAATCTCCATTCGTTTCGACGTCTACGTCAACGAAGAGACAAAGTTTCGAGCGTCGTTCGAGGACGTCTTCGACGTCACGGCCTACGCGAATCCCCATCCTATGGCGGACGTGGCGTCGGACGAGAAGGCCCTGCTCGACCTGTTCAAAATACGATACGGGAAAGCCGACGTCCTGGCGGGTCTCTCGGCGGACTCAAGACCACGCTGGACCGCTGGCGCCGGCATCCCATCGAGGGGTAAAAGCAGAACCAGTTGAATTTCGCCGTCTGGTGCGCCACGACCGGGTGCGGCGTGACGTTGGACGCGGGGAAACGGCGACGCGCTGTCCGAGTCGTTCTTTCCGGTTCCACGTCTAGCAATCAGATCCGACGTTGCTGCAAGAGATGGCGGTACCCCTCCCCTCCGATCCGTCCTTCGACCACTTCGCTGGAACAACATCGACAAGGGAGCGTATCGGAGACTCTGTCGGGAATTCGACGTTCCCGTCACGACGGACTGGAAGATCGAGGGCACCTTCTTCGGGAAATACGACGAGAAGTGGTCCACGTTCATCATGGATAAATCGAAGGGGTTCACGCGTCCGGTAACTGGCGCGATTGGACGCGTCCATTCGCGTCTTCGTCTGGGCGTCCCTGGGCGCGCAGGGAGAGACGAGGTCTTCCGTCGTCTTCTAGACGCGCAGAAACAGTTCCTGGCCAACGTCGGGGACGATAAAACTCCCCGTCCCGTCGACTTACCCCGCCGACATCGCCAGGTACGAGGACTGTCTGAAGTACGCCAATTCCAAACTGGACTACGTCGTCCGTCCCGGGCTGTACATGATGCCCAGCGACATGGAACTGAAGATCGGCCGGAACGTCGCGGGCTACAACAACGAGATCGTGGTCACTCCCGACACCGCGACGACGGGGAGGAACGTAAACCTGAACGCCAAGACGCTGACGCCGCAGATCGAAAACGCCGGCGCCCGTCGCAGATCGCCGACCCAAACCTCCTCCACCCATAGAGATCGCCGCGACGGACGATCACGAGGATCAGAAGACAGCCGTCTTGGTCCTATCGTTATTTTCTTTTCTGGTCTTCGTCGAGTTTGGTTAACAACCAGCCGACGACGATCATGCCCAAGACCCACAGGTGTTCTCCCAGCCACATCGCCGTCTTGCCGAGCGTAGACAGGATCCAGGACACGACGGCTCCCAAGATGCCCGGCAAACGCTTCGCCCCAATTTACCGGCCAGTTTTTCTCGCGAGCAGTTTTACCGATCGCGTCCAGCTGTTTCTTGATCCATTCCTTCGCTCCTCCCTCCCCGAAGGAGGTTTTGGGCGGAGGAGCGGGAGGGACTCTTTTTTATCCCGGAAGGAGCAATTCGACCAGGAATCCTATCGTCATGCCGATCGCCGTCAAGATGCTGAAGATGGTGATGCCCTGTTCCCTGAACAGATTGGCGATCCGCTCTCGCAACGGAAGATTATCGTCCAATAACCTCGCGATCGATTCTTTGATGGCGGGTCAGTTGCGACTTCAGACGTCCCTTGAGCACGTCTATACTCTCGTTCGCGGCGTCCAATTCGCCTCGCGTCTTGGCGATCTCCCTCTCGATGCGTTCCCCCGATCGTCGGGATTCCGACACAGATCTTCCCGCCACTGCGTAAGCGTTGCGTTCCAACTCCACTCTCTTGGCTTCTTGGACGCGCAGAGTCCCGCGAATGGTTCGCAGACTCTTGTCTAAACCCAACAGTTCTCTCATGGGCAAGCCGTCCGTCTGCGCGTCACTTCGTCGGCGAGATCGTGTATACTATCGGATAGTCTGGGGCCGTCGTCTAATCGTTTCACTCGCGTTTCGTCGTTACTTCAAAGTGGTCATTTCCACCTGTTCTAAAACGCTATTAGCATTGCGGGCTACCGTCCTTACCTTTTTGGTTTCAGTGAAACTGGTGTGTTAAACCCAGCGCTCTAACGAGATTTATACCTCCTTTATTTTCTAATTAACGTGTACGCTTTTATAAATTTCTTAGGATTACGTTGATCGTTTAATAAAATCTCCTTCCCATCCCACTCGACATAGAGCGAAATACTTCCCCTTGGAAGTAAAGTCCTAAGTTTTTATCGGGGTCAGCCCCCGTGGCTTTTTTCCATTCATCCACGAGACGTTGGGTGTTTAAACGTCCGAGTAGATCTCCTTGAGATGTGATGGGAACTTCTGGTAAATTAACATCCAAGGGTGTATTTTCATCCGCGGATGGTTGTTCGATGGTACCTTGATCACCATCGTTATTATCATCAACAACAACATCGTCGCCGAACGTCGGATTATCGAATGTAACCGGTTCCGCCATATTTTTTATAAAACGCTTTAAATTTTTTTATTACGTAATAGAAAAAAAGATGATGAATTACGGACACCTTCTCGATCCCAATAGGAAAATTACGCACACCCTTCGGCGTGAAGGGCAAACGCCAAACGGTCACCGTGTCCCACAATCCGTCGAGAATCGAAGAAAACGTTGACGGTTTGCTTTCCCAATCTGAGCGAGGACGACGTCATCGTCCCTCGCACCGCGAAACTGTGCTTCGACATGGCAGTTCCGTGGAGGGCGGCGATCTCACCAAACAGGCGTTTAATAATAATCTGGGGCGTAACATCGTCAAGAAGATCGAGGTGAAGATCTCGGGGAACACCGTTCAGAAATCACATATACTGTAGTTATAAAGCATCGACGACGCCGATAAATTCTTCGTCTACAACGATCTCTGGAAGGTGGAACGACGTAACATGGCCTTTCAGGGGATACAGACTCGAGATCTCAACCAAATAAGGGCCAAACCCATCGGTTACGCCATACCCCGAGACCTTGAGCGAAGAGTACGAAATCGCCGCGTCGTTCGGGAATCGCTTTTGCATTCCCTTGGACTTCGAAATCTTGGAGACGAGCGAACCCTTTTATCAAGCGGGGTTACAAGATCGTTTGGAATACATGCTGATATTTAACGACGCCAAACACGTCGTCTCGACCGGACTCGGACGACGCCAATAAAACGGTAAATTTACAAGGTCACTAACATCGCGTTGGAGTTCGATAAGATCACCGACGATAATCTCGCTCGCAGCATCAGGCAAAAGTACGCGGGTCCACACACCTATCTCTTCAACCAGATCTTGCGCTATCGCAAGACGACGATCAGTAAATCGGATAGCGTCCTCAACTATCAGATCAACACTCCCGCCAAGTCACTCTCGGGCATCCTGTTCCTCTTCAAAGACATTTCCGTCGACGATCCCGAGAAATTTTATAATCCGAGAATCACCAAAGTGGAAATGACCGTCGAGGGTCAGCCGAACCAACTGTTCACGGACGGCATGAAACCGTATCACCAGTTCGACGAGATTAAAAAAGTATTTCTCGTTGAATCGCGAAAACGTCACCGAAACGGTCGTCAAGGAACTCGAGCTGACCAACGTGAGTCTGGGGAACTATCTCAAAGACCATTACGCACTCTGGTTGGACTCTGAGAACGACGCCCGAAAACCACCTCCACGGGCACGGGACGCAAAGTTACAAAACATCAGCGAAGGTCGCGTTCCCGTGCGCATCGAGAAAACGCCCGAAACCGATAGTTACCGATCCCGTGGACGTTTACATCTTCGTCGTCAAGGACGGACAGATCAACATGAAGGACGGGCGTTTCACGGGAGTCGTCTCTTAAGAAAAATTAAAATCCCATAAGAAAAAATGTTTCTTGCGAGAACCACACGCCGCCATGATCGTGGGCGCCACGGGATGCGGGAAGACGGAATTCGTCCTCGATCTGCTGCCAAGACGAATACCAGAGACGTCTTCGATCACATCGTCATCCTGTGCCCCTCGATCGACTTCATCCGAGTGTACAAATCAAGGAAATGGATAGGAGAAGACGTCAAACAAACCCAAAGACAAACGCGTCGTCATCGTCAACCCCGTCTCCAAGACGGCGAGGAGTTGCTGCAGGACACGTTGAGACACTTTTACGACCTGTACAAGGGCACGCCCACGCTCTACGTTCATCGACGAGACTGCTCGGCCACGAAGCAGATCAAGAAGAAGGCGGACGCCCTGTCCATGCTGGCGTTTTCGGGACGGCAGGGCCGATCAGTCCGTCTGGATCCTGTCGCAACGTTACAACAGCGCGTCCAAAGACTTTAGATCCCAGATCAAATGGGTGGCGCTCTTCTTCACCAAAGACAAATTCAGTTTCAACGAATGCCTGGACGAAAACGACGTCGTGCCCGAAGAGGATAAGAAACGACTCAAACACGAACTGTCGCAATGCAAACACTCCAAACTGATCTTGCGGACCGAACAACCGACCGACTATAAGTTCGTCGAGTGAAATTAATTTATATGTTGTCATCATAAATTATTCAAAGGGGTCCAGCTAATCTGTAGCCTCATGCACTACCTGTGCCCAATTCACTTCGGGATCCCAGGGGTGACTATCGTCAAACCATAGCCGATATTTTCTCTTTTCCCAATCGACGGCGTCTGAACGGTTCGTCGTTTACTTCCCCGAGTCGGTGCCACTGATTCACACATTCAACCAGCAATATTTAACTGCCCATGCCACGTCCCCGATCCCAATCTTCTCCAGCCTTGAACCGGTCGTTACATCGATCAAAGTAATCTTTATTAAACCAATTCACCGTAGGATCCCAGGGTTTGGGACGGTGAGATTCGTTATAACTTTTCCAATCCTTAACATTTTCTTTATGATAAGAAGGGTCTTTTAACGGATCGATGAGACACGATCTCCGACGCCAATCGTATCGCAGGTCCCACCACGTCAGATTATTATTCTGTCGCCAAATTATAGCTTCTGTAAACTCATGAGTTTTTTTTTTAATAACTTCAGACTTTTCTTAACGCCTTTTCAATATTTACTACACTAAACCATTGGGAGCACCTACCAGGACACACTCGTGCGGTTAGTTTTTACCTGGCCAGCACGGGAGCGTGTCGTTTTTTATCGTCTATAGTCACAAATAAAATTGAAAAAACCGTCTAACGCGTACAAACAAACACAACACACAGTATTTATATATACTCCACGTATATAAATAACAAACGGGGTCACAAATGGGGACGTGACAAACGGAATTCCGGGAAATCGACACGTACAGACAGTTCTTGGAAAAAGGTGAGCTCAAGTGTAGTACATATACTACTTAATGGTTATAGTAGTGCCTAGTGGTTATAGCAGTGTTTATAGCAGTGGTTATAGCAGTGTTTATAGCAGTGGTTATAGTAGTGATTATAGCAGTGGTTATAGCAGTGGTTATAGCAGTGGTTATAGCAGTGGTTATAGTAGTGATTATAGCAGTGGTTATAGCAGTGGTTATAGCAGTGGTTATAGTAGTGATTATAGCAGTGATTATAGTAGTGGTTATAGTAATGATTATAGCAGTGGTTAAAGCAGTGGTTATAGCAGTGGTTATAGTAGTGTTTATAGCAGTGGTTATAGTAGTGGTTATAGTAGTGATTATAGCATTGGTTATAGTAGTGGTTATAGTAGTGGTTATAGCAGTGGTTATAGTAGTGGTTATAGTAGTGGTTATAGTAGTGATTATAGTAGTGGTTATAGTAGTGGTTATAGTAGTGATTATAGCAGTGGTTATAGTAGTGATTATAGCAGTGGTTATAGTAGTGGTTATAGTAGTGGTTATAGCAGTGGTTATAGAAGTGATTATAGCAGTGGTTATAGTAGTGGTTATAGTAGTGATTATAGCAGTGGTTATAGTAGTGGTTATAGTAGTGATTATAGCAGTGGTTATAGTAGTGGTTATAGCAGTGGTTATAGCAGTGGTTATAGCAGTGGTTATAGCAGTGGTTATAGTAGTGGTTATAGCAGTGGTTATAGCAGTGGTTATAGTAGTGATTATAGCAGTGTTTATAGCAGTGGTTATAGCAGTGGTTATAGTAGTGTTTATAGCAGTGGTTATAGCAGTGTTTATAGTAGTGGTTATAGCAGTGGTTATAGTAGTGATTACAGCAGTGGTTATAGCAGTGGTTATAGCAGTGGTTATAGTAGTGTTTATAGCAGTGGTTATAGTAGTGTTTATAGTAGTGGTTATAGCAGCGGTTATAGTAGTGATTATAGTAGTGGTTATAGCAGTGGTTATAGCAGTGGTTATAGTAGTGTTTATAGCAGTGGTTATAGTAGTGTTTATAGTAGTGGTTATAGCAGTGGTTATAGTAGTGATTATAGCAGTGTTTATAGCAGTGGTTATAGCAGTGGTTATAGTAGTGTTTATAGCAGTGGTTATAGTAGTGTTTATAGCAGTGGTTATAGCAGTGGTTATAGTAGTGATTATAGCAGTGGTTATAGCAGTACTTAGAAATAGTAGTGGTAAGACTAGGAGTAGTGATATACATGTAGTAGTAGAAGCAGTACAAATGAGCCAGCTGAGAAAAGGTTCCTTACTATACATAATCAATGATATGCGAGAAAAAAAAGAACTCTTTGTGACGTCATTTTTCTAATTTTTTAGATTTTTCTCATAGCATATTTTTTAAATCCATATATGTTCACGGTCCTGAGAACATGAAAATAACAATTTCCCCTGAAATTGCCCTAAAGACCTTTTTTCTCAGCCGAGCGGTTCAAATTATAAACATGAAGTAAATAGTGGTAGTACAGAGAAATCCGTCTTGAGAGACCATATATATGTACATGCACGTACACTCATACACGTACATAAAGACCACCTGTCATCTGAGACTACATTCTGTAAACCACATGCTTCAAAACTCCTTTAGATAAAACCTCTTTTTGAAAATGCTAATGCACCAGCTACATGTATCTTGGGAGACCACCATTTATATGTAGTGGCATACATGTATGACCATTGGGGTGGCTGGTGGCAATCTCTAGCATGTACTAAATATTATTTAGACAAGTTCCATTGTAATAATGGAATGGAAGTACCTGTACATGTATATAATGGATGGAGTAGAACTTACTACGTGTAATACTACTACTAGTAGAAAAAGCACATGTAAATGTACAAGTGTACATGACCTTTATAGTACTACAATGTACATGTAGTAGAACTAGACTAGTACATGGTATATGTAGTTGTAGACAGACAGACAGACAGATAGATAGATAGAAAGATAGATAGATAGATAGATAGGTGCACATGATATATATATATATATAATATATATGTGTGTGTGTGTGTGTGTGTGTGTGTGCGCGCGCGCTTTGAATTTTGTGTACATCCTGTATATACAAGTATAAAAATGCAAAAAAAAAACAAAAAACAACAACTCTTTTATATCTTCCCCTTCCTCTTTTTTCCTCTATCTATCTATCTACATGTATTCTATCTATCTACATGTATGTATGTACATGTATGTATGTATGTTTCTTTTTTGTCGCCCTGTCTTCTCTCGCTGTCTCTTCTCTTTCTTTCTCTGTCTCTGCCCCCTTTCCCTCCCTCCCGTTAACTTTAAAAAATGAAACACAAACTGTGAAGGACATATTAATATGCTGATATGCTCTTGTTGAAATTTCCTTGACAATGAAATTGAAAATAACTTAATAAAAACTTACATGTTTCTGAAATGACCCTAGGAATAATAGCAGGTGGCCTGTCCTCTATGATTGATTTGGACTTCCATGATCTGTGTGATTCAATTTCCTCTGAGCTCCAATTTCTCTCTCTTTCCAAATCTAATGACCTAGTTTTGAGTCTAGCAGGGACAGGTAAATCCGAAAGAGCAATATCCTGGTTGATTTGAACATCTGAATTATCGGGAGTACCGCAATTTTCAGTGCAGTCGTAGGTATCACTGTTAGAATGGCACATGTTGCTTTCATTTGGAAGTTCATAGTCATGGTGCTTTTTTCTGACGAACTGTTTTTCCTCCATGCCAAGTTCGGACAAACTCATGTGAATAGGCTCGGTATCCTCATAATAAAAATCAGGCAACCGTTTAAAATGGCTTACGTTGGAATTATCATACACATCACATGCACTCGCTGCACACACTTCCAATTTTTCACATGTACTTGTTTTCATTGGCTCACCAATGGGTGCTCCATCTTCCTCCAGTGTTTCCTCGTCCTCTTCCAGTGAATTTTTTCCCTCCATGCTACAGTCTAATAAATTCTCCATGGAGGAGAAATCTCCTGCTAACGTTTCTTCCAGACTTTCCAACACCATGTCAGCACTATCTTCATATGATATGATATTGGGTTTATTATTTCCTATTAAATCTAAACTATCGTCAGTATTGGAACTGGCAATACTATCAAATTCCGACTCCTTCGAGCCTACACGTGGGTCATCGCCACAAGCATTTGCATTTAAAAGATGAAATTGTTTTGATGACGTCGTTTTTGATTCTTGGTTCTGACTTGAGCTTACCTGTAATCCCCCGTAAGAGGCCATATGACCACTGGACGCAGATGTCCAGTTTGAAATCTCTAGTTTATTTTCTTTATAACAACAATTTGATAGATTTGTAAGATTTTGCGAGGCTCTGTTAGCCATCTTGACACAATTTTTATCAGTAGGCAGTGTCTCGGAGATATCAGTTCCTTCATTCTCTGCAATCCTGACAGAATTTCTATCACAGGTGCAATTGTCATACAATTCATCATGTCCAGATGTTGCCATAGTAACAACATCACAATTCAATGAGATTTCAGGACCATGACAGGCAGAATCTAGAGCAATGTCTGTGTCACATTCTGACACTGCTTGATCAGTGTCAGTCGAGCTCTTTAAACGTGAAGACCTACAGTTTACATTACTTCGGCATTTAGCATTACTTGGAAATGGTTTAACTGGAAAGTATGCAGTTATAGATGGAAAACGTTCAACTGACTTTGATTGATGAGTGACCTCTGAGGAGGCAGGTGATATGTTAGAACTTGTTGATATTTCAACATGAGATATGGGTTTCTGGTGACCAGGACTGTCTTCACTCTGTCTGAAGCAACACTCTGTTTTATTGGATCTTAAAGATTTCTCTGAACTATTTTCATCAGATGTCATATCTAGGTTGCTAATTTGCATACAATCATTTGTATCACCATGGTGATTTGAAAGTGCATTTTGAAGCTTCCCACAAGACATAATCTGCATTTTCCCTTCATTCGTTTTTACTAGATGACTGCTTTTTTCACCGCAATGTGAAATTTCATTTGAATCGTTAACATTTCTCACCTCATCTGTCATTGTAAATCCGGTTACATTTTTCTCCATTGTTTTAATAGCAGAAGAGTTAATAAGGGTAGGGAAATTCAGATCTTTGTTGACATTTTTGTCAGTTCCATCAAACTCATTATAGGACCCTATATTTTCCATTCTGTTAACTTTCTGTTTACGGTCATCCGTTTCCATGGCAACGATCTGACCTTGATCCAGATCTGAAATACTGTACTTTCTCTCTGGAAGTGGTGGTGGATCACTTTCACTGATCAAGTCATTATGTTTGAATGTTTCCATAGCAACATTCTCAGAATGTTTTGAAATTTGAGCATCATTTAGTTCAGAATTCTGTGATTTTTTCCTTTCAGATTCTGACCCTCTGCTCGACTTTTTTTGCATTATGACCTTTGGATTTGCATATAATTCATCCTTAAGGTTGACCTTGGCAGTGGGGCCAGTTAGACAAGTATCAGAGTGATTGCTGCTGTTAGTACGCATGGCACCATCTATCTCATCAACCCTCAATGGACAACTTCCTGTCCGCATACTTCTCAAGTTGGAAATAAATTCAGCTTTTGGATGGCTATTGCGTGTTCTTATACTTTCTCCTAATTCACAAATATCTAAAAGACAAAAATAGTAATCTATCATTCTTCGATAATCCACTGCATTGTACCAGTAGTTTTAGATAAATACAAAATATGATAGTGTAAATGTGGAAATTTATGTGTGGGTTCATTAACACTAAACTGTTTGTTTGTTTGTTTGTTTATTGTTGTTTATTGTCCCACTCAAGAATCTTTCACTCATATGGAGACATCGCCAAATGCCGGTGAAGGGCTTCAAATTTTGGCCTATGTTCGGCACTTACGGCCATTGAGCAGTGAGGGTTCTTTAACGTGCCGACACCTACTGTGACACAGGACCTTGGTTTTTACTGTCTCATCCAAAGAACAGGAAACCAACCTACTGCCGGCTGGACTCGAACTCATGACCTCACGATCAAGAGTGGAGCGCACTACCAATTGAGCCAGGTTGGCTCCATTAACACTAAATAAGTGATGAAGATTTTTTCATGTAAATTACCCCCAGCGTACCAGTCCCACAGTTTTGCTACAAAATATTGTTTAATACAGAACTGCTGGCCATGCTCACAGTAAGGTAAGACATTGTGTTAAAAAAAAAAACGTGTACATGTATAATTTGCCTAATAAAATCCTGTAATTAACAAAAAGCAATGTTTACAGTACCATACAAATGAATATTTAGTCATCCTTACTACAAGTTGTACAAGTATCACTTTTAAGTAACCGTCATCCTTGGAATTGCAAAAATATCTCAAGACTTCCATTAGCTCCACAATTAAGTTTGGCGTTTTTTGGGGTATGAAAAGGAAAACTACATTATTACATGTATACTCACTCCAAAAGAATTTTTATTTCAGCTCAATTGCATTCTACAAATCTTTTTCTCTCAATTTTGCAAAATTCTTACCAGTGTCACTGATGGTAGATTCTGTATATAACATGGAATTTTTTCTAGATCCTGGACTGTCAAGTTTCAATGGACTTCCGAGTCCACTGTCTCTGTTTGGATCAAAGTCACTCATTGCCAAAAACAAGCGCTCTGAAGTCCCCGATGATTGAGTTCGCCTATGAAGTTGATTTTTTGGTCGAATTTCAAAAACATCCTCATTCGATTCATTACTACAACAGCTAATTTCTTTTTCGGAATGATATGGAATAGATTTTGTTTTCGGCAAGTTTTTCATTTTTTGACGAACTTCATCCAATGTTTCGTATCCTGGATCCATGTCATCGATTGGCTGAACTTTTTTAGCAGATTGCGTATCATATTCATTGTCAAGGTCTATTTCGCTACCTTTCGATTGCAAAAAATTGTTTTCCACATCTGACTTATTAAATAAAGAGGGACCTTGCTGTTGACTTTCATTTTCATTTGTCATTTTTTCATTTTCTCCGTAAATATGCTGCCTGTTACCATGGTTTCCTATTCCCTGCTTGAAATCCACAGCTAAAAAGGGGGGTTTAGCTGGGCTTCTTTCAGATTGGCATCTCCTGACTTCCACTTTGCCAGGTCTACTTTTTTCATGGTTTCCATCAAATCCCATGCCTGACAAATCATCTTTCTTACATTTGAAGTACACACCCTCTACATTTTTAGAATCCGCAAAGTCAAACTCATATCCTTTACTTTTGCGAAATTTTTTCTTCAACTTTCCGAAGAAGCCTCTGTTAAATGTTGGTGATGACTCATGATTGGCTGATTTAGGTGGTGGGGCTCTGGATGGCAAGGTTGCCGACTTTGAACCTTGACCTGAGGCCATTTATCAAGTCATTCTCCAAGGAGCATCTGAAAATACATACATGTACAATGTATAAAATATTTAAGTTACATGTACATGTATACATGTATATATACGTTTTTATTGCAAAAATGTGTTTACACACAGACATAAATACACATGTACTCTTAAGAAAATTAAAAAGAAATTATATCTGACAGAAAACAAATTAAATCTTGCAAAGCTATTGATGAATGTACATGTAAAAGATCTTTAAATGCATTCTGGCCAGATTTGTAAAATCTGCGAGTAAACTGGCAAACAATCTCACAAAATCAGATTAGGTTCCAGTGAGACTTAAACCCATGCTGACTAGAGGTGAGTGACTTCATGGTTTAAAGCACTATACCCTAACCACTCAGCTACAGATGCCCCTGGAATATAAAGAACTCAAAATGCATTAGGGTCAGTCCATAGCACAGGTACGTGTAAAAAATTGTGGCACCGCAACTGAACCCAGTGACATTTCCATATCACACAGTGAAAAAATCTCAGTCAGATACATGTACATGTATTAAAAGAGCCAGCCTAGATCAGTTACTGAGTTAGTAGCACACTCAACTCTTGATTGTGAGGTAGTGAGTTCGAGTCCAGTCAGCAGCAGGTCAGTTTCCTGTCCTTTGGATGAGACAGTAAAAGCCGAGGTCTCGTGTCATAGTAGGTGTTGGCACATTGAAGAACTCTCACTACTCAATGGCCGTAAGTGCCGAGCATATGCCAAAATTTGAAGCTCTGCACCTGCATTTGGTGATGTCTCCATATGAGTGAAAGATTCTTGAATAACGATACAACAACTACATGTACATGTATTACACAGATCAAATGAAAAACAAAATACAGTAAAACCTGCTATAGGGGCCACCTCTATATAAGGATTAACTGTTTATAAAGGCTAGTCTTTTCAAGTCCCTTGACTACATATTTCAACTTTATTGAACCTGTGTATAAGGGTCACCATAAAGGTCAATATTTTCTGGTCCCTTGGGTGGCCCCTATATACAGGTTTCACTGTATAAGATTTATTTGCTATACACAAATGATCCCCTGCATCATGACTGAACACTGATAACATAAAATATGTTTTGAAATTATATCAATTCAATGCTACATTGTACATGTAAATTTAAAAAAATTGTCATAAATTGAAGATTAAATGTGCATCATGAAGGATCAAAGGTGTTACATGTACATGTACATGTAATGAATACAAATTGTATTTTTTACCTAACACTCAGGGTACAAAATGTACATGTACATGTATAACTTGTTGGCCTACAATACATGTACATGTATATACAGTATCAAGAATTTTTTACCCTATCATAAGTGATGGAAATAAGGTCCCATTCCCTATGCAAAAAATATGCATTTTTCAACAATTTGCAGTCAAAAATTCCCAATTGAAGTCAAAAGACAATGATTTTGAAGAAGTTCTTCTAATTTCAAGGAGTATTGTGTATTTTTATATTTCCTTATTTTAATAAAATGTTGCTAAAATTCCAAATTCAAAAGGTACAGGCCTTATTCCCCCCAAAAGTATGGAAAATCCCTGTACATGTACATCAAGCACACACACGTTCATGTACATATTCAAAGATGACCTTATTATAATTCAGTCTAGAATTAAACAAAATGGATAATCTCAAATACAATCTTGTATCACAGAAAATTAACAAACCTTGAATTTTTTTTTCTGAAGCTCAACAGCAGTCAAAAGTACATACATGTACAAATGTATTTACAATTTTCACAACAAAAGACACATTTAATGGTTCCCCTCAGATAACATCACAACAGAAGCTTATCAAGACCAAAGGCTCAAAACTAGGTAATTTGACATTTAACTCACCCTTTAAGGAAACAAACAAAAAAATTCTCCTGTTTAGAATGTTTAGATAAGGCTGATAATGACTTCAAGGAAAGGATGCTTCAATTAATGGGTTCAAATATTGACTGTACGTGTGTACTTACAAATTTAATTTGTAAACAATGTAGGTTTCACTTTGAAGTACTTGCATGCTGTAAGTTCTATATCATTCATGATTGTTTACATTGCATACATTGTAATAGATGTAAATTACAGAAGCCTCAGACAATTATGGATCTCAATTAAAACTAAACATGCTAATGGGGGGAAAGCCTATAATACCTTTCCTGATGAGAATAGCAGGGCACAAAAATTGAGGTTATTAATTCTCTATCTTTTATAGAAAATTTATAGATTTACACATTTTTGGCCAACTTTTTAGGGGTGCATGCCCACTGCATAAATAATCATCGGCGTCTCAATGAAGACATTTCCCTATTTTCCAAACAAAGAAACAGACAAATGACTTATTAAAAAAGAAAGACCCAATGGAGAAACAGATGGACCAAAAACAATATATGTATGTACATGTACATGTATGTCTCCAAATCTTCAAACTCAGAGGATAAAAATGTACCATACGGATAATTGTAGTTGTACAATGAAATATGGTTGCAGCCTGTTTTTAATGGTGGAAGAGAGATCTAGAGCCTGGTTACATGTACATTGTACAATGTACCTGGCAAGAGAGTTCAAGAGACCATCGTCCTTCCATAAGTATACTCAAGCTCAGCTCAAACATGTGTTAATAACTAGAAGTGAGAGACTTCATGGTTTAAAGCACGATGATCTAACCAATCGTCCACAAAAGCCCCTTAGAACTTGCACAATTGATTTCAGTGTGCTTGTTTGTATATACAATGTATGTACATGAAGGTATCAATGAATTGGATTTTTATTTTTGCACCTCTCCCCCCACCATTATACATGTACATTCACCATTTAGTTGATTTTCCCAGAGTGTCGTGAAGAAACTTTAGAATTACACATGTACATGTACCTAGTTGTTTTACCCTAGCCTGGGTGTACATATTTACTAGTTATAAACAAAATCTATTACCTTGTTTTATGGCCTATAGATATGGGTATCAAATAAGATTTTGGCCACATGTACATGTAAATGTACTAAGTACATGTACATTTGTGTAACATATACATGTAGGCAAAAATTGACCAATTCTATATACATGTACATGTACAATGTAGGAATATTCCACGATAAAGTGGCACAACCAGGTTCTGTCAGAAACCAAAACATTGCTGTCAATTTTTTTCAAAAATTGGGGTATACAGTTAAAACATTTTGCCTTGCCTGATTTCATGTACTGTATTACTGTAACTACAATTCTATCAATGGTACAGTGAAACCTTTCTTAAAAGATCACCCCTAGCCTTCTGTCATTAAAATGTGGTCTAACAAGACAGATTTCACTGTTTTTATAAAATAAAACCAATTTACTTCACATACATACATGTACATGTAAATGTAACTACATGATACATGTATGTGGGATTATGCTTAGGTGAGCAAAGGTTTTTTCAGTAAATATTGGACATCTGTCGTCCATCCATAAACTTTTCATATTTTTGACTTCTTCTCTGAAACCACTGAAGGGATTTTGACGAAACTTGACAGGAAGCAAGTGCTCAAGGTCATTTACCAAGTTCGTAGTTTTAAGCCAGATTGCCCCAGGGGTTGATCCAGGGTGGGGCAGAATAGGTCCCAACAGGTACCCCTCTTTAAAAATCTTCTTCTCCAGAACCACTGCATGAATTGAAAAACGGATTGTTCCTGAGTGATTTACATGGATGTATGATTCAAGTTTGTATTTTTCATAGAAATCGGAATATTAATTTTTGACATGGTTTTGAGGTCTTTTCAGACTGTCATTTTCATTCATTTTTGCATGATTTCCTAAATTATTTACCCTTGCATTTACAATGATGCATTAAAGTGTTTTACATGTATATACTTGAAGAAATGCTTTTTTTTGCTTTGACAAAATTAGATTTCTAGAATTTTTGATGAATTTCTTAAAACAGCAATATTTATGTTTCTTGGCCAGATCAGCCTACATGTACATTGTACATATTCTTCTTGGTCTTCTTTCCACATTTGTAGATGGTTCTCAGGTGGAATAAGATTGAGGCCCACTTGGGCCTCTTGTTTTGTACAGTAACTTCCATCTTTGTACATAAGGTATGTACATGTAAAACCTGGCTTTAAATCTAACAAGTGTTTACTTGCCAGTAACAGGTGATTAACTCATTCACACACAATTGGACTGGCTTAAGTCATTGACTTACAGAAGAATCTATTGTTTTTCAGGGGTTGACGAGTTAAAGACTGTGGAGTAGTACATATGTAAAATGTCCCACAAACTCGTCCACAAGACCAGCTAACATTCTTCAAAGACCAATACAGGGAGCTACATGAATCCTGTGTATGCTCACCAAGCCTAGGTCAATTCACCTCTTGTGACTGCCCATACTTGTTTTTTAGTCTTACTTTTTCAAAAGCTTCTACTAATGCAATTCCACAAAACTGAGAAACCTATTTATTGGTACAATGTACATGTAATAAAAAAGGCAACTTTTTACCCCATATCATTTTTTGCTTATACACATAGTTTACATGATATACATGTACATGTATCATGTGTGTATAACTATAATATATACATGCAATATAGGCCCAAAGAATGTGTACAGAGTACATGTAC
Source organism: Atrina japonica (assembly GCA_030159075.1). Lineage (NCBI taxonomy): Eukaryota > Metazoa > Mollusca > Bivalvia > Pterioida > Pinnidae > Atrina > Atrina japonica. The sequence goes on from BROG01000802.1 coordinate 162,992, forward strand.
AAAATGTACATGTATCATGTGTGTATACCGTAACTATAATATATATACATGTAATATAGGCTCAAAGAATGTGTACAGAGTACATGTACATTATACAAACCCACATGACAACTTAAAATGTTGGGTAACAAAATTCAGTTTAAATCCTGAAAACAAATTAAAGAGCTGTGCTCACATTCAAGACCTTGCATTCGTGCATATTCATTAGTTCCTGTTTAACATTTGTAAAAATCGATTAAAGTTTCTACATTAAACCAACAGTAAATTACAGTAGATCACCAGCTGAATTTTGCAAATTCAATGTGAATCATTCACTGAATGTAAATATTGGTAATTACATTGTAACTGTAAGATCATGCATGTATTTTATTCATACAAAAATCTTCACTGTTTATTTTATGGAATCGTTCATGCATTATAATGATCTAATATATATTTTTGTACTGTGTGTGTAAGCTTGTACTTGTTCAAACTCAGTAAACACAAATCTAATACTAAAATTGCAATGGTAAGTTTGAAATTCAGCTTCAAATAAGGTAAAAGAGTTGGATCAAAGCAAATAAAATCAATGCAAAGGGAATGTGGCACTATACATGTAACTAGTGACATGTACATGTAGACAGGTAGAATTTAATGTAACTTTTATTAATTATTTCTAATATATGCGAGCCAAGCAAGCTTTTTATTGTAGAAATGTTGCAACTTGAGTCAAGTCCAATAACTACACTTTTACAGTGCCCTTTTAATTTTATGGCAAGAGTCTTCCAATGTATACTATGGGCTTCAAAACGTTTCAACAGGTACATTGCAAATGAGGCTCCGCATACAGGTACTTAGAAAAATGGCTGCCGTAAATGTCTAATCTGATTGATTGAATTATACAAGTGGTTGAGTACAATGAGTTTGTGGACAGCCCGATCCTGTAATAACCAGCCTAGGTGACTTACCAACATATTACTGTTCCAATATAACAATGCCAAATGCACATTACCTATAACTTGGCAACAATTTCAGCATGATTTAAAGTGTGGGAAGCGAGCACTTTATGGTAAGGGGGTAGAAAATGAGCTGTACATACACTGGATGCAAAACATTGTCTGCATCAATATGCTTACAAGTTACATGTATAAATCATGTGGTTTTCCTAACCCGATACATTTAATGTTACATTACGTACATGTACATTGTATACACTGTAACAATGTTACAATGACAAAGCTGCACTCGCTTCAAAGCAATGCCCTAGTTCACATTATTTCTATAAAATTCAAGTTTTTTGTCTAAAAGTGCATATTTTAGTCTATTAATATTGAATTAATTTATTCTAAGGATATTCAACTTACATGTAAGAGCACCCACTAAACCCCCCTAAAAATCTAGAGTTCTTCATTTAGTATCGCCCTTCATAAGACCTATTTGCCTTTTACAATTACTTCTACAAGGAAGTATTTACTGTCCACTTTTGACAGTATTTATCAAATGGCGTCCCTTAGTTTTTATTTTATTATCCATCGTTTCCTTTATAAGATTCACCAAAACAGATATATACATGTAGGGCTACCGAAGTTTATTTCAAAATGGTTATGCTTTGATTAAGCAGACAGAATGAGAATTAACATTCCTTCCTAGTATCAATATGCACACTTGATGATCAGACACGACAATTGACCCATAAATATTTTATCATCATCCCGGCTCAGCATTCAATATTGACAGCAACATTACAGACGTCTCGGAGATAAATACATGCATCCTTTTCACCTACCTGGTTTTTGATATCCTCAAATTCACTGAATTTAAATGTCACACCTGAGGACAGCGCGTGACGGCATCGGTGAGCAACAGTTTGTTTTATGACAAGAGCAACTATCACATAATTTCAAATAGCAAATAATCATTTGTATGCAAGGTTTCCGGAAGTGAATCTCAGGAAGTTGATTCATCGGCGTATACCCTATTGAAACCCGATTATGGTTGGCCGAGCCCGAATCTTCTGACATCTTTCATGATGATGATTCTGGCTTCCTCCTGTATTTATCTCGCAAGCCGGTGATGCAGATCAAACGTCAGAAGTATTTTTAACAAACAATGAATGCAGAAAGATGCCACTGGTATTAGGAATAAAATACCAATAAAAAGTATTGGCGGATTTAGAGGGGCGTTGGGGAGGGAACGCCCCCTAAAATTGACTTTTTGAGAGAGAGAGAGAGAGAGAGAGAGAGAGAGAGAGAGAGAGAGAGAGAGAGAGAGAGAGAGAGAGAAACAGAGAGAGAGTTTTAGTGTGTGGAAAAGGAAATGGTCTTTTGAAATAAAAAAAAATCATAGACTGACTCCAGAAGGAGGATTCCTAGATTTCTTTTAAAATCTAAACTTTTCTGGACCCACTCTTCAATTACTTGTAAGATTTGTGTTTGTTGAAACTCAAGTTATTTTAAGTAAATAATTAGTCTGTCAGTTTATTGCATTATTTTGGAATAAAAACGGGTTGCAATGTGATAATCAACTCTTTGGGATTTTAAAATTGAACATTTCTGGGAAGCATACCCTGGACCGCGGTTGAAATGGTGTTTTATTATAATTTATCATTTTTATGTCTGGCAGCTAGAGAATACCTCATCGGGCTTCCTATAATTCCAAGATGTATCTCAGAAGCTTACGCCGGAACTCCTTAGCCGTCGCCGAATTTCACTTCAGTTTCAGGTGAAATTAATCTATCTATGCATAGGCGTCGGAAGCAAATTTAAAGTGGGGGGGCTAAACCAACTTAAAAAACACACACACGCCAGAAACGTCTAGGGGCTAAGCCCCAATTTCCAACACCAATGTCTATCTTTGCAAAAAAGCAATAAAAAAAGCCCCAGAATTTCAGAATCTGTTTTGTTTTTTAAAGTTGCCTTTTCACCATAGTCGTGATCACTATAGTCACAAATAATTTATTACTTCATAATTTATCAAACAATTTTAAAAACCATGTCAAGTGAAGACTGTATTGTATAACAATTTTATATAATTCGTTACTTTCAACCCCCCCCCCCCCTTCCATGAACAAATTCTTGATCCGCATCTTAGGGCACTTTGAGGATCAAAAGCAAGCCCCCTATAACCTAAAATCCTGGATCCGCCAGTGAGTCGACCGATGGCAAAATATATCACCACTGTTGCCATTGACTGCTAATACTGCAATTATGGTATGCCAATGATGATAATTCTACCGATATTTGTGGCAAAGTAGCGTTAGATGAACACAAATAAGTGTCACCAGAATAATCAGTGACGGATTCAATGGGGACGTAAAGGGCGTACGCCCCTCGAACCTTTTGACGCCAGTTAAAAGTTTAAATGAATACGGAGTAAAATCAGCTCAAAAGTTGACTAGAATTGTTTAAAACCAGCATATTTTTTAAAAATAAAACGTTGGAAAATTAATAAAAATAAACTACACAAACTTGAAATCCTGGATTCACACTGGCTTTGTCTGTATACATGTATTTTGCAGTACAACTCAGTTATGACTTTTGACTGCGCTTTGTTTTATTTCAGTTTCTCTCTAAATTGTTTGACCTGTATATCGGTAAAGAAATTTTCGTTTGCGTTTTCTTAGCATGTATGAATATCTAAAAAAAAAATACATGTGTATTTGTAAACAAAATTGGCAATGGATAAAAATGTATACTAATTTTTCTTATGTTATTATCATATTAGCTATAGTAGTATATATAGGGGACTTCAGGGCACCCTTGTTTAGCCTATAAATCTAACCATTAAACTCCAGGTGCCGATCAACCTATATACTTAAATTCAATTTTTATGTAAACCAGATAAACTCAAGGTGCCAATCAACCTATAGTTTTATTTTTTTCAATTTTGTGGTCACCTGTGTGTTTCATTTCAATTTTATGGATTACAGGTTCCAATCAACCTATGTATGTTAAAATCGTTTAGTTTTTTTACGTCTGTAAATATTTTTGAAACTTATGTTAAATAAAAATTTTCCGTTATAAAAATGTATATTTTATTAGATAGATGTTTTTCCCTTGATGGTGAAACAGAAATTTTATATTTTATATCTTGCGATAAATTAATGTGTCAGATGCCTAGAATGAAAAGAAAATACCCTTGTCAAAAAGAAGCAAAATCAATTTTTTTTTTTTTTTTTTGGTCTCAAACATCATTATTATATGAAAAAGAATATAAACAAAATGAAGTTTTGCAAAACCTGTGGAAGATGGACAAATTCAATACATCAATTATGTGATGATTGCGGAGGAAAAAAAACTAAGAGAAACAATATGGAGAGACACGAATAAAAGTTCTAATGGAAAATGTGGACGACCTAGAAAAGAATTTTATGTAAAGAAATGAAAAATTATTGGAAAATGTTTATTACTTAAAAAATGTGTAATAAATTCAGTAAAGATTTTCAATCTATTAAAGAAGATAATGAGGAGGAAATTCAATCTATTGACAATCTTAATGAGGAAGAAGATAATGAGGAGGAAGAAATTTTAACAATAAGCGATAAAATAATTTTAGAACTTAAAGAAGTTAACGAGGAAACAATTTTAATAATGCGCGATAGATTAATTTTAGAAATTAAAGAATATGATGAGGAAATAAATCTATGCATGAAAGAAATGCATGAGAAACATATTCTAAAGTTTAAAGAAGATAATGAGAAAGAAATTTTAATGAGTGAAAGAATTTTCGAAAAATGTATGATACGTATGAATAAAGAAAGATTAGAGAAAAAAAATTTAAAACTTAATAAATATGTGGAGGAAAAAATTCTAACTCTTAATGAAGACGATGCAGAAAATATTGATGATATAGTTGATGAGATGTTAGAGTTATCGTATTTTTAAAACAATATATAAAGGTAGAACAAATAAACATTGAAGCCGCGCGAATTGTAACAGGAGCCACTAAACTCACTAACATTCAAAAACTATACATAGAAACAGGATGGGAGACACTACGCAGCCGACGCCAAAAACACAAAATCATTCACTTCCATACAAACACCCGAATATCTATCATCACTTGTACCGCCTAGGACACATGAAACACACAACTACCATACAAGACAAACAAACAACATTACACAAGTAAAAACAAAAACTAACCTATACAATAACTCATTCATCCCATCTACTATAAAGCTCTGGAACAATCTCCCTTTAACAGTACAAGAAAACCCATAACTCTCTCACCTCAAACGTTCACTCAACACCAACATGTCACAAGTCCCGTGCCACTACTTTCAAGGTAACCGAATTGAACAAATACTTCACACACGACTCAGACTTAACTGTAGTTCCCTCAAGTCTCATCTTTATGCGCGTAATATCATAGATAACCCTAACTGTACTTGCGGAAGCCCTGAAACAACCCGTCACTTTCTACTAGAATGTCCTCTGTACACCGCCGCCCGTGCGCGTTATTTAGATCCACTCCCATTTCCAAAAACTGAACATGTCTTATACATTGAACGTAGCAGACAACAGCGTAACTGCAAGTAAAAGATTCTCGTACTTGATTGACCCGTAATTATTTCAATATTACCTAGTAGTATATAAGTGAAAGCTTGATACTTGAGTAACATCAAATATAGCCGAGTAGACATTACCAATCCTCTACATCTACAACCCCCCCCCCCCCCTCCTCTTCCCACGAAATTTCGATTTATATTTCAACAGTTACCGGTTTCTAGTAGTTCCTGTTTTTTTTTTTTTTTTTTTTTTTTACTAGAAGACACCAAATAAATTAATCTGAATTCCTGATTACACGTAAATGTATGGATTTTCGAAATGCCGACTGACCTGGATAACATTAATAACATTAATATTGTTATATATCAAGGCACACGTGTTTCCTCAATTATATGAACAACTTGTGTGAATATCAACAATTCTTACATTGTATCTAAATTGTTACGTTACTAGCTAGAGAACAAAAATTAACCTCTCTCTCTCTCTCTCTCTCTCTCTCTCTCCTATTAAGTTATTTCTTACCTCAAGTATACCATAAATTTATATATCATTTTCATCTGGTGCTATCTGATTAGGTATTACTTATTTATATATTGTTAATATACGGATTATTGCTTCCTGGCAATCAAGGGATAAGATTATCATTATTAATTGTAAATTAAAGGAGACGGATTTATATAAGTTGCCAAACTTGTTTCCGAATCCTATTGTTATTAATACTGTTCACCTGTTACATGTTATATTGATTTGAAGCAATAAAATAGAGTTTAAACTAACTTTTATCCAAACCCAATAATTCTCTCCTGGGTAATTCTGTATAGAGCTCTTGTATACTATCCGATAATTCTTCTATTCCGTCGTCTAATTGTTTTACTCGCGTTTCGTCGCCATTAAAAACATCCATTTCTATTTCCTCTACTTTAGCAAGTTTATTTTGTACATTCCTTGCCTTTTTTGTTTCTGGAAGTTGTTCAAATAAACCCAGGTCTCTAACAAATCGCGTTTGACCTTTGCCTTTTAACGTGCTCGGCGATAAAAATTTCTTAGGAGTACGTTTATCATTTAATAAAATCGGAGTACCATCCTGCCTTATTGCATATAAATGATCATTTTCATCGGATGTAAATTCTAACTTTTTATCGCTACCCCCTGTTGCTTTTTTCCACTCGTCCACAAGTTCACCCGTTCTTAAACGTTCTCGTTGATTTTCTTGAACTTCAATGGGAGGCTTTGGTAAATTACTCGGTTGAATTAATGGTATAGTTTCTTCCGTGTCATCATTGTTATCATCATTGATATCTGGATTATCACCGTCGTAAACAGGATTGTCAAATTCAATATCTGCCATTTTATAATCGATTTAAAAATCTATATTATCTATATAAAAAAAACATGAATTACGGCGATATCTTAAATCCAGACAGAAAATTAAGATTACCTCAAGGTATAAAAGGCAATAGACAATCCGTTACAATTTCGCACAATCCATCGACCATAAACGAAAACCAAACGTTAACGATTCGTTTTCCAAATTTGAGTGAAAACGACGTCATTGTTCCACGCACAACTCGCTAAGCCTTTGATATCGAAGTTAACGTAGATGGTGGAGATATAGCCAAGGCAGGAGTATACAATAATTTAGGTCGTAATATTGTAAAAAAAATAGAAGTTAAAATATCCGGAAACACCGTTCAAACGATCGATGACGCGGATAAATTTTTAGTCTATAACGATCTTTGGAAAGTGGAACGACGAAATATGGCCTATCAGGGAATACAAACTAACGAACTAAATATTTTAAGATCTAAACCCATAGGATGGAAAATACCTCTTGATCGTAGTGAAGACTTCGAAATTGCCGCGGCGTTTGGCAATCGATTTTGCATTCCTCTAGATTTCGAAATTTTAGAAACGAGCGAACCGTTTTATCAGGCCGGATTATAAGATCGATTAGAATACATGTTAACATTTAACGATGCTAAAAAGGTTGTTTTTTCGGATGAGGGAGATAAAGAGGTCGGTTATAAAATTAGTAATATATCTTTAGAATTTGACAAAATTACAGACGTCAATCTTGCCAGAAGCATTCGTCAGAGATATGGAGGAGATCACGTTTATTACTTCAATCAAATATTGCGATATCGTAAAACGACGATAAAAAAATCGGATGCCGTGCTGAATTATCAAATCAACACTCCGGCAAAATCGTTGTGCGGCGTATTATTTTTATTCAAAGATATTTCGAGGAATAATCCCGAAGAATTTTATAATCCGCGAATAACCAAAGTTGAAACCACCATCGAGGGGCAACCGAATCAACTATTTTCGCAAGGAATGCGTCCTCACCAACAATTCGAAGAAATTAAGAAATTCTTTTTAGCGGGATTGAATCGCGAAAAACAAACCGATTCCGTGGCCAAAGAATTAATGATGTCGGAAATGACTTTAGGAAGAATCTTAAAAGTCGTTACGGTTTGTGATTAGATCTACGAACAACGCCAGAAAATTATCTCCACGGTACGGGCCGTAAACTTCAAAATATCAGCGAAGGTATTTCCGTTCGAATAGAACGAGAAACCGAAAGCGATACCGATCCTTTAGACGTTTATATTTTTGTGATTAAAGACGGACAAATTAATATGTCGGGGGTCGTTTCGTAAATGTCATGTCATAAAAAATTTAAACGTTTTAAAAAATGTTTATCAAACAGCCTCATTCTGCCCTGATAGTGGGTGCCACCGGTTGCGGTAAAACGGAAGTCGTGTTAGATTTGTTGGAAACGGAATATAAACACTTTTTCGATTACATCGTCATATTATGTCCTACCATCAATTCTAATCGAGCGTATAAATCTAGACCTTGGATAGGCGAAGACGTTAAACATCCAAAAGATAAATCCGTCATCACCGTCAACCCCATTTCGGATACGGACGAAGATAAATTACAAGAACTATTACGATTCTTTTATAAAAAATATAAAGGACAATCCACATTATACATCATTGACGATTGTTCTGCTATGGACGAAATTAAAAAGAAAAGGTGTGCCTTATCGATGTTGGCATTTTCGGGTCGACACGACGATCAAAGCGTGTGGATATTAACGCAAAAATATAATATTTTCGATCGCAAGTAAAATGGGTGTGCTTATTTTACACGAAGGATGAATATTCATATAAGGAATGCACGAGGGAAAACAGAGTGATTAAAGATCCGAAAGAAAAAAGTAGAATGGATGACTTATTATTTCATCACAAACATTCTAAATTAATTTTATGTACGGAACAACCGACTGGATATAAATTTTATAAGTGATATAAAGAAAAATTATTTATATATAAAAATGGAATTCGTGACAATTGATAACTTTGATGAAAACAATTTAAGAATTGGAGAAATTTATTTAGCGACTAAACCCGTGAAATATAAAAAAAAATACCGATTAAATATACGAATCCAAAAGGAATTGGTCCCCTGTTTATAAAAACACCCAAAATGTTATCGAATGGAATATGGGAAAATAGAGATTCAGACAATTGCAATTGTGATATAATGAAATAAAAAAATATCTAATAAAAAATGGCAACGGTAGCAATGATGTTAGGCGGTGCCGTAATAAATGCTTTGGCTTTTAGCGGATCGCAGTTTTTATTTTCTAATCATGACGAGCAAAAAAGACACGACAGGGCCATGGAAAAACTTACTAAAGCTAGAGACGAATTATACGAGCGAAGGAAATGATGATGATGCGATATATCTTTATAAAAATAAAAATCATTTCGATGTGATTGCGAGCATGAAGAGATTTCTAGGTAAGGACTATTATTGCCATACTTGTAAAAAATTATACAAAATTCGAGATTGTCATAAATGCCCTAAAAAATGTTTATCGTGTTTCGGCTCTAATTGCCCAGGTGGAGAAAGAAAAGCATGCGGTGACTGTAACATAGCGTTTTTTGGCGAAGAATGTTTTAACGAACATAAACGTAATAGGGGAACGAGAAACGGTCAAACAGATATGGTTTGTTTAATAGTTAAGAAATGTTTAAAGTGAACGAGTGATCAAAGACTTGAAAAATCATAAATGCGTGTATTCCGAATGTTCGAATTGTAAAAAATATATCGATATGACGGAACACAAGTGTTTTATGCTTAAGAAAAAATGTAAAGGCGGAAATTGTATGTCGCCGTGTACTAAGGAGAAAAAATGTTACAGTTGTATAACGCGAACGACGAAATATTATTTTTACGACATAGAAGCGACTCAAGACACTGGTGTTCATATACCGAATTTAATCATTTGTCAAGATTTTCACGGCAAACAACACAAATTTTCTAATATAGACGATTTTTGCAAGTTTGTTTTATCTGAAAAAAGGTACATTTATAGCCCACAATGCGAAAGCATACGACGCGCAATTTTTGATAAAATGTTTCGTTGAAAAAAATATTACCCCTTATTGTATTTATAACGGCACGAAAATTATGTATATGGAAATAGACAAAAAATTAAAATTGATTGATTCTATAAATTTTGTTCAATCTGCTCTGACAGATTTTGGTTTAGACGAATTAAAGAAGGGTTATTTTCCGCATTTTTTCAATAAACCGTGTCACCAAAATTATGTAGGACCGATACCTAGCAAAAACATTACGGTTTCGATTATATGAGCGTCAAAAATAGAAAAGATTTTTTAGAATGGTATAATGTGCGAAAAATGACGTATTGGATTTCAAAAAAGAATTAATCGAATATTGCATGTCGGTCGGCGATATATTACGACGGTCTATGTTAAAATTTAGAGAAGATTTTATTAAGTTGGAAAATATAGATCCGTTACAATATGTGACGATAGCTTCTGTATGTATGAGTATTTATAGAAGTAATTACATGCCGGGGATACAATAGCCGAAAAATTAGCCAAAGCGGCCAATGCGAGTGAAAAAGAAGCGTTTGATTTTCTCAAAAAACAAGATATTTGGCAAATCTATTTACCCGCGCCTAAGAAAACCATACGACCTAAATTTGAAAACGCAGAAGACAACGAAACGCAACAAGCCGATTTATTGTTTTTGCCACAAGATAAAGTGAGTAAAAAACGTATAAATACGCGTTAACAGTGGTAGATGTGGGAACTAGATACAAAGAAGCGGAACCTTTAACGACTAAAGACAGTAAAGTGGCCGATGCTTTCGAAAAAAATTATGAAAGACTTTTAAAATCCGTCATAAATGGTTGTGAACTATAAATTATGTTTCGAATAAATTTTGTCAAAACGATATTTTTTCCATCTTTCTGCAGCTCCCCTCTTTCCTGCTTCTACCTTTTTTTGGATCCTTTTCATGTTTGGGTTTTTATGTTTTGGATTCTTATCACGATCTGGTTTTTCTGCCCGTTTTCCTCTTTTTGCAGCGTTCATCCTTCCTGCTGCAACGCGTTTTTGATTCTTTTCATGTTCAGGTTTTTGGGGTTTTGGTACGTGACCTTCCCATTACATTGCAGCGCACTTCTTTCCTGCTTCTACATTTTTTGGATCCTTATAAAGGCGTTTAGGTTTTAGAGGCTTTTGTAAAGAAATATTAGAAGGAATCGGTTCATCCAATATTGAAATTATATTGTTCATTGTCAATTTTATAAGGCAATAATTTTCTTAAATCAAATTTCTAAACAACGAAGTCAAATAATGGTAGATTTTTAACGTTACCACTATAGAATACAATGAGACATTAAACAAAACGATTTTAACATACATAGGTGGATTGGAACCTGTAATCCATAAAATTGAAATGAAACACACAGGTGACCACAACATTGAAAAAAATAAAACTATAGGTTGATTGGCACCTTGAGTTTATCTGGTTTACATAAAAATTGAATTTAAGTATATAGGTTGATTGGAACCTGGAATTTAATGGTTAGATTCATAAGCTAAACAAGGGTGCCCTGAAGTCCTCTATATATACTACTGCTATAAATATCTGCAAAATTAAAACCATCGATGATATCCAATTCTATGAACAGAGACAATGTACCACTTTCAACCTCTTGTCTCCATAAAAATAAATAAATAAGAAATTGAAAATCCCGCCCATGATACTAGTGGTTTATTTATTTCCAATCTTAGTAAATTGAAATGGTCAGGAGTCACACGTAGCCAACTCAAACTACTCAACTGTTATCTTTTTCTATTTATCTTTAAATTAAAGTGGGTCCGATCTTTTCCAGAATCACATCGCTCATGTCAGTCCTGATTAATCATCATTGTCGTCGTCATCATCATCATCAATATCGTCGTCGTCATAATCGACGTCGCTGCGTAACATTGCCCCGGATAACTTTGATGCAAGAGAATAGCGGTCATGCTCGAAAAATCGGGATCGAGATACCACTAGTCAATTATCAACCAAGATGGACGTGGAAGACGAAAACATTTTGACAGCTATCTTCAAAGATTCATTCCAAGGTATTCATGATCAAGACAGACACTTTTGACAAGTTTATCGAGCATTATTTCTTTTCACCAAATGACGACATGATATAATTTCTTTGGAAGCGCTGAGTAAAATCAGAGAATTTTATATGTCTTAGCGTTTCTGTTCACGGCATCTTTGAGAGATGATATGAAACTTGTCTTCAAATTTTTCTAACCTGGTTTACGGGCATAATAAATCCATGTCAGCCACACCTGCCATTCTCTGAAACCTTCAATGAGGGAGATCTCCCCCTGAGCTATGACAGCTGAGGGGGAGATTTTGGGGCGAGTACAAAACCCAGAATGCACTCTTCCGTGAACCGAAATATAGGAAAATTTTGTGGGAAGGTATAATGACCTGAGGGGTATAAAGACCTGAGTTGACCTGGGGACGATTTTCTTCGTCTAGATACAATATTTAACGATACCGATGCCTGGGCGTAATTTTTACGTACTCAAAGAAGGATTTAGCGCGGAATTTGTGTGGTTTAATGCTTTGAATTTAACGAAAATCACAAAATAAACCGGAAATCGGCGCTCGCAATCGAAATTGACCTGGGGTATTTTGAACGTATATTTTCGTTTATTATTAAATGAAAATCGGTGGTATCAATGAACAGTTGTCTAGTTTGGACTGTGAAATATCATATTCTTATCTAAAATTTTTTAGAATTATTCGCTGCTACACCGTTATAGCACTCATCTGATGAGCCGGTTGATAATGATAATGACCTGGGGGAATCGGGCTCGGCCCAGTTAGTATAACTGACATGGTCTTACACCTAACCCGAATCAGATTAGCTGATTTGTTATGTAGATTAGATGATAAGGAATAAAATGAAATAAACCATAGAATTAACAATACATACCCATACTAAATAAAAATAAAAAAATGGCGAAAATAAATAGATTTAGACAAAGGCAAAAATAATTAATTTACAGATGAGTTAATATCAGAAATTGTTTAAAATTTTCAAGAAAAAAAAATATAAAAAAATAAAGGTTTTTGGAATATTTGTTTTAATATCTTATAACACTGAACAAACATTGAGGATTCCAGAACTGTTGTCTGTAACTAAAAAAAATCATGTATATGGTAACAATGACAACTTTAAAAGGAAACAAAGTGAATAAGTAATAAAATTATTGGTAAAATTTGATTTTAACTAAAACTTCAAGCAATACCCTATCACATTACAATTTAAATGGTTGAAAATTTAAAACCAAAAATCCTAAAAATTTTCAATTAAAATTGATACAGTTCAAAGATTCTGAAAATAATTTTTTTTTACTGCAGTTTAATTAATCTTAAAATTTTAGCAGTTAGAGCAAGATAAAAAATGGTTTCTTTTCAATCCAGGACAACTTGACCTTTATTAAACAAATTTATTTTTATTGAAAAAGTTAAATAGATTTTGATATTTTAGTAAATTATAGCTGTTAACATGAAATAAACTCCATTAACAGGTCAGAAGCCCAGGTAACAAGAGGAAAATTTAATTTCGAAGAATTACCTTTTCTTTTCAATGTTTCACAACAAACTATCATAGAATCAAAGAATTACCTTTTCTTTTCAATGTTTCAAACAAAATATCATATATTAAACATGAAACAGAAAACAATTTATTTCTGGCTTGCTACATCATGGGACCTTTGTCTGTATCATACTGTAATAAGAAAAATAAAGAAGTGAATTCCATCATATTACCACTTAAATGGAATTTTACTAATTTTTATTCTAGCTGTCAGTATTTATTTTTGCTGTTAGTATTACCAAAAGTAAAAAAAAAAAATTCCTAATCAAATACATTATGAAGCAAATAAATCTGGGTCTTTCAAGTATTTCTGAAAGTGAAATAAACTGCAGTGGCAGGAAAGGAAATGTACCCTAAAGATAAAAATTTAAAAAGGAACAATTTTTAAAATCTATGTTAAATTAAAATAAAAATTTCTTTAACAATTGAAAATTTAATATACTATGTATCAATTAAGTGAAAATCATCAATATTTATAACGTCATTTAATTTTTTTATGAATGATATGATTGTCAAGAAACCAACACAATGAAATACATACATACCTACCTACCAACATACATACACACTTGCATCCACACATAGTCACATACACTTCCACACACACACATATCCATCCACACCTACAGCCATACATTCACACACACATACATAAATCACACATTCATACACACATACATCCACACAAACACATAGATTAACACATCCACACATGCATAAATATACATACATACATACATACATACATACATGCATATATACATACATAAGAACATAACTACATACATACATATATGCATAAATGTGTGTATGTATATTTTTTGGTATGTGTGTGTACATGGATATGTGGACATTTAGGTAGTATGTATGTGTATGGATGGATGTATGTGTGTATGTACAACCTATATGTTAATGTGTGTGTGTGTGGATGCATGTATGTATGTATGTATGTATGTATGTATCTATGTATGTTTGCTTGTATGTATGCATGTATGTATTTATTTATGTATGTTTGCATGTATGTATACATGTATGTATGCATGTATGTATGTATGTATGTATGTATGATGTATGTATGTATATGTTTGTATGTATGTATGTATGTATGTATGTATGTATGTATGTATGTATGTATGTATGTATGTGTGTTAACATATGTGCTTGTGTGGGTATATGTGTGTGTGGATGTGTATATGTATGTATTATGTTAGTAGGTAGTTATGTATGTGTATAGATGGATGGAGGTGTATGTGTAGCTTATATGTTAATGTGTGTTGTGTATGTGTGGATGGATGTAGGTACATGCATGTAGGCCAATGTATGTGTGGATGTATGTTATTGTATGTATGTATATATGGATGGATGTGCATTTAATACATACATACATATATTAACACATACATACATGTATATATATATATACATACATACAAACATACATACATCCATACATACATACACATTCAAATACATTAACATATACACAGATGCATACATATATCCATACATACATCCACACACACATACTTTTTTATCTACTAACATAGATCCACCTTCATCCATATACAAACATATACATCCACATTCCAACATTTATACAATAACACACATATGTATGTCTTGATGTATGTATGTATGTATGTATTTGTATGTATGTATGTATGTATGTATGTATGTATGTATGTATGTATGTATGTATGTATGTATGTATGTATGTATGTATGTATGTATGTATGTATGTGTTAATGTATGTATGTATGTATGTGTATATGTATGTATGTATGTATTTTTATGTATATATGGATATCTTATTATGTGTGTATGGATTTATGTATGTGTGTATATCATGATGGATGTGTGTTTGTATAGATGTTTATGAATGGATGAATGTGTGGATGAAAGTGAAATGACTTTGAAAGCAAATAGATGTAACAAAATAATTAAGTACAGTGTAATCTTGTTCTGTTTAAATTGGATGGGTTAACTCAGACTTGATAACCTTGAAAAATTTTAATAGATTTTTCAGTATCATGGGGGAGACTCTAATAGTAAGAATTAATAGGAAAATTTTCATGGGGGAGATTTGCATTTTTCTTGAAGAAATTATAAAAAATTTACATAAAAAATAGGGTGTCTCACTATTAATGGGAGAGACTTGGCAAGTATGTGAGTTTAAATTCAAGATATGTCAAAGTTGAACAGCCAGCCTAATTTTTATGGATAGAATAATACATTGTATGTTAATTGAAATCTCAAGTTTTCTTGAATATGGTAGATTAACCCCTGCATGGTAATTTAAATCCAGCTTGAAGGTAAATTACCCCCCCCCCCTTAGTTTATTTAAAAAATGTAATCTAATCTTGCATATATAACATCGAGTAAGATGGTCAAAATATCAGAATTTCTCAATCTCAAAATAGAGAGGGAAGTGTGTGTGTGTGTGTGTGGCGGGGGGGGGGGGGGGGGGGGGGGGGGGGCGAGGGAGGGGGGGGGCGGGAGGGAGGGGGGGGGGGGGGGGGGGGGAGGGGGGGGGGGGGGGGGGGGGAGGAGGAGGACCATAGGCTTCTACCATGGTAATTTACCCCCTACAATCTCTCAAATGCTTTTATTAGTATTGATTAGATGTTTCTATTAGAATGTAGTTCTTTACACCTATAAAACACCCAATATTCACAAATTTTGGCCCCTTGGCCCTTACCAAGTGAAAGACAACAATATCTTTATTAGTTACATAGTATTAAGACTTACTGAGACGATATAAAAAATTATCTTATTTTTCCATTTAAAAAATATAATAGTCTAAAAGTTTTGAAACCCACTAAAACCAGGCAGTTACTTGATAATCAAATCATTCATAAAAACATTAAATTAGATTTTATTCTAATTAAATATGCTTTCAAATTTTGCCTTTTTAAAGTTTTATTCTTAGGGTACATTTCCTTCCTGTTACCCACTGCATTTTGTTTCACTTTGTTACCTGTTGTAATTTACTTAAATTCTGAAATTTATTTAACTTTTCCCCAAAAACAAATATGATTAATGGAGGTCAAGTTGTCCTACATTGAATAAACCATACTATTATTATTATCAAGATTCATAAAACCACAGTAAAAAGGAATTCAGAATCTTTTAACTGTATCAATTTTAATTGAAACCATGTCAGCCACACCTGCCATTCTCTGAAACCTTTAATGAGGGAGATCTCCCCCTGAGCTATGACAGCTGAGGGGGAGATTTTGGGGCGAGTACAAAACCCAGAATGCACTCTTCCGTGAACCGAAATATAGGAAAATTTTGTATATATAAGTTCATAATTCTGTTATCATAGGACCGATTTTTATTCAGATACCATATCTGGATAGATAAATTTAATATCTTTAAAGTAATATAAAGTTTGATAATAAATATAGCATATTTGCTGTCTGAACGTGACAGGAATAACCCCACTTCAAACTGATTTTCTTTTATTTTACTAGTTAATATCACAGAAGTAAATGCCTGTAACTCATTTAATTGGGATAAGTAAGTATTTATATTTGAAAATGATACCAAGTGATATAATATTTAGTAAACATCGACCAAGAAAATGTGACAGGAATGACTTATTTTCTTGTGAGGAAATTTCATTTTACAATGAATTGTGAAAATACAAGCGAATATCTCAGCAATTAACGAATGAAATTTTATTTGGAAAACTCTATTGGATAGGTTATTTTGTGGTCTTTAAAACCATATATGATTTATTAAAATCTGTTTCCTAATAACGATTTTAAGTGTTCAAAATGTCAAAATAATGATGTACATATTCAAGGTTTTCCCTGATGCAAAAATTCTGCATATTTACACATAAAAATCCAAAATGATGCCTAAAATAAGATCTATTGAATCCTAGTGGACGTGTTAAATACTTGATGTCTTTCAAAATCGTTTGGTAAATAAACCAAGCATGCAACCTATTTCTACCAGTTTGCTTCCTTTTTTATGTCCATTTTTAATTCTTATGTTCAAGTGCAATTCCACAAGAAAAGCAAGAAATTTATTTCATCATGTTATTTATAATAAAACAAGAAAATCTTTACCTCTTATGTAGATCTAGAATCAACAAGACAACATCGTTCGTCACTTTATGGGTACTTCCAGAAATATAAGTTTTAGAAGGGATAGCAAAAGAGACTTTCATTTGAATTATGGAAATTAAAAAATAATAATGAAAGTACTAATGATAGTTATATAAAATGATTTATTTATACAAATGTTTATGTAAATCTTATCTCTCTCTCTCTCTCTCTCTCTCTCTCTCTCTCTCTCTCTCTCTCTCTCTCTCTCTCTCTCTCTCTCTCTCTCTCTCTCTCTCTCTCTCTCTCTCTCTCTCTCGCTCTCTCTATTGAAAACAAAATTTTTTTCTCCATGAAAAGGAAAGCATAATAATTGAAATTTTGCCGTCCCTCCCTCAAAGTGATGTTTGACTATTTTCCTCTCACGTTGAAAATATAAACAAGCATCTGCATCTATCTTTTTTTACAAGCAGGTGACAAAAATATGTTAAAAATGTAGTTCCGGATTGGACTTATCTCACCCTACATGGTATGATAACATATCCTCCGACATCTAGACAAATCAGTCTCAAATGAGCATTTTAAAACTTGTTATACTGCAGTAACACCCAAATTGGTCTCAAACAAATTTTGACAGTAATATACAGAGTGAACATGATGCATGTATATGAAACCAAGCTAACACAGTTTTTAATTTCAATTTTTACTTTTTTAGAGAGCTGGCAAGAAAATTCAGATTTTGTTCAGTATCTGTCAGAGCTCAGTTCCTATGGAGTACATAAACTTTGTAAGTATACAGGGAAGCAAGTATGTTGAGTACATAGTCTTTGAGCATTAATGAATCAATACATGTCCCTTATGGGTGTAGCATTCAGAGAGTACTGGTATTCCCTACTTGTGAAACATTATTAAGTGAATTTCAAAACTTAAAACCAAAACCTTAACCAAACTAATGGTAGGACTGGTGGGCAGAGACAAATTCTGTAGTTTGGCTCTGGTAAATCTCTGACTTTATCATAATGAGTTTTTTGACATTCATTTGTAACCCTGATTGTTTCAGCCAACGAGCCTGACAGATTGTCGGAGGAACGAGCCCATATTCTACAGGAGACCCAAAATCTGGCATTCCAACACTATAAGACATTTATACAAACTGCAGAATGTTCCAGAGAAATATTCCAGGATGTAAGTTGGGAATCAGTATATTTTAAACAGACAATACGGTAGACCCTGTTTTGAGAGGTCACTGTCATGAAAGACCACCTGTCTTTTGAGACCACTCTTATAAAAGACCACCTGTCTTTTGAGACCACTCTTATAAAAGACCACCTGTCTTTTGAGACCACTCTTATAAAAGACCACCTGTCTTTTGAGACCACTCTTATAAAAGACCACCTGTCTTTTGAGACCACTCTTATAAAAGACCACCTGTCTTTTGAGACCACTCTTATAAAAGACCACCTGTCTTTTGAGACCACTCTTATAAAAGACCACCTGTCTTTTGAGACCACAATCTGAATACCATTCCATGGTATATCTGTGTAAATAAAATCTCTTTTGAGATACCACCTGTCTTCAGAGACCACATTTCAGTGGCATAAAGGGTGGTCTCTCAAGACAGGTTCCACTGTACCAAGGATAAACATGTAACTCTTTTTATGGAATTTTTTGTGGCATTAAAGAGGTATGAGACAGCTGAAGTGCAACAGATTGTTTGTTTCAGTGTTCATGCATTATTACATTTTCCTCGCTGTGACCCAGGGTATTTTTGTAGTGACAGCCACTAAATAATCTGGGTTAGCTTTCTTGAATCTTGGCACTTTGTATTAAATGTTAGTAATAGTAATTTTCTTGAATTCTCCAGTGAAACTCGTTGTCGTAAAACCACGGTCCGGAATCGCTACACTCTTTCCTACCTGTGGTTTCATGTGCCCTAAATCATTCGTGCATATCAGATCAAGGTTTTTAACTCATCAACCCCTGAAAAGTAATGGACTCTTCTGTAGATCAATGACTTAGACCAGTCCAAATGTGTCTTTAGGGGTAAATGAGTTAAACAACGTTTGTCAATGCTGTTGACTCTAAACATAATGATTTCCTTTGATCAATGGACTACACGATAACCGATCACAATTACTGTGATTGATTAAAATGGACACACCTACTCCTTATGAATATTTATTAGGTATCAGGGTATGGATGATTTTGGGTACATGAAACAACAGGTAGGAAAGAGTATAGCGATTCCAGACCGTGGTTTTACGACGATGCAGTGAAACTTTGTTTTATTTATTTTGAGCAAGTGAAACTATTCATCATCCTTCTAACCCTCATCAGTTCTTTGGGGAACATCTCTTTGAAATTCATGCAACTTGTTCATTTTAAATATACATGTACAGTCAAACTTGTATATAAAGGCCACTCAAGGGAATAGGAGAGTAGCTGTTATAGACAGTTGGCTGTTATAAAGAGGTTTATTCATTATAAAAAAGTTAAAAAAAAAGTTATGTTTGAATGGCCTTTATAGACAGATGGCCTTTATACAGAGGTGGTCTTAAACGCAAGTTTGACTATGTTTACATCTGTCAAACTGAACATGCTCAAGGTCTTCATCCTTGTCTTATATCATTTTCTCTTTACCTTGTTCATAAAACTTTGCCCAAAATGATGCTGTAAAGCCTTGTCTCATTGGATGAAATATCTTAAGAAATAAATAAAAAGAGTGATTGTATGGCTAGTAATATTAATTGACAACACCAAAATTTATGTGAATCAACCCAGGGTTTTCAGCAGCAATGCAAATACCCTGGGTGGGCACAATGAATGGCCGTACATCTAAGTCTTTGATTTCTTAATTTCAGTTCCAAATTGTTGAGAAACATGTCGGAGATATGTTAGAGAAACTTCCATCATTCTCGCAAGAGTGTGAGGCTGTTATGAAAAAAGCACAGGAAATAAATGTGAGGTAGGTGACTGTGTGCTAGGTGTCTCTGTGCCAGGTGTCTATGATCCAGTTTTCACTCTATTAGGTATCATTGTACTTGGTGCCTATGTTCCAGGTTTCTGTGCACCAAGGTGTCTGTGTGCTAGATGTCATCTATGTGCTTACTTTCTGTGTGCAAGGCTTCAGTTTGCCAGAAGTGTCTGTGTGCTAGTTGTCTGTGTGCCAGGTTGATATGTGCTAAATGTCATCTATGTGCTAGGTGTCTATATTTTGGGTTTCAGTGTGCCAGGTGTTTGTGTGGTACAGTACAGACGTGGTGTTTATTCTGTCAAACTCTCTACTTGGTGTAGAGTGAAACACGGTACGGTACGGTGATTTTTGGTGTGCAACACTAGAAGAACACTATCACTCCGTGAAAAATAGTGTAAAGGATTATCTCTCAAAATGAATGACTTGACACTTCAATATGCAGTAAAAATCGTCCGTGCGTAACAAGCTTACCTGGGCAGTTAATCTCCTGAGTGTTAACTTTTATGGACATCCTGTTTTTAAAGGGCAGTGCTGGTATTTACGTTTAAGCCACACACAGAAGTTATATTTTAAAGATAAAAATAATAATTTATTTATTGAGCAATTTGATCAGACAAAATGAGACTTAAATTGAAATTTATTTCCGATATATTAAGCGTAATATATCGCTGGTTCATCCGGGGTCAAGCTACTGGCAATAGTATATCAACATTTGTTCTACATGTATATAAAGTATAAATAGTAGATTTATTATTTTGAGATTTTGTAAAACTTGACTAAAATGAAAAATTTATCGCTACATGTGTATTGTATAACAATCACGGAACACATTAGTTCAGTCTACGCGTGAATTAAATAGTAAATAAATGCCGTAATGGAAAATTAAGTAGGCCTACACCTACTAGTACTTTCCTGGGTAAGTAATGACGAAATCCAAGAACACTAATCATGTAATAGGCAAACATAAAATATGCCATTTCTAAATGTCCATATTGTAGTATCAAGCCAGTAGTATTCTGTAATCATGAATGATTAGACGAGACATGTCGATGACCAGTTGAATAACACTGACGCAATTTAAAGGTGATCCATGTCAATTCCTTTTTTTCTGTCATTTCCGAATGTCTTAAAATCATTTACTTAAAAATTATTGACTTTTGAAAATAAAAATAAGGGCAGATATGCATCGTTATAGATGTGGTTACATAAATTTAAAAAATCTATTTAAAAAGAGATGCAACATTTCACACCTGATTTTTATATCCCTCTTATGAAATTGAGGGAGATAACTTGTATACTTCTTTTGCACTTGTGTATTCAGCCACAGACTCGAGGATACACATGTATGTGAATCAACTATCACCACAGTTATACAATGTTACTATTTCTTTTTAATGTTTGATAAAATAGTAGGTCTGAAATGCCAGATTGTATTACTTTTTAAAACAATTTATTACATGTACACGGTTATACTGGACTGGTGTCAGTTTCAGGTGAGCACTGAAAGTTTTAGGGTCATGTTTCTATCAGTCGTATTTTGAATAAAATAAACAATGTTAAATCTAGTTAACAATTCAAAATATTAAGATATTTGTCAACATTTTCGATTTTGTGTGTGTGAGAGAGAGAGAAAGAGAGAGAGAGAGAGATTTACGTTTTACTACACCACTATGACACCTGTGAAATACAGGATAATTTTGTAATTTCTGTCGGAAATCAAATGTAAGTAAAGTTAATCTGAGAAGTTCTATTTCAAGATGGATCAACAGTTACTATCAAGGTCAAAGTTTGGCATGCAGCCAACGATGATTGGCACATCAAGCGTCCTTGGTCTGCTTGGGATAATTTATCAAATCAATTTCAAAGCTCTCGGAAAAGAAGTTGTTGTAAATTTCAATGTTTCATGTCATAATTTTAGTAGTAGTACAATTAACAACGATTAGTGAAGGGCAAAGTTTATTTATATGCATGGGTACAACTGAACATGACATCACCGAAGCGACTGTGATATTCTCTGTCTAACAAGACATGGATTTACATCTTGTTTATTACCTGTAGGGTGCAAGGCTGTAGTGATATTTAATTAATCTAGGCACCCCATGGAGAAGTTTAATCCAAAACGCTTCAGCTGACAGTGTCACACTGAGTTTTTCGATGTCAAAGAAATATGCTGCCATAGTGTAGAATGAAATTTTGCATATGATTACACTACAGTTAGAAAGAGAATCAGGATGTTTTTTGGTGTTTTTTGTCATCATTTTCACTGTGTAGAGCGTTTGACAGAATAAACACCACGTTTGTACTGTAGGTCAGTCTGCCTGCATGCCAGGTTCCTTGTGCCAGGTATGTGTGCTATTCGTATCTGCTAAGTATCTGTGCTAAGTGTGTGTTTCTGTGTGAGGTTTCTGTACATGGTAATTGTTTGTGCGATAGGTTTCTACGTTTTGCCCAGAAATTTTCATTATGGGATCCAATTGACCTCCATTTAATTGAGAATGAAGGTCATTTTGAAATTTTGGGGTCATTGATTCATTAAGAGTAATTTTATTTGTTTTTCAAACACATCTTGATTTTTTTATTATTAAAATAGTGGTTCTTTAAATATTCTCTTCTTCTGTTCTCAGTCGCCGTATGAACACGCTGACACTACAGAGACACACGCAGCTCTTAGAGATCCTAGAAATGCCCCAGCTAATGGATACTTGTGTCAGGAATGGATATTATGAGGAGGCCCTGGAACTAGCATCTCATGTTAAAAGACTGGAGAAGAAACATTCTAATATTCCAATCATTGCTGTAAGGATAACTTGTTAGGTCACAGATATCATATTGTTTCACCAATATTATACAGGGGTTTAATTCCAGGGGTTGTTACTTTCATGTTTTCCCTCTCTCCTGAAATGATTGTGGGATTTCGTGGAGAAACTTACAGTTACATCAGGTCTTGCAAAGACGGTTCGTGATATATTACGTGTATATACTTATAATTTCATTGAAGGGTCATTGAGTGTTTCTAAAATTCACAGATCGATCATCACTAAGAATGTAGCAAATATTATTTACACAGCAAGTTATTTTCCCACTGTACTGTAATTTGTTATGCCACCAATAGCTTCTTCATCCTCTGTTTAATGGTGAAAAATGAAATGCAGGATTTTAATGTCATGTATTTCTGTCATTAAAATTTGACGAATCTTTTATGTTATAATTATGTATCATTGTTACCTTTCTCATGTAGTTTTTACAATTTAATATTTTCTGTTAAATGTAGTTATACTTAAAATAATTTATCTTTTTATTTTTTTTTGCGTCATAGTATATTGAATGTTAGAATTCTTTCCCATTTGTGGTTCCCACCAATAGTTTTAGCCCAATGTTTATCAACTTTGAAAATGGGGGATGGCAGGTGGGGGAGGCAAAGTGGTGATGTTTAAGGATTGTTTGTAATTCTTTTCTCTCTCATAGGATTATGCCAAAACAGAAATAATGTGCACTCTGTGTGTAATACACATAGCATATTCTTTGAATTTAATACAACCAACATTTTCATAGAACACAATGAAAAATAAAGTCAATATACTCATTAATTTTGTTTCTAAGCAACAAGAAAAACAAAGAATAGGAAAACATGCTGTTATAACATCATGTGATCTTGTACGCAGAAAGGAGAACAAATTCTGTTATTGAATAAAGACAGAAAAAAAATTGGGGTTTTGTGAAGTGTTAGCTTCGAATAGACATGCAGAAAACAAAATGCTAAAAATAGAATTAAATTATAAACACTTTAAATTGTATAGAAATAAAGGGATATACAGTATCCATCTTTTTGTTTCAAATGTTTGTATTTGATTTTCAGACAATCGTTAATGAGGTCAAAGGGTCAACCCAACTTATGCTGAATCAGCTGATTCAAACTCTGCGGACAAACATTCAACTTCCAGTTTGCCTCAAGGTCATAGGTTATCTTCGTAGAATGGACGTCTTCACAGAGGTGGAACTGAGAATTAAGTTTCTCCAGGTACGTTTCTCTGTTTCATTGTTGTTTAACGTTCTTACAAAAATAGAAACAATCTACCAGTTTAAAACAACAAATAATTACCTATATTATGGACTGGTGTCAATGTTTTGAAGCTTCTTTAATTTTCCCATGTCCATTGTAACAGGGGACTTGTGGGGACAGTAGTACTACATGTCCTAATGAATTATCTTTTTTAGTATCTCAAAATATTTCATCTATCATTTTGATATGCCTGTCTATGATGGCACATGTTATGGTATACCATTGTTCGTCTATTCGTCTGTTCAGATATTTAAAAAATAACATAAATAACAGGGTTTTCCCTTGTGTATTATTTTAGTGAGTCCCAGTGACCCACAAAAACAAAGTTCCTGAGTCTTTCATTAAATTTGTTAGTCCCCAAATCAATGAAATTCAAGAAAATACATGAAAACAAATGCACACATTTTCAGTCTCGGGTTGAAAAAAAAGTACTGAGTTTTGTGTGTCCTTAGAGACTCACTAATAATCATGTTTTGCATCCTGAAAATATTCTATGTGTCAGAGATGCAGAAATCAAATGTAAGGGAAAAACCCTGGAATAATCTAGTTTGCTTGGATGAATCCATACAAAATTATTAAACAATGTTTAAATCCAGGAAGACTAAATCATATACCTTTTGATTCTGAAGATTATGACTTTTGCTGTTACGGAGTTATGGGACTTTATTTTTAAAATCTGATAAAAATTGGACATAATTGACAATATCATTTCATCAGTTTCCTTATGCTCCTCCTCCTCCTCCTCTTCATCATCATCATCATCACCACCACCACCACCATCATCATCATCACCATCATCATCATCACCATCATCATCACACTTAATAATAACACAGTCCAACCCAGATAAATTAGTACCGTATATTATAACCAAAGCGGAATGAATTTTTCTTTCAAATAAATAGAGTATTCAGAATAACCAGGTTGTAATGGTACGGTAATAAAGAAGTTTGATCGGAGAATAGAAATCATTTCAAATTAAGTGGGATTTCAGTGTAACAAATTTCAATATATGTGGGTTTCACTGTATATTGTTTATTACAAATATGTTCTCCATAGATATTTCATGTATTTTGTAAGGATTTATTATTTTTTTATTTCTTTTGTACTATACCATGTCTCTGTATAACTCAAGTAACAGGACCTCTGAACATTTTGTCCACTTGTATTTCAGACCAGGGACTCTTGGTTTCAAAGTATTCTTGATGCAATACCGAAAGATGATCGTAAGTATAAATCCATTTTGAAATGAACATTAATTACCTTGCAAAAGCCAGGTCAGAGGTCAACAATCACATCCATTTTCACATACAGCAGAGTGAGCAATCTGGAAACTTACTTGTCCGAATGCAATTGTCACTGATTCTTAATTTCAATGTATCAATTGTCTCTATCATTTTTATAATAATGTGTCGTAATACAGCATGGTGACAAAAGTGAGGAAACTTTTTGCTTTTCTTATATATTTCATATAAAACCAGATTTGTTAAAAAAAAAAATATTACAAACTTAAGGCTTTTCTCGTTAAACATGTGAAATTTCTTCACAATTTTCACCATAGATCCTGCGGTCCTTTGACTTTGAGTGGCAAAATGATACAGATACTTGCAAATACATAGATGTCATTATATTAACTAATTGTTTCTTGACGACATTTTCCGGGAATCTGTATCGTTCTGCCACCCAAAGTTACAGGACTGCAGTTATCGTGAAAGGGTCTATTGTCCATTAATGTTTCTCTGTTTGCTTTGTTATGAATTTCCATCATATTGCCGGATACATAATTTTAATGTCTCCTTTTTCAAAATATGTATAAATTCGGAATCATGACATAAAGAATTTAAGTTTCTGTTTAAATAGCTAAATCTTGATAATAGAAAGTTATTATGTTGTGTCAGAAATAAGAAAGAAACTCCATAGAACTGTTTTATTCTGTCCAGGTGGGTCAAACCTTATTTTTTTGGCAGCTTATCTCATAAAAACACAGCTTTTGATTTAAACCGTTGTTATTTTCAGCTTATGTTCACATCACAAAGACGATCGAAGCCAGCCGAGTTCATTTGTTTGACATCATTACACAGTATCGGGCCATCTTCTCCGATGATGATCCAATTCTCAGTACAAGTACAGATGATTCTGTAAATGAATCGGCACTTTTTCATGGCTGGGTGGTGCACAAGGTATTTTAAATGTGTTCATTCAAGGAAGCGAAAAATGTTATCTATTTTTGTTTCAATCAGAAAATTTATTATTTTGTTTAAATCAAAGAATTCATTATTTTGTTTTAATCAAAGAATTTAGTATTAAGAGAACGATTACTGAATAGTGGTTTCTCAAGACAGATGGTCTCCCAAGACAAGTGATCTCCCAAACAGGTGGTCTCCCAAACAGGTGGTCTCCCAAACAGGTGGTCTCCCAAACAGGTGGTCTCCCAAGACAAGTGATCTCCCAAACAGGTGGTCTCCCAAACAGGTTTTATTTGAAGGATTATTTAACCCAGTGATATTCACAATGTGGTCTCAAAAGACATGTGGTCTTTCACATTGTTTCATAAGAGTGGTCTCTCAAGACAGGTTCTACAATTTTATTTGAATAGAAAATATGATTTGTTTACTGAAAAAATGTCATTCAATGTACTGTTTAAAATATAGAAACAGGAAGTTCAAAAACTGTCCTTTATATAAACCCATGTAGGAAATTGTTATAAAGTGTTGACTTTTGAATCATTTTTACCTTTGTCATGTTTGTTAGGTGATATTGTTACGTTGAACACATCAGGAAATTAAACAAAATGTTTACCTTACATGTAATATTGATAATCTGTCGATAATCAACTATTGGTTAGTTCTTTACATTAGATATGATTTTCCTGAATTAAAATTAAAACCGATACTTTGCTCATTCTTAGTTAAGTTAAATTATAATATATCTCACTCTTTCTCACCCCTTCCCCCACCATGCATAAAGAAATATGTTTCTACTTCTATCCGTTAACAGAATTTGCCCGACTTAGCATTCACTAATCTTTCATTGAATTTTCTGAAAACTTTGGGTGAAGGGATAATTTCATTTGAAGTTGTGCCTCCCCTTACATAGTTTACATTATAACCATTCATTAGAGAGTTGTCACCCTTTACGTTACAAAAATGAACAGCATTCTGCCTGGTTATGCATTTACTCATTTTTCAATGTTGTTTTTTCTAAAACTTCACATGTTCTTAAAGAATCAATGATCCTTTTTTGAGAAAATAATCCGCCATTATTTGAAAAACTGAGTAACATGTTGTAAGTTAATTCTGTAGTTACATAAGGTCCTGCTTGATATTGGTACTTGTAAACCTGGGCATTTTCATTCCCATTTAATTATCGCCCTTAGATGAGAAGGCAAATTTAAACTAAAAGTGATATTTTCCAGCTAAATAATTGAGGAGCAAACATACATGCCATCCATGAGACTATATGGTGATTTAGGGCAAATTTAAGACAGGGTGAATATGTTTTCTGTCTGAAAAGCAAACATTTCCAGCTACATACAGTCTGCTATTCTGGAAGTATGTCTGAATGGATGATCCTTGTCTGTGACTTTTTTACATTGAAAAGCACAATCATTTAATGTGATATCTTCATCCTGAAGTGTTATTCAATTGGCTTTTGATTTCTTTTGTAATAAGAATGTTTCACCTATATTGGGAAGTCACCAGCCTGAGGTGAAGTGTCACACATTTTTATTTGAAATTGCATATACAGTCAACTTTACAAAGGCCACCTGTGTGTCGAGAGCACCTGCCTATAAAGGTCATTCAGACATATGGTGTAACTTTTTTATAATGAATAATATGGGGAAAACACCAGCATTAGGTGAAGTATCATATGAAATTGGGTATACAGTCAGACTTGCTACCTCTGTATAAAGAGCACCTGCCTTATTATAAAGGTCAATCAGACATAAACTTTGTTAACATTTTTATAATGAATAAACCTCTTTATAAAGGCCACTTGTGCAGGCCATAATATAACAGAAATTTTTGTAACCCATTTAGGCTACAGGTCATGCAAAAAATGAAATATTCTCAAGATCGAAAAGGAGGTTACGTAATTTGTATTTGTTGTAACCTCCATGTTAACCTGAACGATTTCTCCCGTTGTTATTTTGTGGTCTGCTTGTTTATAATGGTTACTTTTCGCTTGTTCCCTTGAGTGGCCTTTATTGACAAGTTTGACTATAACCGTTACCATGATTACCATCTGTTATATCATGTACATGTTATCTTGTCTAAAACAGATATCAGAATTCCTGTCCACACTGGAATCAGACTTGTTACAAGGTGTCGGTGGAAGACTGGACTCCATTCTGGGCCAGTGCATGTATTTTGGCTTATCATTCAGTAGAGTTGGGGCCGATTTCAGGGGTTTGCTGGCACCAATATTCCAGAGGGCGGCTCTGAATGGATTGAAAGAATCTCTCAAAGAAGCAAATACAAGGTTTGTAGGAAATCAAAATATTTTTATGTGCTACTGTACATGCATAACACAGCCAGAACCCAGTTTTAGTGAAATTGAATTTATTGTTAATTTTGAATAAATCTTTAAAAATTACTTATGGGTTCAAAAAACCGTTTAAAAAATATTTTTTTTAAAGATCACTGTAATTTGTATTGGGATTTTGGTTTAATTAGTAAATAATTATCTGACCATTTGATAGTGTTACACAAAAGCATGATTTTTAGCAATTATGATCATAAAATATTTGGTGTGCTTTTGGCAGTTCCTACTGGCTTGAGCTAGCAGGGTTTCCCCTTTAACTCCATTGACTGTGCACCAGACATGAAAACCAGAGGTCTCAGGTTCAAGTTCCATCAGATGTAATGTTTGTCTCTTTTACATTTGGCACCCACATTATGACCTTTATTCTTCCTGCTAAAGTGAATGTGATTATCCCCCAAATATCACTTCACAAGTGATAGAGACCACCGAGAGTCAAGCAACTCATTTGATGGAGGGATATAATGTGGCAGTGTTAGTTTGGTTATTTTACTAGCTTTAGCTAGCAGGTTTTCCTTTGTAGCTTGAATTGGTAGAGCACCAGACTCGAAAACCAGGGGTCCCATGTTCAAGTCCCTTCAGAGGCAATATTTATCTCTCTTACATTATTCTAACACAACTGTGTGAGACCATGAAAATATGAGAGTAGCATATAAATACTATGTACTGTATTTGATCCAATAAGTGCCCACGGCCCTTTAAGCGCCCCTCCCCTTTTTCAGACATGATCAAGAAGAGTATCTTTTTCTAGCCATTTGACAAGGTGATGTGGACCAGAAAAACATAAAGAACAGTTTATCTCTAGCTCCATGCAGTACTGGTGCAACGATATGCTGTGGGACAGTATATGGCATTATATTTGGCACGGTTTGGTTCACGTTTTTTTTTTTGTGTTCACGATACGCCATAGATACGTTCCAGATTTTGTCAAATTCTAGATTAACTGTCCGATATCTGTTTTGAAACTTAGAGTTTGACTCAAATAAAAAATAGCTGCTGCTCTCAGGCGTGGTCCTCCTTCGATGTTTAAGTCAGTAAATTGAAAGCATTATTGCTTTAAGAGTGGAAGAAAAAGATGGTACAATGTTACAGATAAAATCGCACTGTTTGTCAGTACCGTTGTAACGTTAAAGTGACAAATAAATCGGGCAACACATCAAACATGGTCACCCACTGAAAACGTCGTCACGTAGTCATAGCCTAGGCCTAACTCGATAACTGCCTACGCTCAAATGGAGAAACAGGTCCCTGTACACGCTCTTATGGGTACCAGACGAAGAGGTACAGGACAAATAAGTTTACAGAGGGCCTTTAAAACTTAAATGCAAATAAATTTTCCTTGTTCAAAAGAAATATCAATATCAACTACAAACTTTATGGTGCTTGATATGAGACCATTTTCTCAAGTAGAATTGGGAGCATTTCGTGCAGTGATAAATAAGTGTTGCATAAATGTGTATTCTTTTTTCGTGCAGTGATAAATAAGTGTTGCATAAATGTGTATTCTTGTTTTCAGGGCCATGTTTTCCTGTTCAGGATTAATAATTTTTTTCACTGGCAGAATTTGCTTCTTTTTTGTTTATTGTGTTTGTTCGGATTTCAGAATTGTATATACAATATGTATTGTATTGAGAGCCAAATATCGTGATACGTGTAGCGTTGCACCCCCCCACCATGCAACGCAAAAGTGTTGATAGGAGTCCATTGTATTAACTACAACTTTACCATGGTACCTCCTAAAAAATTAATTGCTTTATGCCAGTTTGATGACTGATTGATCTCATTAAGCGCCCACTCCTTTTTTAATATTTTTGTAGTGCCCTGGGTGCTTATTGGGTTGAATACGGTATTATGATATAAGATTCATGAAATTAAAACATTTAAAGAAAATATGTATGTGTTATTGTTATTGATATTTTGGTATTCAGGTGCAACAAGTCCTTGAATTAATATAAACAAAAAATTCTTGAAAACCATTTGAATTTCATTACAGTATCCACCCTGGACATGTCGAAGAAATTAGCCAGAAAATTAGCCTATTACAGTTTTCAGTGCATTTATCCAATCTTGAAAAAAAATTTAGTCAATTGCTAATTAAATTGGCAAGCAGCAAAGTGAGCCTTGTAAGTGATAAAGTTTATGACACTTGCAGGGGCATTTGTGTGTAATATATACGTTTTTTTCTTCAGATTTGAAGAGGACATGCAATCATACAGCCTGTTGACACACACGACAACAGTTGGAGGAGGCCTTACTTACGGAAATCAGGTAAACATAAAAAAGTTGATGACATATTTATCTCCCCTTACGAAGCTACTGCTAGGTGTCAGTCACTCTCTTGATAAAGAATGATGAAGTCTATTTGTATCTGTAGAGGAATCTAATCACAGAATAGACTAATAGAATCAACCTGTACCTTCAGGGTACGACAAAGGAATCTCAATCCGACGGTAAGACTCTTGAATGACAAACCCAAGGCTTGCCGAAGGTTTGTCATTCACGGATCATATCCAGAAGGAATGAGATTCCTTTGTCATACCCTCAAGGAAGGGGTTGATTATTTTTCTCCCATGTTTTAAATACATGCACTCCGCATACAAAATGAAAGTCACAGGTCTATCAGAAGAGACTTAAAACCAAGGTTCCACATCATGGGCGTGGCACGTGAGAGAACCCTCACTGCATTGGGGTCAGTCCATAGCACATGTAAAAATTTGTAGCACTTCACCTAAAGCTGGTACCATCTCCATTCTAGTGAAAAGTTCATGACAGGATGTAAAGCAGCAATCAAACAAACAAACAACAAAACTTCTAGAACTGACTGAAAAGAAAGGAAACACTTTGTTCTTTATTCTGTGACATCTAAGGAGTCAAATTTATGATTTTTCCATTAAAAAAAGAAGAAAACTACCTTGAGTATAAAAAATAAAATTTGAGTATGTACTCAAACTCTTTCTAATGTTCCTACAATTCTCATCAAATTATGATAATACTATGTCATAAATTTACAAAAATTGTAATTTTAAATGAGCCATTGTCAGATCTATATAACCTGACATGGAGGAGTGTGGTGAATGTGAACCCTTTTTTGGACTTGGATGAGTTTAGATTTTAAGTAATGTTGCTATAACCCATATGTAATAGTCAGTGTCAATATGCAATATTTATGAAACCTTTTGTTGCTGAAAATCAAAACTTTATTATCCGACATTCTGCATGTTCTGCGTGTTCTGAGAGTACCTTAATTTACAAACATTACAGAAAATTGATGGAAATGATTTTGCTGAAATACATGACAGACATTTGCAAGCAAAAATTCTGCCAAAGGTGATATTTCATGGAAAGAATGCATAGGTGTCGGAACCGGGGGGCTAGGGGGGAGCTTAGCCCCCCCACTTTTTTTGCAAAGATAGACATAGATGTTAAAAATTGGGGATTAGCCCCCAGACGTTTCTGGCGTGTTTATGTGTTTTAAGTTGGTTTAGCCCCCTCATTTTCAATTTGCTTCCGACGCTGATGGAATGATATTGAATTCTTTGTATCAAAGCATTGTCATTCACAGTATTATGAATATTGTTTTTATATATTTTATTTTCTAATTACAGACAGGTGCTTTATACCCACCCAGCATATTGTTGGATTTCTACCCCTCTGCCGGCTTTGGGTGTGTTTTTGTGTATTTTGTATTTATACATTTTTCTCTGATCACAGGCAGGTGCTTTATACCCACCCACCATATTGTTGGATTACTACCCTTTGGCTGTGTATTGTAACCACGTATTGACAGCCTTCAACGAACTTCGCCTGTGTGCCCCTGTGTCTGTGGTCTACGATGTGTCAGAGGCATTACAAAGATCCCTAAACGAAGTAAATAGGGTCATCCTGGCATTCCACAGGTACGCTTTTGTTGATAACACAAATATGGAATATTTGATCTACACATTTTAGTTGGATTCTTTTGATTGTACTATCAGGGTTCAAAATTAACAGTAGTCAGCCAGTCTGTGACTAGTATCTATTGCAATGGGCTAATCAAGGGTATGCGTCAACTAGTCTGGTTGACTACATATTGTAGAATTTTTTCTAAACTCAACCTAAAATATCAATCGTAGTTGCTTTGACCCACGAGAATGTAAAAACACAAAAATAGATAACTTTTTAAAACTTCCAATTCTGTACTGATTTGGTAAATCCATGCCTATTTGGTGATTCTTCATACTACTCTGGGGCTAGTGAATTTACCATAGGACTAGTAAAAATTGTTTCAAACTAGTCCAATTGACTAGTGTGACAGAATTACTAAATTCGACCCCTGAGTACTAAGCCAGAAATGTAGTCTTGTTTGTTGTATAATTATATGGGATTACAGGCAAAAAAAAAAACAACAACATGAAAATTTACATTGTGCTGCTGTAAAGAAGTAAATACAGTGTGACCAACTTAACCCTTTCACCCCTGAAAATAAAGATGATATACTCTTTTTTAGTGTTAAGACAAGTCTATTATTGTCTGTAGGATTGAAAGGGTCAATATGAACTCGGATAATACAAAAACTCATTTACCATGTTTACAACAAATAAAATTCATTTCCCTTGCAAATGTTATTCATTATTCATTTAAAATTTACCCGGTTGCTACAAATCGGTTACTATGACAACCCGGGTAATACACAATGATGTTTGTGTCCCTTGAGCAGTATATGGTTAGTTTTAATCCCACATGATAAGAAGCCATCAATCATCATTGATTATGTATGCCTCAAACCACAAATTATAACATGTATTTGTATTTTGGTATATTTTGCATACTGAATGAAATATTAAATGAATATTGGTGTCAAATTGATTAATCATAGGTGCAATTGAAGTTTGTGTAAATCAAAACGTAAAGGCATGTACATGTGTGTGTAGTATACTTTGACGACTTACGTTCTGTACAGTGTGTACGTACCAAGTTCACTCACGGAAACACAAAAATCATTCTATCAATCCTCGGGAATTTGTAATGTCCAGGTTGGACTGTAATTCAAGTTTACAGCAGCAAAATTTCTCTCATTGTAAAACTTAAACTGTTCTTCAGTTTCAACAGAAGAAATGAACCTAGGTAGCTTGCTAGCATGGCATTTATAATTGCAGTTTGACATTTTTCAAATGATCTATACTGTACCTGGAAACTTTCCCAATCTCATGTCTCCATGTTGTTGTTTTTTTTTTTTCTTCTCCAGGGCTGAGGAGACAACATTTGACAGCAAGGAGCAGGAAAAGTTTACAAATTTTTGTGATGTGTATGGAAGGACGTTACTGCCATATTTAAACAAGTGTTTGCAAGCCTTATTTCCTCCGCAACAGCTGGCTCAAATCCTTGGTATATCTGTGAATGATTTATCCAAACTGGTAAGTTTATAATGATACCTGATTACACAGTCTTAGTAATCAATTAAAATCAAAATATTTACATACCGACTGTTATTTCCATCATTACAAGTAAACAGACTGGATGCATTGATATTCAATGCTTGATACACAGCTGTTCAGCTGTTACATCGTATGAAAACCTTCACCCAAAAAGTCAATTATATAGAATGAATTTCGTATTCAGCTGACTACAGATTCACAGAAAATGGTAATATATATAAATATAAGGATTGTTTTCCATTTTTTTTAAAAACATGGAATATGCATCAGGGTTTCTATTTGACTTGAGGTCCCGGGTTTTGACCCCCGAAATTTCACTACAACCCGATTTTGACGCTTGACAAATAAGCCACAGGGGTCATTTTGTCTCTCAATATTTTTACTGAAGAGTCAATCTAAAGTTACTCACGCAGATGTGTAAAGTGATCGACCAATGAAATTGCGTAATTTGATAAGCACATGCTTATTGACAAGCAGTCAGTTTCAAGTGGCCAGTGTAATTTAATCTCGCCTGTCACTGCTGATTGTTAATGGCTGTGTAGTGCCCATCCAAAGCCTGTCAGCAGTTCATGTTTGTCCTCATGGTAAGATGCATGAAAGCAGT
Source organism: Atrina japonica (assembly GCA_030159075.1). Taxonomy (NCBI): domain Eukaryota; kingdom Metazoa; phylum Mollusca; class Bivalvia; order Pterioida; family Pinnidae; genus Atrina; species Atrina japonica. The sequence goes on from BROG01000802.1 coordinate 198,138, forward strand.
CGATATGTCGTAAAATAGGGGAATGAGTTTATTTATTCTATTTAAATGTTTACTGTAACAGCAAACTTATTCCAATTTATCTTATTGTGACCTTAGACTGTTATTTGAAATACAGACACACTTTTGTACTTTATTTTTTGATCTTTGGCAGAGTAAAATTTGAGCGACTTTACCGTGATGTGCATCTGCAAACGTCAGCAATTTTTTTTTTACTACAGAGAATTTAATGTAATCCTTTTTCCAATAATGTTTAGTGATTTAAAAGAATATTTTAGACAACAGCTTTACACTGGTTGAAAAAATATCTAGCTGATTAGAATGAAGACCAAATCGATCTCCTGGGCAGTTAATCTCCAACCCCCCCCCCCACCATCGGCCGAAATCAGCGATGTATAAACCACAGCTAATTGAGGACAGGAATTTGTATTTTTTTTTTATTTTGTTAATTCATTATTATTTGCATTACTTCTAAAAGCTATTGGTGTCATTTTATTTACTTTCGATGTTTTTTCCCAGTTTAGATTATGCTCCGTTTCTGTATATTGGAGTATATGTACAATGTATAATCAGAAATAGGACATAATCTAAACTGGGAAAAAACCTCAAAATTAAATAAAATAAATAAAATTACATCAGTAGCTTTGAGTGATATTGCAAATAATAATAAATAAACAAAATGAAAAAAAAAATACAAATTCCTGTCCTCAAGTACCTGTGGTATGAACTATCGAGCCTACTGCTTTTCTATTATTATGTATTATTATATATTTATCATTGCTGGAATTATGCCCAGATTTTAAAAGTTACTGTTTTGGTAAATAACATTAAAAAAAATGAATAACCTAAAATTGGGGCAGAATTTCTGCATACCTCCCCCCCCAAAAAAAACCCAAAAAACAAAAAAGATTGAGGCAAGTCTGATGGAACTTCAGAAATGTCCCATGACTAACATGGAGTATGCACAAGTAAAGAAGAAAATCAAGTCAACATTAAATTCAGAAATAGATCTACTCATTTTAAAAGTATACTTTACACATTACACATGGTAATGCATTGTAACCCTGACTGGTTGAGCATTTATAGGTTGTGTAGGCATTGCATCTACATTTAGTATGATTCACAAAAAGTGCAGTTAAACAAAAATTTTGACTCTCAACTCATTATGTCTCTTCAATTTTGAGTTTTGACCCCCAGAAATTTTCACTGAGGGGTCAATGACCCTTGACTCTCAGCTCCTAGTGGAAACGCTGATACATGCAATGACTTATATAAAAAGATTTCAATGCACAGTACTTTGTGCTGCACAGAATTTATTTTTCCCCATGAGACATTCATGTATCTTCCATGTTTTTCAAAAAATGAAAAACAATCCTTAATTAGAACATAATCAAATGTGTACTTCAAAACTTGTTTGTATATAAATGTTATTATTTGTCCATTTTATTGTTGTTTTACACAACTCCAGGATTTATTCACTTATATGGAGATGTTACCAGCTTTAGGTTAAGTGCCACAAATTTTGACCTGTGCTATGGTCTAACGTCAGTGCCAAAAAAGGTTCTTTTATGTGCTACACCCGCATTGACATGAGACCTGAATTTTAAGTCTCATACAGGGACTTCATGACCAAGTGGTTAGAGCATGAAGTTTCTCACTTCTTGTCAGCGCAGGTTCGAGGGCCATTGGAACCCAAACTGATTTTTGTGAGAAAGTTTGCCAGTTTACTAGCATAAGATTGGTGGTCTTTTCCAAGGTACATTGTAATGGGGTTCTCTCCTCCACCGTTAAAAACTGGCCGCCACCATATAACTGAAAAATGTTAAGTGTGGTGTATAAAAGATTTTAAAAATTCAACCCTGGTGCATTAACTCCAGATCCTATTGATAACACAAAAGCTATGAATGTTTTTTTCATATACCCCTGCTATATCTTGAAACATGGGATTCTCAATTTCATTGAAATAAACAAAAATTGGAGGTCTTACCTTCCCAGAGGCTCTCCAAATTATTCTCAACCTGTGGTGATAGGAACCCTTTCATATAGGAAAGTTTTGGAGGTACACAGGTAGCAGAGAATGGCGGTACTCTCAGTAATCTTTGATGACCAGTCTAGTTTTATCAGTTAACTCATACTCCTGTGGTCATTTGTAGACATGCCCAAAACGATAAAAAGTATGGTCTAATCTCATAACTTGGGGGTGAACAAGTTAATATTGCATGTAAAATTATTACAAAACTTGAATTCTAATTCATACACCCCTGAATTCTGACTGTGGACCTAAACATTCTTTTAAATTGGCAGATCCAAATGTGACTTCAGGGATTGATAAGTTAATAGAGATATTGTGATAAAAGATAATTAACAGAATTTTCATTTTTTGGAAACATGCCTTTAAAGTCATTATTCTTCTTCTTTTTTTTCCAGAAAAATCAAGGGACCCTTGATACTGACTTGATTCTTCAGTCAGTGGAGCATCTTCTTCCAAAGAAAGATGAGTTGATCAATGAAACAGACAGATCAGAAACTGTCGACCAATCAGAGATACATGCTCAAGATATCAGCAAACCAGAAACTTCAACACATGTACCTATTCAAACAGATATATCAGCGCAAGTTATTGGCCAGCTGACTGATAATCTGGTGAAGGATAGTGATGTTCAGGAAAATGCTATAAATAAATCTGATGACACAGTGACTGATGGTGGTGATGGTGATGTTGCCACACAAGATGATGTGGCTCCTGATGATCTTGAGAGTGAACCTGATGGACCGACAGAAGCGGCTGGAAAAGTTGTGTTTTCAACAGGGAATGAGTTGGACGAATTTACAAACTAAAATGTATATCAGTTTTTGTGTTGTAAGATTATTAGGGACAAAGAAGGAAATACTGACATCTTGATCCATTTCTTTACATGCAATTATGTCCTATTGGAATAAACATGGGATCTTCATTTTGCTTTTGCTTTTCTTTGTCCTAGGAACGTTGCTGCTTTTTTTTAGCATGATCCTGTTACACCTTGACTTCAGGACCCAGTTGTTCATCTTTTGGTTAAATTTAACCAATGGTTAAATATAACTCTTGGTACTCTTACTATAACTGAATGCATCATTAGAAAAGGTGTAAAACTTACCAAAATTTTTAAATTTTAAACCCATGGGGCAGGAGAGCAGTTCTTCAGGTGGGCAGATATAACCAGATAGTGAACATGGACGTTTTAGAAAATCTTTTCTGTACGTTTTAAAGAAAACCTGTATATGAGCCATTGGCTGAGATAAGGGTTCTTAGGACATAACAAAAAGAGTTGCTCTCACCAGTACTTATTCTCATATTGTATCTTTTAAATCCACATATACATGTTCCGATTTCTGAAAATGTAAAAATCACAAATTTCCCCATAATTGTCTAAAAAACAGTTTTCCCAGCCTCTGGCTCATATATTTTAAATAAGAGCATAAAGCCCTCTACCAAAGTTGTCCATTATTTTTTTTATTTACATCTAAACTGATGTTTATAACTATGGATCCTGTCTGAGTTGGCCTGGCTCAGTCGGTAGCTTGCTCGACTCTTGATCGTGAGTTCGAGTCCAGCCGTTGGCAGGTTGGTTTCCTGTCCCTTGGACTGAGACAGTAAAAACCAAGGTTCCGTGTCACAGTAGGTGCCGGCACGTTAAAGAACCCTCATTGCTCAATGAACCTAAGTGCCGAGCATAGGCCAAAATTTGAAGCCCTTCACCAGCATTTGGTGACGTCTCCATATGAGTGAAAGATTCTTGATGTGGACGTTAAACAACAATAAACAAAATGAATTCTGTCTCTAAATTAGCTGTTCAGATTACACTAGAAAGAGAAGAAATAAAAGTTGTAATATTAACCAAATTTGTTAGATGAGCATCATAAAACTCATTCAACATTGGTATGACCTAGGCCCGATGTCACCAAATTGATTCAATACTTTAAGTCAATTTTTTTTATTATTATTTTAATTACATATGTTGTAGTTCAATGTTGTTAGGAAAACCTTTTCTATCTTTTCTTTTTTCATTCACATCAAGAACATTGGGTCAAACCTATGAATTTCTATCAAAAACTGAAAATTAGGCTGTGTATTGCACTCAAAATTTGAGTATGTACTGAAACTATTTTTTTTTATATTTCTAAAGTTTACTTTAGCAAGTGTTTCCATCATTATTTACAGCTGTATGTCATCAATATACAGAAATGTCCAGTTGCAAGAAAATTCTTTGTGTTTTATCTGTGAATCCTTTATAGTAAGTCAATCTTGAATTTAGTGTAAATCTGATGAATTGTGGCCCAGGTACTGTGAATCGAATCTTGGACCTTTTGCTTGTAATGAATACATGTACCCCCAAATGATCAAAAACGATTTTACACCCTTGAGTGGTAAAACCTGTTGGTGGGAAGCAGATTATCCAAACTCGTTTTTTTCTTTGTCTGGTCATTTTAATAGTGGTGCATGTAAATATTTTTAAATCAATGACGTTGGTAACATTAAAGGAGATCACTTGATTCATATTTGTGAACAAGTATTTCCATTTAATTTCTTGAGAAAACTAATGTAATTTTGGAGTAGGGTCACCCGTGTCGGTGTTGACCTGTTGTAGATTGTTATTGCCTATCACTCTGTATAATCTTTTTAACTCCTGAAAAAGTTTTTATTGTTCAATTCATGTATGTGTCACATCTAGAAAAATTGTGACTTGTTATCCCTTCTTCCTTGAAATGCGAGGGATGGGCAAAACTTTATTTTTAGAAATTGATTTCTTTACTGAAGGTTATGACGCAAACAAAAATAGTGAAATTTATTACCCCTGGACCAGATGTGTTGCTGATAGGTGAGGAGGTAATTTCAATGACTAACATGGCCTTTTACGCCTCTTGTTTTCAGTATTGTATCACTTCACTTCCACTTGGTCCCAAATAGGACATATGTCTCTTTCAGGTATATAGCTCCTGGGTCAGTCACTCTTTCAGTCCCCATATCACCCCATCTTTTTGAAGTCTGCCTCAATATCTGAGTCATATGTTTCTTGGGGTACCTTTCATCCCCTTTCCCTGTCTGTTCCATTTCAGTGCTTGCCTTCGTGGTGAATTTCTCTAGAGAATACCCAGTCCATTGTCGGCGACATTTCAGACGGCAAAGGTTTAGGATCTTGTTCTGTGTAGGCTTCGATTTGATGTATTGCCAAAATTTCTGGTTAGCACACTGATAATGACAGGCCATGGTATTCCGTCGAATTTCCCTAGGGAAAAGTTGGAAAAAATTTGAACACTCGTCATAGCAGTTGTTTTGGTTCCCCGTATCTTTAGGCAATAGAGCAATACTGGCTTTGCTGTGAAGTTAAATATTAACTATGGAAGGTAAATACCAAGCACGTTGCAAATGTAATTTCCCTAATAGTATATAACTGTTTAACATTCACTTATCTGTTGACCAGAAAGTGTACATGTGGTATAAAATTTGCCTTGAGAGCAAAATGTCTAGGGTTAGATTTCCAGTACATGTTCGTACCCAAGTCTTTGAAAGAGGTAGTGATGTTACATCTGGAATGTGATGTAAAAAAACTAAAGAAACACGGTCGACATAGGTAAAATGTATGGAACGAACTTAAATTGTAAACTTAATACGAAGAGTCATACATAAAAAACATATATGCTCATCATATTAGAATTAATGTGATTATTATGCAACAAAAATAGAAACCAAAACACAAGAAAACTAAACAATTTTTCAGCTTTTGATATTAACTGAACAAAAAAGCATATAAAGTAAAATGTGAATAAAATGCTTTGTTTTAAATAATCTTTTGATACCATCAGTATGTTCGGAATTAACAATTTTAGGCCAAATTCAATGTTTATGGAGTAATTTCTGGCATACGTCAAACACAACTTGTTTTACACAGAAATTAGGTGTTCGCATTCATGGGTGTTCACATCACAAGCAAAGGGCACCTGTTTAATTCCTTATTCAGAGCATCCTACGACTGTATCAAATAGTGGCTGTTCCTTGGCCAAGGGCTCGGGATACTAAATGAAAGTCACGGATCTTTCGGATGTGACTTGGAACCAAGGTCCCATGTCATAGTCTGCGTAAATCTTGAAAAAAAACATTGCTGCATTGGCATCATGCAGTTCAACAAACGCTTCATGTATAGTTCTTGACGTTCCCATGATAAAAGTGAAAAGGTTTTTTAAGGAGATAGGCAAAGATTTCCCCTATGATTTGGACAATGCTATGAGGGTTCTCGAATGCGTCGTGCCTTCCATGACTCGGGACCACGGTTTTATACTTTGCCTGGAACACCCGTAACTTTGACTTTTCACCACGAATCTAAGACGAGTGATACGTTAGTGTGAAAGCATCGTTTATAAATTGGTTCTGGATTATAGACAGTTCGGTAAACCTTTCATTTGTTGCATCAAACATGTTTGATCTGGTTCAGGTTTTCTCATTTATCACTACTTGTAAGTTTTAAACCACTGGTAAAACGCACAAAACCTCTGGAGGTGGTTTCACTGGTTTACATGCAGTCCTAAGCATGCAAAGCCTGCGGCAAAGACGCAGCAGTACTGAGACAGAGGAATGACTTTGTTTTATTAGTAAAGTTGTTTACGCTTTGACTTAATAAAGTTTAAATTATGTTTAGTTTACTATTAAATTCAACAAAATTGACGTTAAATCCAGTTTACGCAAGAGTATACATCATGTACCAACATGTCAGTCATTTTGGAAATGCAAAGCTATCATTTATTGCATAACTTTAAACCTGAAAAAAGCAGTTCCAAACCCCGTTGAAACAAGAAACCAAAACAGGTTTCAGTCAATACATTCGCCTTTAATTTTCCAACAGAAAAATCAGCTGGCGTATATCCGAGAACCGAAAGTTCAGCTTCCTCCAGAGATGTAATTTAAAGGGGCATTAGCTGTTTTTATTATTATTTTTTCCCCGGTTTTTTTCCTACTTAGATTGATATTAAAGGCATAAAAATTCTTAAATTTCATATATTTTGAGCAAATGGCTTGATAAATCCTGGATTGGTACTTTTCAACTGAACTTTACTTTGTATATATGAATACCACACTGATGTCCACAATATATATATATATATATATATATATATATATATATATATATATATATATATATATATATATATATATGCGTGTGTGTGTGAGTGCGTGTGTGTGTGAGTGCGTGTGAGTGCGTGTGTGTGTGCCCCTCCCTATAGTTCTTAATTTTCATTGTACATCAGGTACTAATAGTAACAGTAGTAAAAATCGAAATATTTTTGGGTAAACACAGTTAATGCCCCTTTATTATTTCCCCGTGTATTGAAAGAATTCCAGTCTGTGACTTTTTCTGAAGCCTATTAGATTACTGGAGTTCGAATGAAACTGGCAACACAAAATAATTGAATAATTTATTTGAAAAACAAGATGATTGCATCTATACAGGAGGCTATTATTCAATAATGTTTAAAACGCACGCACAAACACACACTCACACAGGGTAAGAGACAATGATAATTAGGCATTTGAAAACTTAAGAAAGTAACAAGATATATATTATTGACTTTCCAGACTTAGCACTATCGAGTAACTAATAAAAATAATAATCATACAGTTAACTTTGGTCTAGTTCAATGGATGTTATGGGTTCGAGGTCCGATGCATTACACAGAGGTAGGATATATAGGTGGGAATGAATTAAAAGTCGCATTTTCCAGAATCGTACGAGGGCTGTGAAGCGGTAGTTCTATTATTTTTTTTAAAAAACTAGCAAAAAAGGTCATAACATTGAGTTTAAAGATTTCATCTAGATTCTGTGAGGATTAAAATATTTTCTAAACAAAAACAAAAATCAGACAAACGATCCAATGGAATTAATCCATTTAACAGATGAATTTGGTAATACACATAGGTTTATTATTTGGCATTGTATGATACCACTTATTTCCTTCGGAAATATACATTCATATTAAATTCTAGCTCTTATTGAAGTCTTATTGATAGAAACGATCATCTTGAGCATGTGTTTTGGCTTCCTAATGTATTTAAACAACCACAATACCTCTGTTTGACCTAACATTGTGATTAGCGCACCTGTTCAAGACATTTCGCTATCATAAAGTTATTGCCTATGATGAAACTGATTACAAAATCACCAGGGCGTGAACACTTCATCAATATTCGAAAGGAAATATCGTTTTCATGCTAGGCATGATGGCAAACACTAGATACAATAATTCCTGTGTAACGTTTTGGATCTACGTCATGGTTACATAATGTACAAACATCAAATACACATTTATAACCATAAAACGGTACATCCTTATTGAAATTCGTCAATTGCCATTAAATATACATGTGTTTACAAGATATATGTGCCGCTAATATATTTATTGCATGTTTTTCGCAATAACCATATTGGATAATTATATATTCCGAAAAGGCGAAACAAGGTCACTTATCCTGAAGTGATCGTAGTGTATCTACATTTTTCTCCGCCAGTATATGAGCTATCGGTAGATTTACTATGCTTATTACAACAACTATCAATGGTTTTATTACCAAGATCCAAAAAGACATTGCAGTTGCATTTACTCAGATTCAGTTCTAAATCATTCTTGTTCACTTCAATCGATCACCATATCAGATAATTAGTATGATCTAAGTCAGAAGAGGTTGGAACTAATTTTATCAGCGCAAGGTCGATAGCGGCGCAGTCACTAGTTCGAATCCTGCGCTGGACACTTGGAAAATGAACCTGTCTTTGGACATGGCACTGTACATGTATATTCTCCTCCTACCTCAATATAAATTAAGTCCGATTGTTTGTGACGGAACGTCAATATGACGTCATTCATCAAGCACCATCGGAATCCCAATTCAATGCAAACCGGTGCCGTATTAGACTCATAGTTAGGGAGGAATTTCAATGCCGAATTTCCGAAGAAAAGTATCGTCTTTTCTTCTTCAATGACATATTTTCTTTTTTCGAAAACCTGCTTATTTTTTTTAATCTTTAGAACACGAGTAACGTGCGTTCAAGAAATGCGCGTTTTAATCACACACGTGCATAACACTACAAGACTTATTTGTCAGTCATCCCAACACTCTAATACAGGTAGAATCCTCTTGGTACACCTATTAACAGCTTCATGCCAATGAGACCTGGGGTTCGATTGCGACCAATGTTCAACAGAGTCACAGGCCTTTCAAATCTATATGAATGACCTAGTTTTGAGATGCCATTAGACTTCGGTTGCATTTGTCCATGTTCTACGACTGGTGCAATGTAATGAGTTCTTCGAGTGTAAAAACCAAAAAGATCCCGTTGTCGTGATGGCTGCTGCTATAAATATCCTACCACTGTTCAGGGTTTAAATGGGAAACTTCAACTGTGTTATGTAAATTCTAATATGTCATCCTTTAACATGGAATTTTTATCTCCGTAAAAGTACAAGTAAACCTTTTCGTTCCCATATATCTTCTTCATATGGTCTTTTCTATCTTAGACCAATCTATGGTAATAATTATGTAGCGTTGAAGAGTTCGAATAAATTAATCGAAAATGTAATTTCACGTGCGAACTCAATCATTGTTATTCCCATGCACTTCCTGCTGCATCATTAATGATTTCTAAATCATATTCAATTAAAAAAAGAAATGAGTTCACCGGGTTTCCCCTCCAATACAAAGTAAATACCATATGTGCACCACTGACAATCAGCTGGATGAACTCCCTTGTACATTTATTGTATGCAAAATACATTCAGGACCTGATTCTAGCTCTTATACAGACCTTCAACGTTTCCTTACACAGAAAATAAGGCTACCGATATCTGGCATGTTATTTCAATTGTAATCATACTTATGACTAAGAATATATCGACCCATGTCGGAAAATCGGTCATGACTTTGATTTAATTTCCTTTCGCTTGCTAGTGATGGAGGGTCGGGATGAGTGAAATGGATTGAATATGTATCATTCTGCCAATCAAAATATTGCTGTTTGTCTATGTTTTTGTAATCATTGCGGAAGGTAGGATGGCATCGTAACAGGTAACACATCACCTGCAGATGTCTTTCTATCTTCACGTAGTGTGGATATTTCTCATATGTTTTATACGGAAGTTCAAGTGCATTATGTAAGAAGTCACGTGACTTATAATGGAGCAATGAATCCTGCCAGTACTTCACGAAATGAGAGTTGGGTTTAGCAAGAAAAACCCCAAGATTTATAGCATCCGGGTATGGACGCCGTGAATTGTGATCGAAATTGACAATGGCGTCGTACCCTTGGTTAATAAGGTCATCAATTGGTTTTAGCCACAACACGTCCCAGTCCATGTAAATTCCGCCATATTTTAAAAGTACGTCTGCACGTATGATATCGCTGCGGTGCTGTGTATATAAGACGTCATTTCCGTAAATGTATCTGGGCATTTCTCTGTATATCAATTTCACGCGCGGGTCTCTCATAATTTTGTCAAAATATTCCCCGTATAGTAGTTTATCACCGTAAATGAAAACTTTTTCTGCATTTAGAATGGTAAGGGCACTACGTAGGGACAAATACATCATAAAGGTCATTTCCTTCTTTTTATACCAGACAAGGTGAACTATTTTCGGAATCTTTCCTGGAAGGACAGGTCGAGTCTCTACCACGGAATCGTCGCCATAGAACAGCTTTCTTGCAACTCTTGCTAACTTGGTTTTTGAAACCATTATATCGACTGGGAATATATCAGACACTTCTGTGCATTCATTGTCCTCGTTTGTAACGCTAAGTTTTTTGGAGGACACGACCTCACACATGGTAGTATTCTCAAAAGAATTAATGGACAAATCCCCACTTTTCGTTAACTGGGCTAATGTTTTAAGTTTCTTCTCCTTGGAGACGGAAAATACAAAACTAATATCAGCATGTTTGTTTAATGCAAATGAAAAATTATGTTTTCTGTAATGCCGTATGCTTGACTCCAACAAGATGACAGATTCGGATAGAAAAATGCCTCCTCTATCGTGAAGCACGGCAATACCAAAATGTGGTCCACAACCTTGCTCTTGTCCATCCCAGTTCGGTGGCATGTGCTTGAAAACTAATCCAGGAATTGTTGATTTTAGTTCTTGTAACCACATGTTGTAATTATCATTATCATATTTTATTTCGTTTTCATAATGCACTTCTATTCCATCTGGTCTCAGTATTTTCCAGGCACTAAGGATGCTTAAATAATTTTCAAAGGCAAGAGTCCTGTTGTGGCACCACACGTAGTGAACCACATTAGGAACGGGAAAGTCTTGTAATTCATGGACAGAAAGTTCCTCGTATCCAGGAAACACATTTGGCATACATTCCCTGGTCGTGATTTGTGAGGAGCTGGTCCACTCGGATTTTACGAGGAACTCGTTGTATCGAAATTTAGATGCGTCTGTGAATAGAGACAGATTCATGTGATCGGAGAAGAGGCGGACATGTAAAGCGACACAAATTAGAATAGATACAATGAAAATTCCGAAAAGTCTTCTTCTTATCAAACGTGGTGTTCTGTTTGCCATTGCTGAATCATGAATGATATCCGGTTGTCAGCTGAGCATGCGTCTTTAAGCTTCGTTTTGGATCATTTTGCCATGTTACCCAAGATGGATCTCTGGAAATAAAAGGAACAAATAAGTTAAACACGTACGTACATATAATGGCCAACTCTACACGTACGTACATATAATGTCCAACTCTACACGTACGTACATATAATGGCCAACTCTACACGTACGTACATATAATGGCCAGCTCTACACGCACGTACATATAATGGCCAACTCTACACGTACGTACATATATTGGCCAACTCTACACGTACGTACATATAATGGCCAACTCTCTGTTTTGTCCAAATTTGTAACGTATATGAAGTTCAGTCAATTGTTAGAGACAAAGAAACACAAAATACAAAATAGGAAAGATTCGAACTACACTAGACTTTCTGCTCTAACTTACAAATTTAGTCTCGTTTTTGTGAGATTATGGGTAATAATGTTGATGGCGTCGCTGTTAAAAAGTATGTATCATTCCAAGTAATACAGCGGCGAATTTTCGCCATATTTAAAGTATGTGATTATTTACCAGATTCTACTCAAATTATTTCAAGAAATAATTTCGAAATATAATCTTTGGTAGCATCTTTGCGTGATTTACAAAGATAGTCCATAGGGAAATTGCCAAGACTTTTACAAGGTATGCCGAGGCCGAGTGGTTAAAACATCGCACTTTAAATCACTAAGTTATTTATCTCTAGTCAACACGGGTTCGAGTCCCACTGAAACGTAAGCTGATTCTGTGAGGAAGTTTGCCAATTTACTAGCGGAAGGTCGGTGGACTCCTCACGGGTATATTGTAACCAGGTTCTCTCATCCACTATTAAAATCTGGGGCGTCACCATATGACTGATAGATCGTTGAGCGTTGTGTAAAACAATATTCAAATTCTAACATTTCGGATGCCCGAAGAACAACGAAAATATAAAATAATTATCTTCTTTGAAGAAGACTTACAAATCAGGCGCAATAGACCGTTTTCTAATTGTCACATTCCGTTCAGATTTGTGGAGTAGTTTGTACTGAGACCGCATGACGTCAACAGAAATGTGACCTAGGTAATTTCCGGTTTCGTAATATCTACATTGACGGCATTCAATGATATAATATATTGTTTCAGGTCATTTGACTGGGAAAAAAGATAAAATAAATGTTCATTCTTGTAAAGGTGACAAGTGCTATGCCTTTACTTTAGGCTACTTCTCAAATCTGGTTCCGTTCACTATACGTAATACATATTTCTGGTCAGCTATACGATAAACTCATTAACCGGAAGTTATGTAGGACACATTTTTCATTGAAGGTGCGTGATATTATAACGAACCATGCCGGACCGGAACAATTCGGAAAAGGTCTAATCCACATATTAAGTGAAAGACACGGGTCTTTCGGTTGAAACTTTAAACCAAGGCGCCGTGTCACGACAAGCGTGGCATATCAAAGAACGCTCTTAATATTGGTATCCGTCCATAACGAAGGAAAAATTTGCGGCACTTCAACTAAAGCTGGTGTCATCTCCATGTAAGTGAAAAACTCTTGGTGGCGTGTAAAATAACAATAGACCAAACAAACACGAACATATCAAGAGGGTTAGAGCACTGTGTAACTACCTGTACAATGACTTGATTATATATTTTATGCAAGTTAGAATTTGCTGTGTTCTATCTATAGACACAATCGCGTGTTACGTCGCAGTTTGATTAACGCTTAACTTATTAGGTCAACTGAAAGTGGGGAAAATAACGCTATGTTTCCGTAATAAAGAAATCATTGGTAATAATGTATTTTTTTTTCTAGAGAAAAAAACTTATTTAGAAATAGATATGTAAAGCATATCCGGGATCTGATGAGTTTGTAGGTGCCGTTATGCCGAGATTGCGTTATGCATGGAGGCCAGGCGGTAGGTGCCGTAGGCCAAGAGTTCGAGTTTATAGGTGTTTTGGTATAGTATGTCAATCTCTTATACAGAGTTATCGGTCCTTACACTCCTCAACAATCTCTGTCAACTTCTAAAAAGAATTTTTCAAAACATGTGGTCGTGTAACACCCCCCCCCCCCAAAAAAAATGAATATAAAAACCAAATTACAGAGTAAGGATACTTTTCACAAAAATATAGTCCCCAAATCTATATTTAAATATCTATAAAATATCTATATTTAAAAAGTATTTTCGCCTCAATTAATATTTCATTGTATGTCAGCACTAAACTATGTGCAAAATGACCAATACGTTTTAGAGAACAAAATCTGTGGTAGATTTATATATTTTTATTTTGCCAAAAACTGACAAAAGTCGAAACGTTGACAGAGATTGATTTGGAGTGCAAGGGCCGACAACTCTTATGTAAGAGATTGGGGAGCCAGGCGGTTGGTGCCGTAGGCCAAGAGTTCGACATTATAGGGGCTATGATACATAACGTGTCTAAAACAATTAAGATTAAAGTTCTATCCGAGTAAGCTATGTATTGTGACTACAGATATACATGTCGATGTAAATATATTTATAGAAACTTGAATTTCTCCCCAAGGAGAACCTGCCAGTTAGCCTATACCTGACTTTTTATCCCGTCTGTTCTAAGAATATACAAATACCTTATTCATGAACTTGTTTCTCTGGAACACCCTGAATGCTTACGGGGAAAATATAAATAATTAATTCAACACAAAAGATGCACGCTCTATTATAAGATGATAATCAAAACAAGAAATTTTATACTTTCAGGTAATATTTTCTGTGAAAATAATCTCTCTCTCTCTCTCTCTCTCTCTCTCTCTCTCTCTCTCTCTCTCTCTCTCTCTCTCTCTCTCTCTCTCTCTCTCTCTCTCTCTCTCTCTCTCTCTCTCTCTCTCTCTCTCTCTCTCTCTCTCTCTCTCTCTCTCTCTCTCTCTCTCTCATACAGAGGCCAAACTAACAAATTAGTCTGTTACTGTTCAATACGAATAAAGTGAAATACCTTGCATTTTGAAAAAAGAACTTTTAAGTATCATTTGAAAATATAGTTTTATAAGAAATAATTGAAACTTGGCTTCCGGTGATTGATGAAATGTTTAAAACGAAAATGTATGCAAAACAGTAGGTAACGCGTAATGCATGGCGAAGCGGTAAAATAAATATGTTGATTAACTCTATAAAAAGAGAAAAAATGTGCAAAAATAATATGTTTCATTACTAATTTAGTAAAATCCATAAAACCTGGCGGGCGAAGTTTCATGAACCTTTTTTGACCTCGGTGAGTTGAAATTTTAAATTTCAAATATTAAAATCACACATCCTAGAGTAATCGTTCCTATTTGTTACGATGTCTACGAGTATCTAGTGAGGAATAGAATGTTTTTCCCGTGCATCTTGCTATAACCGAAAAGTGAGTAGATTCATCCGTATCATAATCAAAAGGTTACTCCGCCCCATCATCTTATGTGAATCGGACAAAAGAATGTGGTCATGTTAGGGTTAGAAGCTTTGGATAATACGTGTATTTGAGTAGGGGTGAAAGAGGAAGGCTTTACCATGTTTGTTTCTTTAATATTGTCATTCAATCATCATCTAATTAACATTTCAATTGCTAACTTTTAAATTTTCAAAATGACAACATTTTGACTATAAATTTTGTTCCAAGTCAACAAATCTTAAAGATGCAGGGCATTGTCATTATTGTAAATTTTGAATTTACTGGGTGGGTGTAAATAAAAAATTTACAACATGACAACTACCCACCCAGTAAATTCAAAATTTACAACATGACACGAAAAAATGGACCCAGTATAAAATTTCCCCCTAGGAAGAATCAACCAATATTATAATCATTTTATATATATATATATATATATATATATATATATATATATATATATATATATATATATATATATATATATATATATATATAATATATATATATATATAACAAAAAGCATTATATCAAGTTGATATTAATCATTAATAACCAAATTAAAGTCTGCTGGTGCAGCCTGGATACTTGAAAATTTCAAAGTCTGCAAAAATAAATATTTTACATTTTCAAACGTTCAAAAATATCATGATATTTTCATATCTAGACTGGATAATGTTAATCAATTCTTAAAAGCACACACATATATATATGAGGGAGAAATTCTACCCCAGGGCGGTTTTTCCGACCACGGAGAATCTCTGTAATGACTTTGTGTTTGGGGGGTCTAACCCGGGCCCGTTTTGGGGGGGAAACTATGCGGGGGAGTCTATGTTACAACACCGGTGGTCTCTTACCGAGTACAGTGTAACCGGGTTCTCTCCTCCACCATTAAGAAGTTGCCACCACCATAGGCATAGGAGTTAGAACTGAAAAATTATTGCGCGTAATCTACTATCCCTGCCCACAAAATCATCCGTAACAGTCATGGATATAGGCATATTAACTTTCTAGTCCATCAGTTAGCTTTTGTGGCTTGACAGTTACTGTTTATATTCATGTACTGAAGTTAAACAACGCCAACGCGATCAGCATCTGGATAGGTGACAAAATGATGTGATACGCCCGGTCGACCCCCGGCACGTGATATTTGGTGGCTGCGAAAGCTGTAGCCTGAAATCCAGGAGACAGCTGACAACTGGTTCAGGTTGAACCCACAAAGTTTCGGGACGAAGCTTGTCGGCGGAGGGGGGAATAGTGTAACAGTCATGGATATTTAGACAAATTAATTGTCTAGTCCATCAGCTAGCTTTTGTGGCTGGACGGTTAGCGTTTATATCCATGTACTGAAGTTAAGCAACGGAGAGCGCTATCAGCATCTGAATAGGTGACAACCTGATGTGATGCGCTCAATCGACCCCCGACACGTTATACATAAATGTACAACCAATTTATCCATGTGGTCCTACCCCCAACCCACCCCGAAAAACATATTTCTCCCCATCACACCCGATGGACAGTACGGTATCATTACAGGAGCCAGAAACTATGTCAATAAAATAGCTCATGTAGGCATATATATATAAATATATATATATATATATATATATATATATATATATATATATATATATATATATATATATATATATATATATATATATATATACATACATCCTAGATTTTATTTTATTGACATAGTTTCGGCCTCCTGTGGGTACATCCCTGTCGGAATCAGTGATTATGTTTCTTTTGATTTTTTTTACACAAGTTGTCATGAAGTCATGTTTAAATATTACCAAAAAAACCCATCTAGACCTAGATCTAAATCCACAAATTTAAACCCGACATCGTCATCGGTAACGAGACAAATTCATCGCACCACTTTAGATCTAGATCCGCCCAATCTAAAATTCATATCTAAATTATATACTTACGGTGAGTTATGTCAAACGACCCAGCTCCTAATACATCCGTCAGATAATTAGTCGTACTTCCCAATGTAGTTCAAGGAACCCTCGCTCTGGGACCATGTTTATCTTGTCCTAGGCCTGCAGTTACTTTGTCTTGATTACCGTTATTATTTATACATAGATTAATTATGCATAAGTACAGTCAATAGTAGAAATTTGGTCGATATAATTCGAAGATCTTTGATTCATCTGTCATCTTTTCACAGTGAACACTGGGCTGTACAACTGCCTTTTCGTATCATACCTAGGCGTTAAGTACAAATTGTCCATTTATCGAACGAAAAAGTCTGAAAGTGTCTTAGTTCCGACTGACGCAATACATGTATTTTAGAGTTCCGAATAGCCCTAACTTAAAATAAATAAAAATCTATTAAACACTTTGCGGAAAGAATAAATGCATGGCATGTATTGAACACGCGAATTAGGATTTAATCTCCTTCAACCTTGACAAGAACTAACACGTTGATTGTCTCTCACTCAATCAGGTAATCGGAGAGGAATTTATAATAAATTAATGATACACTAAGCATACTATGAACTGCATGGTTCGCTCAACCACCGGCTATGCAGTTTATAGACATATTCTGCATTCAATTATTAAAACTAAACTATAACATTCTCTTAGCTATATTTGTATTTTGCGTCAAAATGTTCTCGATAATTTGTTAATACACAATGGTATATTATTATTTATGAGTTTGTGAACTTACAAGCGGTCAGCTTGTTTAATTAGTATTAGGCTACGTTGGACGTCAAATCGGGTACATTACTGTCAGCTTGAGTTAGTTTTATTGTATTGTTTACATACGTGTGACCCTCTGTGACCTACTAAGACGTCATATAATACGAAAGGCATAGCCCCTTACGCAAATTAATACGCAAAATTTTGCGAAGCAGTTATAGCCTGTGTGTAAATTTATGCCTGGTAAAGCATATGTCGAATTTTGCCCTGTTTTTAAGTGATTATTATTACTTTTTAATTTTTATTTATTTATTTATTTATTTATTTATTTTTTATTTTTTTTATTTTTTTTGTAAGTAACTTTAAATGGGACAGAATTTCGGTCTAGTTCAGGACATTGCTACTTTCAAGTTTCAGATTTCTTTTCTTTCCCATCTCTAGCTTCTGTTGCTTCGCCCGTCCCCTCCCCGATGCCCCCACTAGTCAGCTCTGCCCCAAAATTGCTAAGGGTCTTAGGCCCCGACATAAAAGGCGACCCTCAGGCTCAGACCGCATGCCGATTTTTAGTATGGCATGTAGATTTACATGTACAAATTTTGGGCCAGCTAAGCAACAGGAAACTGAAATTTTGGAAACAGGGCACAGGAATGATGAAGATGTGTGGCTACAAATACAAATTTCCAGCGACAGACGGCCTAAATATTATTAGGTTTACTAAATATAAACAAAACGAATATAAATAAAAAAAGAATGAGAAAGACCGAGTAATATTTGAATGACTTTCATCTGATGCAACTGAATCTGTTAAAAAAAAACTAGAACGAGGAATGAGTTGTTTGCTCATTATAATTATTGTATGTATCATTGATATATGTGACGTCACATGATAAGTATCATTTCAAAGTCAAGAGTATCAGGGACTGATCCATGATTTAAAGTTTAGAGGAGGCGCCAAAATTATTACTATACATCATTAATAAAGCACAGTCAGGGATTGGTCGATAGCCGTCACGTATCAGGGAGACTATACTTCTCCCTCGCGTGCGTTATATCTCGCGTGCGTTATATCTTCCTCGCGTGCGTTATGTCTCCGTCACACGAAAACCCATGCAGCTAATTCGACAGTCTTCATTGATTCTGTATTTCGGTATAATAAACAATTTATTGCCCTGGTTGTAGGGAGGCATCAGGATTTACTTACCCGCGGTAAGTCATATTCCCCTCGGGCTTCGCCCTCATGAAATATGACATGCCTTGGGTAAACAAATCCTCATGTCCTCCTACAACCCGGGCAATAAATGTACATAGTAATTTGTTATTATTTTTTCAAGATTGTAATATAAAAATCAAAGGGTTCATACTCACAGCGCTATCACAAAGACATTATGTTCTAGTTTATTTAGTCATTTCGTAATATCGAAATATCGTATCGTAATATCGCGTTGAATTAAACGAAGCGATATTACGATGTCCCGAATCAGCCATCATAAACGAGGTGTATCCTTATCGGGAATGAAAATCCCTAAATTAAGTACATTTACATCAACAGCGTTGAGTAACATTGCAAATGATAATAAATTAGCAAAATAAAGAAATAACCATCCATTTCTTCAAGTACCTATAGCTATTTATGAAGACTGCGAAGTCCAATGCCATTGACAAACCAAACTCTTTTAAAGTACAAGGACCAACAACTCAGTGAAATAAGTTGCTGGTAAATATGACCAATTATTTGCAATGATCAAAATCATCCGTTATAGGTCCAGTATAGTCTTATTCTCTCTATACCTGATTCAGACAAGATTATCGCCCCTGGTTATTTTCGCCTTTTTACGATGGAAAACATATTCACTATTCTAGATTCGCCCGTAAATAATAAAAAAATGTATCCCCTTAGTATAATTTGATGGAAATAAAATTGCGGCATACATATCTTCAATCTTGGGGTGTAAAATGACTAGTAGCTTGTGTATAGCTTTAGGCCGAATTTTCTGCCCCGATTTTAAGCGATTTTTTGTGGTAAAATCGGCCTAGTATAGCTGATTCTGCAAAATATACATGGTTCTACGAACGTGTTTAGTCAACACGGATTCGAGTCCCGCTGGAACCTAAGCTGATTTTGTGAGACAGTATAAAAATTTGCGGAAGGCCGGCGGTCTCTTCCCGGGTATATTGTAAACAGATTCTCTCCCCCACCACTAAAAACTGACCGCATTCATACGATTGTGTAATTGTTGAATGTGACTTAAAACAACATCGGCAAATTCAAATCACGAACCTGTTTAAATACCGTAGTCTGTTCCGTGCTGAGAAGTTAAATGCAATTCAGATTTTGATCTTTTTTATATTTGATCTTTCATGGTGTACGCATTCAGAGATGACGTACTCTGTTCGTTCACTGAATATTTTATTTATTCTATGTATATACAAGGTAATATAGGCTAATCATAGTGTTGGTAATCAAAGGGCAGTGATTCATTGTTATTGTCAATTGCTCTAATTTTGGAATCTAAATGTTCTGAAAATAGAATCTAATCAAGATGTATACACGTGGTCACTAATTTTCAATAAGAAGGTCCATTTGGGTAGACAGACATACTGAAAAATGAAATATCTATAAACATCTTCCTTTATACCCCAAAAGTTGCCGGAGGTATTGGAGTGTCTGGCGGAAAAAATTCTAATGCAAACCTTTTACTGTTCCCGAGTTGTGGATATTTGAATTTCGGTACTGGTATAATCAATTTTCCCCCTTGAAATGTCCGTTATCGCATGTTCTGTGTAACAATTGTTGTCAGAATTTCAAGATAATATGTCTATCCGTTATTACTGAGGGATTATGTTGTTGCTTATACATATGTGCATAACAT
Organism: Atrina japonica; assembly: GCA_030159075.1. Taxonomy (NCBI): domain Eukaryota; kingdom Metazoa; phylum Mollusca; class Bivalvia; order Pterioida; family Pinnidae; genus Atrina; species Atrina japonica. Next base: position 218,675 of record BROG01000802.1, read on the forward strand.
ATTATGGAAGGAACTAGGCCAAGCATGAAAACAGAAAAATGATATCACTTTATTCTGTGACATTGTATTGCAAACTGGTGCGTTGTTATTGAAATGTTGAATTTAAAAAAATGTCAAAAAACAAGGTCAGATAACTGGGGGTGTTAGATAACCATGTCTGTTTTTAAAATGGGCGTGAGGATCTACATTGCAATTAAATGCTTAGTAAAATATTACTGATCTCACACCAAGTCCAATTACGATGCACTATAAAACATGCCAGATATAAAACGCCATTTTGCTTTTATCAATCTAGATACATGGGTAAGCAAATGAACAAACGACGCACAAATCAAAGAAACACAAATATCAAACCCCAAAAAAAAATCAAATAAAGAGTTTCTGGTCTATGCTCTGGGCATTAAAAAAAAACATCTTATAATATAATGACGCTGAAACGATTTGAGATGTTACATGAAGTTCATCCCGTTACACATACATCCCCATCTCTGTTAGCGTAACAAGTGCTGTTTGCACAGGAATAAAAAAGTGTTACATTGACCTTGTCAATAAATGTAACAGAATAACGTTGTTACTTGACATTTGTGTACCATCCACCTACTAGAACGGAATATAAGTAACGGACATTTTGGTAACGAATATTTGACTATCCGTGACATCACACCATCCGAACATGTCTATGATCAAGTAATGGGTGTTCTTGATTCATGATTTTGTTGGAATGTACCACAACAATGGACTGATGGTAAATGCAAATGCCTTGTGTCCTTAACTCTACTGAAGTGTAATATGATTGGTTGTAACTGATCAATTGAACAAGATAATTGTGAACTTGTGCATATAATCGAATTTGCATTTATAAAATCAGAAAACACTGAACTAGTAACAATGAACAAGAAAATTACTAGTTACTGACTAGCAAATGCTACACACACCTCAGTTCCTACGTCATTCAATAATCAAAGAGCTCGCGCAGTCCCTGCGTGTCCTTGTCACTGAGTTTGTACATTCATCGAGACTTGCCAGTGGCCAGCGGTGTGTCGATGTTACACAGTACATCGCGTTTACTAATCCAAATAGTATCCGATGTACGTGGCCATTGGAACAGCTGTTTTCGTTGCTCCATGAATGTGATTTCCACCTCCGATTCATCTTCATCCACATCCACAATCTTGCCAATGTATCTTTTGTTGTCGTAGACAGCAGCGACGAACTTTCCCATTTTGAGGTCAACAATGGGCTGTCCATTTTTCTTGTTTTCTAGGCCCACAGTAGGTACATCAGTTTGTGATGATACACCTTCTTGTGTTGACCTTGAGACGATGACGTCTTCTTGTTACCTAACACATTTCTGCCGAGTTTGATATACATCAGTCACCGTTCTTTGAGTGTGTTGGAACCATAAGCTGCTTGTACACACAGATGTCGGTCCTAGCGCTCTCCACCACAGAGTGCCAATCTCTTACACAGAGTTGTCGGTCCTAGCGCTCTCTACCACAGAGTGCCAATCTCTTACATAAATTTGTCGGTCCTAGCGCTCTCTATCTCATTGTTTGGAGTGTAAGAACCGACAACTCTGTGTAAGAGAGCACAACATGCGCAAGGACAGACAACTGTGTAAGCGATTGTTATCTGTTGATTCACGGTACGTTACCAGTTGATTCCTAAAACGTTTCAGTAATATTTGATTAGTATGTCTAATACGTTTGTCAGACTCTGTCTCTGGATTCATATAAAGCTACCAGATGATTCTGCAGTGACTCTTGTTGTCACTGTACTTCTCATTCTAATTAAAACCGACCTCTCGGCGCTCCTGTTTTGTCGCCGATATGTCGTGTAGGGAATCTAATGCAATCCGCTTTGGGATCACGTGCGGATGACCTGTCGTAGATATGTAATATTCGACTAATGAAAACGTGAGTTACAAAATGAAAAGCAAAAAGATTTAATTTATTTATAAAAAGGAAACCACCATTTCGCAAAATTCCACCGGAAGATCTTTTGTGATTCAAACCTAGCTATCAAAGGTTATGAAAAAAAAAACATTTTTATATGCACGTGGCGTTTACTGGACATGACATAGATTGAAAGCGTGTTGTGTTTTTAGGGTAGTGACACTCTGGACCCATTGCCAGTGAGTTATACGGACAGACTGAGGAAAATCGAAAACAGAAAACCTGATTGCTCTATCGAACCTCTCCGTTTCCGATTCATCTTGATCAATCTCATTAGTTTGCCTGAGATCACCTAGTAGTGTTATCGGCCGTCCATCGATGTACAACACCAAATATTACCTACTATCACACATCGTGGTACAACATCAAAAGTTATACCCACTATCACCAACGTTGTACAACACCAGAATTGAGCAACTATTACCCATCGTTGTACAACACCAGAAGTTACCTTCTATCATACATCTTTGTACACCACCAGAAGTTACCTACTATCATACATCGTTGTATAACATCAGCTCTTACTATCACCCATCGTTGTACATCAGAAGACGTTACCTATTATCATCATATATCATTGTACAACACCAAAAATGATCCACTGTTACCCATCGTTGTACAGACTTAGGCAACTCGATCACAGAAGACCCGGTTGCTCAATCGAACCTCTCTTATTCGAGTTCTTACATAATCCGTTTTGGATCGGAATTATCATACGCCGCTTCAATCTACACCTTATAAATATTCATTAGCTACGAGAGAGTTCGGTCGTATGAGACTACTTGGAGGAAAGAGCATAGCGATTCCGGGACGTGGTTTTACGACGATGTCTATTGTCGTACAACACCTATTATTACACCTCATTAATAAAACACAGTCAGGGATTGGTTGAGAGCCGTCACGTGTCAGGAAGACTACACTCCCAAGTGCGAAAACCCTTGCAGCTTATTCGACAGTCACCGTTCTTTGAGTTTGTTGGAACCATAAGCTGCTTGTATTGCATAGTCTATTGATTCTGTATTTCGATATAAAAAATAAATGTGGTGCCTAGTATTTGTGTCCATAATCCTGAAACACTCGGGACGACCAATCGGCGTCCATCTACCCACAACCCCTGATGTGACCAATTGCTATTCAATCCAATTTTGTCAGTAAGAATAAAACAAGATGCAAATTTCATTATTTGTCTATAAATCTAAAAAAGATTTTTTTTTTATTTTCCCAATAACTAAAATAAATAATACTAAATTGATAGAGATAGAGAGAGAGAGAGAGAGAGAGAGAGAGAGAGAGAGAGAGAGAGAGAGAGAGAGAGAGAGAGAGAGAAGTCAAGCTACAGGAATTTATACCTGTTGCTTATCGTAGTCATATTCTTGGCGCAAGATATATTTTCCTATACTTGCAAACTGATCGTATGTCGATTCTAATACAGTCCTATTGATGAACGACATAGGATTTGGACCGGAAATACGAATGGCATACGTATCCTTCCGCCAATCGAATGGTATTTCATTGTTGATATTTTGACGAGAAACCGCAAATTTAGGAAAGCATCCAAGCATTATGCACTTAACATCCAGATGTCGCTCTATATAAATATGATTAGTGTATTTTTCATATAGTTTATATGGAATATCGTATATATTATAATATCGATCTGTGTTTGAATAAAACTGGATAGAACTCTTCCACGTCTGTATAAAATGTGAATTTGGTTTTGCTAAAATGATGTCCATGTTAAGAACACCAGGGTATCCAGTTCTTATAACATGATCAAAATTTAATATGGTATCATATCCAAGTGTAAGAATATCATCAATCGGTTTGAGCCAAATTACACCCCAGTCCATATATATCCCGCCATACTTTAATAGAGCATCAGCTTTAAGTGTATCAAGTGATTTCTGGGATACGACACTCTCGTTTCCACATGAACTGAATTTATGAACTATACGTGGATCACGCGAGAAGTTAGCGAAGTATTCGCCCTCGGGAAGATTAGTACCATGAATAAAAACTTTGACAGGTTTTAGAATCGTCAGCAGACTTCTTAGGGACAAGAATGTCTTGAAATTAAGTATCTTTTTGTAACACAATACTAAATGAACAAACTTAGGAATCGTTCCCGGCAAAATCGACATGGCGACGACTGGCTCCGGTGAACCATACAGCATCTCTCTTGAAAGTCTTGCAACATGTGCATTTGAGAGAAGAATGTCACTATGTGAAACATTTGGCAAAACAGCACACAGACTATCTTCATTTGTTCCCAGTAGTCTATTCGGCTGGACAATGTCACAAATGATCGTATCAGTAAAAGAGTCTATTTCTAATTCTCTTGAGTATAAAAGTCTACGAGCTTCAACCAGTCGCACCTCTCTGGGCTTTGCAAATATAAAAGCAATATCTGAAATGTGTTTACTGATCCCAAATGTAAAATTGCTGTTTCTGAAATGTTGAAGAGGTTTTAAAAGCATGAGTCCCTCCGATATGTAGATTCCTCCTCTGCTATGGAGCACAGCTATGATGAATGATACTCCACATTTGCTGTGCACACTATCTATTTTTCGTGTAACAAACCCTGGAATTTTATCTTGGAGGTCTTCCAACCACAGATTATATCTGTCAAGTAAGAAAAGTATGTCATGAGCATGGTGGAACTCAACACTTGCTGGTCTTAAAAATCGCAAAACACTTAATATACTTATATAATGTTGAAATTCCAGAGGTTTTCTCTGGCACCACAAGAAATGTACGACATTTGGTATCTGACCACCAGGGAAAGTTTCAAAACTTTTGGCACCTGTTCTCTGTTCATTTGGATGGGTGTATATATCGAAATTGGAATCGGTCCATTCGAACACGTCCTTCGGTTCTTTTCCTGGTATAGGGTTTGTAAACAATATCGTTAAAATGATATAGATATTCTTTGTAAACGTCACGCCAAGAACAAAAGTTATGACAAATATTGCCATCTTTTTGTTGAAGAATCTCATCATGCTATCTGTATTTAGACAATTTCCCTAAACACAATAATGTAGTAATTTGTTATTCCAATCCCATTTCTTTGTGAATTGTTACGTCCTGAAAGGTAGAGATATTATTTTTTTCAATAAATGCAAATATAATTTTAGTAAATATACAAACAACCTAGTTAAACCAAAAAAACGTGTGTACTTGTTGCATAGAGGTAAAGGTTTACAAAGGTAAAAAGGCACATCAGTGCTCTGTCAAAGGCCAAAAGGACACTGTCTATTTTCCAAACACATCCAGACGTATCATCAATTTCCTACCAATTGTCTTTCTGCCAACTTTAACCAAAACATTTTAACTTCATTCTATGGAATGACTCGTCAATCAATACCTGTTTGTCTGTAAACAAGGCGCGAGGATGAGTTATCTTAAGCCCATAACAATCGTCTGCAGTTAAGGTACTTCTTCAATATCTGGATATATCGAGTGGCATTGGGCGGAATCAATTTGGTAACTCTAGGACGGTGAAAGATTATGTTCTCATCAGATCTCGTCCAATCCCCGAGAACACAATGGAGAACAAAAACAAAGAAGTGGTACACGAGCATGATCAATAATTATAATATCATTGGTTCACCGTGGCTTTTTTCTTCTCACTCACGCTAAAAAGTGGTGTGAAAATTCGTACCGACAACAGTGTTCTGGGTCGATGTTTTTCAAGAGTGTCCTGGGGCGAGATGGTTTTGACAAGAGAACACAGTTCTTGAGTTCTTGAGTAAGAAAGCTCGCCCAAACGCGAAGAACCTAAGGACACCCATTGATATCGTTATATCGCTTAGTGTCGCATTGTTTTTAAACAGGAGCAACCATCAGGTGTGTCCTTGGACGAAATGTTTTTGACACGAAAAGACCGTTTATGAGTAAGAAATCTATTGAATTCCCCATGAATTCTGTTGCTGAGTTATCCTAGCTCCCTTAAAAATCAACTGTTTGGTCCCTAAATGTCACTCGAGCTTAACAAAGGAGTAAACTGTCAAAAACCGTGAATCCGCTCAAGTACTTATAAAACGCAACATTTGTCGTAGATATGTTATCTACCGGAAAGTTCTCCTTTTGTTAACGCACTTGCTATGAAATCTACATTGTACACATTACTCATAAGTTGTTTACATGTAGTAAAACTAATAATAACTCTTATACTAAACACCATATAAATCATATCATAACAGAACACTAGAATTAAACTGATGAATACTTTGAGTATTAGACCGAAATTCTGACTTGATTTTACAGACTTTTGGCCTTCCTAAGCATTTGAGCATGCACTGTACTCTGCCTACTTATGAATATACATGTATATATAAAGCCTTACGTGTTCGTAAAATAATTTTCACTGTTATTGATATGTATATTTATATATATATATATATATATATATATATATATATATATATATATATATATATAATATATATATATATATATATATATATATATATATATATATATATATATATTAACCTGATAAAAATTCTGTAAACGAGTAGCAGAGCTTGAGTATTTAGTCTATTTGGTTATACAAACAGGAAAATAACAATGAAAATGATATAAGCGAAATCGAAAATAAAAATCGCACCTGTAGATTAAGCGCATCTGTACAGAGGCATAGGAAAAGAATGATGACATGTCTTCTTCTTCTTTTTCTACGTTTCAGTTATGGAGATGCACCAAGTCAATAGTAAACCTCAGATACATTTGTACTTGTTTGTTTTCGTGTAGTAAGTAGCTTAAAATCCTGTTCGCCATTTGACCACTTATGTACGAACAGGTAGTTTTTAGCTAAGTGTAAGTGGGTTTAAAGGGTCTCGCTACAGTATCTTTACACACACACACACACACACACACACACACACACACACACACACACACACATACACACACACATATATATATATATATATATATATATATATATATATATATATATATATATATATTCGTTATTCTGTTAGATTAATTGATCTATTGATTATTGATTGATCTTAGGCAATTAATTGTGCTTCTCTTTATAAAAGTATTTTTTGACTTCATTTAAATAGTTTCCACAGGAACATGATCCAATAAAAATATATCTGTGTGAAAAATTGCCAAAAGAAAGGTATTTTATCTGTTAAGAATGCCGCGATAAGAAAGGTAATTTTCCGATAAAATATCACAGCAGAAAAAAGTATCTTCTTGCAGGAAACCCCGTTATAAGAAAGGTATTATTCCGTGGTTAATATCACAATAGAAAAGGTATTTTCCTGCAGGAAACCCCGTTATAAGAAATGTATTTTTCCGTAGAAAATATCACAATACGAAAAGTATTTTCCTGTAGAAAAAGTCGCAATAAGAAAGGTATTTTCCTGTAAGAAATGTCACAATGGGAAAATATGTTTCTCATAGAATATTTAATAGTATTTTCTCGTAGAATATGTCATCTTGCAAAGTTTAAATTTTGCCACCAACCCAGTAAATTCAAAATTTGCAACAATAACAAATACATGTATATCAAAAAAGGAAAGGAACTGTTCTACATAAAGTGTTGTAATCAGAAATGTATTTGCTCTATAGAAAAATGTCACAAGTAGAAATAATTTTTCCCACAGGACACATCGCAATAAGGAGCATTTTTTCTCATTAAAATGTCGCAATAACAAACGTAGAGCAATTATATTCATAGGACAATGTCGCAATAGGAAAATTATTATTTATTTAGTAAGATATCGGAATAACACGTGATTTTAGCGAGGTAGTTGTACTGTATCCCCAAATGATGTTTGTTTGAATTGTTTGGCATACTTCCGAAATCTTTTTAACTGCAAGATTACTTTTTTAAAGTTTGATATTGTATGTTATATATATTTTTTTTTGGTTTAATTATCGTTTTATGTTACCACTGCAACGATTCAGATAAATGTAACGCTGTGTTCTATTCACGGCAGCACCTGTTTCTAGCATAATTTTCATTTATTTATTTATTTACCCATTCACTCTTTTAAATACGTATGAGCTAGATCAATAGCGGTTTAAAAGTAGAAAAGTAAAAGAGTGCATCGAACCTCCTTAAGATCGCTTGACCAAGGAGTCCGAAGGTCAAACATTGGTGTTACTTTACAGGGATTACAACAGGCAAATCAAAACACTCACTAAGCGGATTTGGTTATATAGAAGTACATGTATTCGGGTTTTCTATTATCACTAGGATTAGCCTAAATAGCTGAATATATATATATATATATATATATATATATATATATATATATATATATATATATATATATATATATATATATATATATATATATATATATAACACATAAGTCTTTGACAAAACGTTATCATATAGGGCACCCCAATTAAATTAAAGCAAGCATATGCCATGTTTAATCCACGTTATCGTTTTTCATGTTTACTAGTAAGACAACTATTCAGTAATGATACATTTACTTTGAAATTATACTAAATCTTGCCTCTTGTCAAATAATTCTTTTCTCCTTTTTACTCATGTGTACACTAGGCATCTCAATAGCTAGACCGATTAAAAAAACAACATGCGTTCGTATAGCTTCCGCATCAGAAACGATCGTCTAGAGCATTTGTTTTAGACTCATTTGTAAAACTATAACTTTGGTATGTTAATAGTATCTATAGCATAGCCAATAACAAAATTATTTTGAACTCGTACCTCCAGGATTTCATTTTCAGTTGAAAGCAATCGTTGCTCGTGATATTGTTGATAAAACTATATAATATTACAAACATAATCCGAACGTTATAATGCTCAAGGGGATCGTTTCTGTCAATTAGACTTCATCAGTTGAGCTCCAGCATTAAACAAATTTTCTAAAGGGAAAGTGGTATAATACAAGGTCAAATAATAAATCTAAATGCATAATCGAAATATTGATTACAAAAGATATATCAGTAGTAAAGTATTACAAGAGTATACATGTATTTGATAGAACAAACCGTTTTCAAAATGGACAACACAGATTTCAGGTGGCAGTATGCATATCAAATATGCATAGATGACTGATTTTAAGAAGTAGGTCAAATGGCACAGTTATCTAGGTTATGAAGTCCCGGCACGTTTTGCAAGGATTGATCACAAGAATTGCACATATAAAATACCAAAGCTCTACTCAAGGTTAAAACATTTAAGTCAAGATTATTAAGTTTTACAAAGTAGGTCAAATAACACCATCTGAAAGTGCTGATTACAAGGAATTGACATATAAAATATATACATGTACATTTCAAAAGTTAAAGCCAACGATTTGAAAAGTGGGTCACATCTTGGTTACGATGTCATCTGAAATGCGTTTATCATAATGCTTGAATATATAAAATATTAAAAGCTGTACTTCTTTATATTAAAAATTAAGTCAATTGGGATAATCTAGTTCATTATTATATTGTGTGCACAGTATAGTTGTACTGTGCACACAGTTTTACATATATTGTATTGTGTACACAGTTTAGTTATATTATGTTTACCTATATTGTGCGCAGTGTAACATTTATTATGTTGTGAGCAGTTAAGTTATATAGTGTGCACAATTTAGCTGTGATGTGCGCAGTTTTATTATATTGTGTGCACAGTTTAGTAATATTGTGTGCAGTTTAACTGTGCACAATATAACTAAACAATGTACACAATATATTTGTTAGCTGTGCACACAATATAACTAAACTGTGTGTACAATATAGTTAAACTGTGTGCACAATTTAACCAAACTGTGCACACAATACAGCTAAACTATGCACACAGTATAACTAAAATGTGCACAGAATATAATGATTATTAAACTGCACACAATACAACTAAACTGTAGCGTATGTCACTCAACGGGTGTCGTAATATTTGGATTATAGTGTAGTCTTTATCTATAAATAGATTTAGGCTACTGGTATTGACATATGTACAAAAAATTCAAGAAATGTATTTCGAAAAGCAGGAATGTCTAGAGCTGTGTTGATTTGAAATGTAAAGGGGACTCCTGGTCCAGGAATTTGCCCTATCTACTAAACCCTGGTCCAGGAGTTTGCCATATCTACTAAACGCCTGGCCCAGATGTTTGTCCTATCTACAAATCCCCTGACCCAGAAGTTTGTCCTTTCTTCAAACCCTTGGCACAAGAGTTTGTCCTGTCTACCGAACCCCTGACCTAGGAGGAGTTTGCCCTATCTACTAAACCCCGGACCCAGAAGCTTGCCCTATCTACTAAACCCCTGGCCCAGAAGTTTGCCTTTTCTCCAAATCCAATGGCCCAGAAGTTTCACATTTTTTTTGTAAATGCTTTCTTGTATATTACAAATATATACCCAGTCTGTTGCGTACATGTCCTGCATATAACAAGAATAATTCTAAATACCACATATCATTTTTCTTTCTCTTGATACTGAAGATTGGGACATTCTATTATTTGGTTTGTCATTTGCCTTTTTGGCAACATTCCATAACATGAGTTTTGTTTCTCTGATTTTAATATTATTTGGTATTTTGCATTGGCTGCGTCTTTCCTTTTTACTTCTTACATTTATATACAATAACAAAAAAAGAGATATACACTGGCATAAAAATTTTTAAATTCCTATATATTTTGTGAAAATTGCATGAAAACCCCAGGTTTGGAACTTTTTTCAATTGCAATTGATTAACTCGTTATTTGTATATGAATACCACAATGGACCTGACCTTATTTTCAAAAAAGATATAGGAATGTAATTTAGATTTTTTTATTGCTGCGTATAGTTCTTACCTATTACGGCACATTGTCTTATTTTCATACAGATTGGACAATGTTGAAATTTCGACCGATCAAAAGACTCGGATTGGTTCCCATGGCAACGAAACCCATGCAGTTGAATTTGCAATCCCTTGATACCCCTTAATATCAAATTTCATTAAAATCTGTTATTGACATTTCGACCGATCAGAAGCCTCGGATTGGTTCCCATAACGAAACCCATACATATGAATTAGCAATCACTTGATACCCCTAAATACTAAATTTCATCCAAATTGGACAATGTTGAAATTTTGACCAAACAGAAGCCTCGGAATGGTTCCCTTGCCCAACCAGAAGCTTTGAATGGTTCCTATAGCAACAAAACCGATACCATTGAATTTGCATTTCCTTAATACCTCTAAATAGCAAATTTCATTGAAATCGGACAATGTTAGAATTTCAACCAATCAGAAAAATACGTTTCCGAATCCGCCAAATCTAAAATGCACAGAATGCATCCACAAGAAAAGGTGCACATCCTCAATATGTATACAAACAGCCTACCAAGTTTCAATATTGTACGTGGAAAACTGTAGTAGAAGTAGATCACACAATATGGGTAGGTATATGTATGCTGCTACTGAAAAATGGCCAAGTTTCCGAATCTGCCAAATCCATAAAAATCCGTGGAAGCGTCCACATCTTCAATACATCTACAAACATCCTACAAAGTTTCAACATTAGCATGGGAAACTGTAGGAAGAGTCGATTACACAAATTTTTCAACCCCCGCCCGCCAGGACGACAATCACCATTTTGTAACCCAGATTTGCACTTTGTGCAACCTGGTCAAAAAGTGGAACAAATCGAAATATTTTTCTTTTTGGTAAACACAGCTAATGCCCCTTGAAGTTAATGAAACATAATGAGTTTTATAATTTTGGCCACTACTCAGCAGTACTTACCAGTTTTAAAGAATTATAAAATCTTTATGAATCAATGACTAACACTGTTTATTTTTACCACATCCTGTTTTCTTTTAAGTTTTCTTACAGCTACAGAGGCAGGTGGCATCAAATATATAACAATTTTGTTGTTATTCTTGAATTAAAATATAGGGACTACTACATATGGTAAAATCCGTAGAACCTGTCAGGTGGAGTTTTGTGAATCTTTTCTTGAACTTGAGTTTAAATTTTAGTTAACTACCTTTGAGAAATCACCCTGGGTACAGTAATCCTATCTACATGTCACCATGTCTTTGGTATAAATAAAAATACCTTTCCAGTGAAGCATGTCATAGCAGAAAAGTGAGCAGAGTTGTCCATATGGAAATCAGAAGGTTACTCTGCCCAGCCAAGTTATAAGAATCAAGCAATACCAAATTTAGAGAAAATCACAAATAGTATACTTGAAGCAAAATTTACAACACCCCGGCCTGACACCATAAAACTTGAGAATTTACTCATGTCTGAGAATATTCTCAACATTTCCTGCTCAGCCAATCAGATTTCAGTATTGGCCAAATCTGAGTAAAATTTTTAAACTTAAATAATTCTTAAGTTTTATGGTGCCAAGTCTAGATATCAACAGGTCATCTGACTTATTATGGTGAACTACCAATTTTTAACCCATTCACCCCTAAAGACACATTTGGACTGGTCTAAGTCATTCATATACAGAAGAGTCCATTGTTTTTCAGGGGTTGATGAGTTAAGCTGAGAAAAAAAGTAACAAAATATTATGTTAATGAATTTATTTTGACCTATTTTGACATATATGCAAAAGTGCAAGAATAATCATTATTTCTATAGTCTCATTTGCATAAAATTACCATGAAGAAGGTTTGCAAATCAATTGTTATAATACACAGATATAATATGAATTTCGAGCACATCCTAGAAGTGCTGGAGAAGCAGAAATAAAATTATCTCCCCTTTGTTCATTTGGAATCCGCTATTTTCCATGATACACTCTTGTGACATTGTCTTTATATTAGCTTGCATCACTGCGTCATCGTAAAACCACAGTCTGGAATCACTATTCCCTTTCCTACCCGTAGTTCCATGTGCCTGAAATCATTTGTAGCTGATGAATATTCATAAGGAGTAGGCGTGTCCAATTTATCCAATTACAGTGGTTGTGATCGGCAACAGAGGTCATCACAGAGTTTGTTGATCGATGTGATTTGTTATGATTAGTGTCAACAGCTTGGACAAACATTCTGTCTCGATCTGATTGGCTGATGAATCAAGCACTGCTTAATACTTGCATTGTTGCATTGGTTGAGGCTTCACGAGTAACAAATACATGCAGGAATGATTTTGTCCACATGAAACCATTGGTAGGTAAAAGCATAGTCATTCCAGACCGTGGTTTTATGATGATGGCATTACTGCAGAGGTAATAATAATATCAAAAAAAAAAATAATGATAAACTGAGATATAAAATATACATGTAATTTTTGTCTCTGATATCACGTTAGTCTATTTCCCGAGCTTCTATGACATTGTTCCAAACACAGGGTTGTGCCTGCATATGCTGGGTCCATGTTCATCGTAATCAGCTTTAGTGTGGCAGACTTGGTAAAATTCAGGCTGAAATGGAAAATCAATTCTGAAGGTAAAAACAAAACTTGTTTAACAAAAGCGAAATAAGTGTAGTAAACATTAAAACACATACAATGAAATAGCGTTATGTCAAAATCGAATGAGTGGAAATTCCGGTTATGTCAAAGTTGAACGCTCAGTCCCAATTTCTATAGATATGAAAACCTATTAATTAAAATTTTGGTTATCTCAAAGTAATAGGAGTGAATTTCAAGTTAATAAGTTTCCTCTGAATCTGTGTTTCCTTTAGCTACAGAATTCTTAAGAATGGAATAAACCAGAGTACACCTGGAACCATCCCCTTTATTAAAAGAAAGAAATTTGAAGTGTATGCTCCCATGACCACTTTTGAGCAAAATGTGAAAAACATTAAACTTATAGGTGTGGTTAGTGTTGGAATTGCTCTAATACAGCTGCACCAAAAATAGATAAAACTCTGAGGAAGGATGTGAATTGTCACCCCAGCAACCATTTTTTGTGTCACTTTTTAATCCCAGATGGCATCTATCCTTTGTATTGCAGTCAATCCAAGATAGCAGATATTTCTATTAATTCATTCATGCCCGAAATACACAATTTTTTATGTCATTTGTCGTGCCCTTGAAAACAACTATTTTCGTGTCAATTCTAAGCCCAAGATGGTAGCTATACCTAGTTCCATTGTCTATTCTAAATGACAGCAAATTTTAGTCTGTCTTTTCCTTGATAGCTTTTATTTTTAGTAACCAGTAGTGAAATTGCCATTTGCTTGATCACTGATATCTTTGTAGCACTGCCATACCCCTATATAACTCTAATTATCATATAACTGTCATGTGCTGATAACTGATATCTTTGTGGCACTGTCTTACCCCTATATAACTCTAACTTTCATATAACTGTCATGTGCTGATAACTGATAGCTTTGTGGCACTGTCTTACCCCTATACAACTCTAATTTTCATATAACTGTCATGTGCTTGATCACTGATATCTTTGTGGCACTGCCATGCCCCTATACAACTCTAATTTTCATATAACTGTCATGTGCTTGATCACTGATATCTTTGTGGCACTGCCATGCCCCTATACAACTCTAATTTTCATATAACTGTCATGTGCCTTATTATTGATATCTTTGTGTCACTGTCTTACCGTTACATAACTCCAATTGTCATATAATTGTCATGTGCCTGATAACTGCTATCTTTGTGGCATTGCCATATCCCTATATAAGTCTACTTTTCATATAACTGTCATGTGCTAATTACTATTATCTTTGTGACACTATCATGTTAACAGTTATATTTATCATCTTCCTGCCCTAATATGTTATTTTTGTGTCAGTATTATGTCCTGATAAATTATTTTTGTGTCACTATAATGTCCTAATGTTATTATTGTCACTATAATGTCCTAATAAGCTTTTTGTCACTATCATGTCCTAATAAGTTATTTATGTGTCATTATCATGTCCTAATAAGTTATTTTGTGTCATTATCATGTCCTAATAAGTTTTTTTTGTGTCACTATCATGTCCTAGTAAGTTATTTTTGTGTAACTAATCATGTCCTAATAACAGTTATTTCTGTGTAACTATCATGTACTAATAACAGTTATTTCTGTGTAGCTATCATGTCCTAATAACTGCTATTTTTATGTCACTGTCATGCCCAAAATGACAGCTACTTTAGCAAATTTGTTATGTTACACTGTCTCTGATATTCTTTGCAACTTATATTCAAATCATTGCTGTTTTTTTATACCTTCAAAATATTCATAAACCTTTAATGGATAACATAACATTGCACCTTCAAAAAGCGATATCTCATTTTCAGTTTTCTGTGTCACTGCTTAAAAAATATCGAACAAACAAACATTGGAGTTTTGTAAATACAAACTTGCAGCCATCCAAAAATAATTGAATGGAGGTTGTGCACACAAACTTCTTCCCCACTTTTATGGGTTTTATATTAAAAAGGAGAATGTAAAATGCAACACTGTAAAATCAGAAAATTTCTTTGGGGTTTTAAATTTCGTTTTATTTCTTCATTGTTTTAATTTATAAACGAAATTATAAAACAATTATCACAGAAATTAATTATAACCTTGATGAAATTGACATATAATACACCTAATGAGGTAGTAATGATATTTCTTTTTTACAAATGTACCACACTTTTTAGTTCGTACTGTGTATCCTGTTGTTATAAATGCCCCCCGTTTTACAACTCGGGTAGAAATATGCTATGTCACAGTGTCATGTGAAAATATTCATTTCAGCAAAACAGGTTTGCCGGCCAGATTTCTCAATATATTGTCAGCTCAACAAAATCTAATGTTGTTTAATTCTTAAAACAACAAAATTTTAATCCCTCCCACCCTCCAAAAAATGTCTGATTCTACAGTAAACTTACAGTGGATGCAAAATCTAATGTTGTTTAATTCTTAAAACAACAAAATTTTAATCCCTCCCACCCTCCAAAAAATGTCTGATTCTACAGTAAACTTACAGTGGATGCCAGCATGCTACCGCCAAACCATACTGCATATCTTTGCATGTGATGGGTTATCACCTGTACATCTATTGGCTTGGGCTGAAATCAAAACAAAGATCAGACCGTAAAAATTATGACATGTCTACAGAACCAACAAAATATACTTGAACAAGTTATGCATCCCCCAACCCTCCCTGCCAAGGACTTAGCCATTCTTTAAGATTTTAATATCCCATAACTGTGACAAATATTGTAGAGAACAGAGTTCTTGAAAGTATATTTTCAATTATCACCCATTTTATGAATTTTGTCTGATCGAAAAATGGAATGTACTGGTAACTATTGTAAGACTGACAGGATTTTTATTGAACATAATCACTTGGTCTGTTTATTTTTCAGGAACATTGGAGTGTTAACCAAAATTAAACCTACCGTATAGTTGTTTAATTTCACAGGGAGAAATTTTCACCTTTTTGAATGAGAGGAACTTATTCACAGGTATTAAATTTCGCACAAGATAGGTTACAAAGCGTCTTACTGATACTTCATAAATGTAATGCACTTTTATTCACAGGTATTTAATTTCGCGGTATCTTCTATAATTGCAAATATAGTGAAAATAAATCCCCCGCAAATAAAAGCAACTATACAGTATTCTATGCTACACTGACTTACAACTCAACTATATGCTGTCTGCTGATACAGATAGAAACAGCTGTGTGGTTTTGTATTTGTTACATATGCCCATTACTTATTCAATTGTAGACACAATTACTTATTCAATTGTAGACACAAATTAAAAAGTCATTCCTCTTTTATGATTAAAACAATAAAACAATACTTCTCATGCCAAAGCACTATGCACTATGGCATCATACAATATTTTGGATAAATGGAATAGATCGTTTTGAGTTCTTACGTAGTCCGTTTTTGGATCCGGATTTTTTATGCACCGATTCAGCTTTTTTATGCTTAGGGATTTCTGGTATGTGTCTTTCCGTTGATCAAGAAATAAAACACAGTTATATAAGAAGGCCAGATTATTGTCACTAGTCCATTTATGTGAAAAACAAAGTCTGAACTCTACACAAGAAATGAAATATTGTGACATTTTGATGTATTGTATGAAATTAAACATTTTATTTCTTGATCGACACAAAAACACATACCCCAAATCGCTAAGCATAACAAAATTGAAGCAGTGCAAGAAAATTCCGGATCCAAAACCGGATAACATAAGAACTCGAAAATGATCTATTCCATTTAGAAAAGTAATTCAGGCATACTGAATGCTTTATTGTAACTGTATGATTACATATAAATGCAATAATGGGGAAATGCAGATATTTAACTTAGATACATGACTTAGATAGGTCAATGGAAAAACTTTGGAGAAAATAAAAATATCTACCTAAGGCATATCATCGACTACAGTCCACACACACCTACCAACAGTTACAGATCTACCAAGGTAAAAGTGGCACATGGGGTTCTGCCAGAAACCAAAATCAATACCAACTCTTTTCCAAAAATAGGTTGAACAGATAAAACATATTGTCTTGCACTGAATCTCCTATATTTTGTGTTGACATGTAGCCTGTTACCTCTCTTTATGATTTAATTTAGATTTGCTGTGTTTGTAAACATGTGCCAATTAACCTTGGTAGACCTATGGATGATTTACCTTAATCCTTCCTTGACTTAGTTCTTCACTGGCCTTCAGCCTTAAATCGACTGATCTTTTAACATCACGTTGTAATTTTCTACCAAAGTCCTTAAACATTGTTGATCCTCCAGAAAGTACTATATTCTGAAAAAAAAAGAAAAAAATTATTGTTAATGACAAGACCCCAGATACCACATTTTTTTTTGGGGGAAGGGGGTTGAAATGCTTGAGATACATATCTCCTAAGACTTTTAATAATTCTTTTAATAAGACTAAATAGAATATAGTAAAACCTCTTTATAATGTCCTTCGTTTCATTTGCCACCTTGCTTTACACCACAAGTTTTGAAAGTCCACTTTTCCAATTTTCACTATAATTTCAATTAAGGTTTCTCTCAACTTGTAGCCAAACTACTATACAATGCCAATCTGGGCTGAACAAATGGTGTCAAAATAACAACTTCAAGATTTTACAGTATATATAATCTGAGAGTACTCATGCATCAGAACATGTCTGATAACTGTGAAATCATCATTAAATGATGATCAGCAATTATTAAACGCTAATTGAATGGAAATGAACAGGTTGATAGATGGAAAATCGCTTTCCAATGATATTTTGGACATGGGTTGATATTGAGACTATTGATAGTATTGATATAATTGAAATTCAATCTCTTGAAAAAATCTTTGTATGTATCAAAAAGGTCTAGACTCTCACTTAAGAAACCATCTCACTAATCAGACCACTTTAATTCAGTCGGTTAAGTGCTGCATTAAGTGAGGGTCCCCTGAAAGAGGCATTTTGTAGGCAAAGTTCCATGGATTGAGGTTCGTTTGATGGTTGTCTTACATTCCATTGGAATATAATAACTTACTTTGATACGCCACCAGCTTTCTATGAACTGACATCACAGCAGCGTGCTTATATTCAGGGATCCTAGTTTTACATCTCAGCCGAAAGACCAATGACTTTTACTTTCTATGACAAGTGCTTGTTGACGAAATAGTCATGACCTTTTTTTTAAAAACAAGTTTCAGGTGTAACCATGTAATACCTATTAGCAGGAACGTGACCCTATGCTTGAGAGTCAGATGATCTTTAACTTCACCTCTGTGAGTGATTCCCTTACCTTATATAATCCTCGTCTAACATCAATTGGACAATTCTGAATGACATTGTCTACGACTTCTGATATTGGCGTCATGAAGTCAGGATTGGAAAACTGCAAAAAGAGAAAATGAATTGTGTCTGTAATTTATTTCTTATAGTAAGAGGTCACAGGTCAAGTTCATATGTAAAGGTTAAAGTGTATAGAGTTAATGTCACATAAAAAATCATGTGACCAACAAGTGGACGAAAAAAAAAAATCCTAATTGTTACATAAATCATATGTGATTCTATGCCATGATTGTACCAAAAGGTCTTGTTCTGGCATATAATTGTCAAGCTTGTGGTGTAAATCTGATTGGCCAGGAAACTTTTTTTTTTTCATTTTTTTTTTTCGCATTAAAAAGTAAGATACTCAAACAATATTGCAATATTTCTGAAGTTTTTTATTTTTTCATGTAAGAAATAATTTCTTTTAGCATCTATGGCTGTAAGAAACAAATACAAAATTGTCTAGTTACAAAGAAAAATCTAAATGTTTTCCTCAGAAAATCATAAAATAAGCAGTTGCAAGAATGGCCCAAGATGCACCAGTTGTGTCAAATTTTAAGTGTATTTTAACAAATAAAGTCCCATAACTCTGTAATGGCAAATGTCAAAATCACAAGAATCAAAATGTACCTAGTTTAAATGGAACCAAAAATTGTGTAAAAAATTTTCTAAAGATTCGTATATAGCCAACTTCACTTAATATCAAACATTTCAAACTTTAATCAAATTTTAAAAAATCAAATACCATAAAGTTGTGATGGAAAAAGTCAAAATCATTATAAGAATCAAAAGGCACCTAGTCTATTGAAACCAAAAATTGTGTAAAAATTCCGAAGGGATTTATGAAAGCAAACTTAGCTTTTTGTCAAACATGTCCATTTTTTATCGAATTTAAATGATTAAAGTCCCCTAAAAGTAAAAAGCAAAAGTTAAAAGTCAAAAGAATTTAAAATGTACCTAGTAACTAAATTATTGCGACATGCATGGATGAAGGGATGGAGAACAGTATACCATAATACCGCCGTCACAAACAGGCCTGGGATTTCCACACTTTCATACGGGGCTGAAATAAGACCCCATTCCTGATTGCATTTTTCCAAATTTGCAGTCAAAATTTCCCAACTGAAGTCAAATGATAACAAATTTGAAGAGAATCTTATATTTTCAAATAGTTTTTGTGTATTTCTAGATTTTGCAATTTGAATAAAATATTGATTTAATTCCCAATTCAATAGGCAAAGGCTCCATTCGAACAAATGTGATTGTTGAGCCCTGATGTAATAATCATTATTTTGAGCAGTCTTCTGCCTCTTTAAATAGGACCAGAAAACACCTGCTATTTTTTGGCACTCAGGATGAACACGAATTATGAATTTCTTATTACCTCAGGATGAAAAAATATTTCTGGACCTAAAAATCGTTCATATCCGACATCCACTGAGTAAGGCTGTTTGGTGACGCTGTTGATTCCTTCAAATTTCTTCATCCATTTTCCAGGGTCCTGATCGTACTTAGCAAACTCCTTTGCAATATCCGGACAAACATAACTGTACCTCTCCTAAAATAGAAACAACAAAACCATAAAGTCCTACATCTGGCATATCATTATATCAAGAGCCGGCCTGGCTCAGTCGGTAGTGCGCTCGACTCTGGATCATGAGGTCGTGAATTCGAGTCCCATCGGCGGCAGGTTGGTTTCCTGTCTTTCGGATGAGACAGTAAAAACTGGAGTTCCTGTGTCACAGTAGGTGTCGGCACGTTAAAGAACCCTCACTACTCAATGGCCGTTTGTGCCGAGCATTGGCCAAAATTTGAAGCCCTTCACCGGCATTTGGTGACGTCTCCATATGAGTGAAATATTCTTGAATGGGACGTTAAACAACAATAAACAAACAAACAAACAATCATTATATCAATTTTTCTTTCCATCTTCTTTTATTGTTGTTGAAATCAATGCAACCATTTCTCATTACTTTTTACTGTCAGAATCCAGGGGGATATGAGAAAAAGTCAAATTTTACAATAATTGTACTTGTAGTAATAACTCATTAACCCCTATTTTGTGAAAATGGACCATACTGTTAACTGATATTGGGGAGTTACAAGAATCTAATCAGTGAAGGTTTGAGCCCCACTGGAAGCTAAGCCAATTTTGTGAGAATGTTTGCCAGTATACTTGTAAGTCAACTGACAAAATTTCTCACATAATTAACTAAGGTTCCAGCAGAACTGACCAGAGGCAATCAACTTCATAGTCTAAAGCCATTCGGACACCGAGGCCCCTATAGATATTTCAGTCTGTCAAGCACCTCGGATTCAAACAATTAGGGAATCAGGAGGGTTTTTAGTTAGGAAATCAGGAGATCTTCAGGAACTTTTAATGTAAAAACTGATAAAACTATACAAAACCCCAAAATGACTGTCTTTCTCTCCTGTTAATAAGAGCTTTCAAGAAAATCACCCAAATGTAGTTGCAACTCTGCGACATTTATAGAAAAAAATGCCACAATTTAAAAGTTAAACAGCAACCTAACCTCATACCATATCTTACTTACCTACAACACAAGTTTAATGCAAAAACAGTTTAAAGAAATTATGTTAATTCGTTTTTCCTTTTTTTTTGCGGGGTTGGGGGTGCAAAATTGGGAGTTAAAAGGATTTTATCTGAAAAAATCAGGAATAAAATCAGGAAGTGCTCAATATTAGAAAAAAATCAGGAAAATCAGGATCTGCTTGACAGACTAATATTTATATTCTGGTCGACTTACCTTTATTGCTTTAGCTGTTTCTAATGATTGTTCTGGAGGGATACCAACTTCTCTCTCTCTCAGCAGTTGTTGTATGAAATATGTGATGTCACGACCAGCAATGGGAATATGCTTGATACAGCTACCTATCACGTATCCTTCAGCCTTGAAAAAAAAAAAATTAATAAATAACAGGTAAAAGCAGGGTTTTCCCTGGAATGTTATTTTAGTGAGCCCCAGGGAACCACAAAAATAAAATTCCTGAGTCCTAATTAAAATTGTGAGTCCCTACGTCAATAAAATTCATTTTCAGTCTCGGGTTGAAAAAAAAATTACTGAGTTTTTGTGCATCCTTAAGGACTCACTAGTATTAATTTTTTGCATCCTGAAAAGATTTTATGCATCAAAGACGCAGATATCATGTGTAAAGGAAAACCCTGTAAAACTGAAGGTGGTATGACCCCCAAAACACAGGTAAAAGTGAAGGTGTTATGGCCCAAAAAACAAATGTAAAAGTGAAGGTGATATAACCCCAAAAACTTTTTCGATGTGCTCTCTTCTGTGACGGTTTGTGATAATATTATGCAGCTTCAGTGGAAAAAGTGTGCTGCATCACTTCCTGCTTAGCTGTTTATCATATAAATCAATACCTAGAATATGGATTTCAGGCTGTGATAGGTGTAAGATTTGAAAAACAGCCCACAGGAAAGTGATGTCACTTGTCACTTTTACAAGAGAGAACATTTATCTAAATCTTATTGCTTGCAGATGAATGAGACACGTTATCACTGTATGTCATCAACATAAATATTACGAAACCAGAAGTCACATGACCCAAATACAAACTAATCAGACAAAACAGACCTGAATGGAACAACTCAAAATAGGTCTACTGTGAAGGCATAGACAGTTTTAAAAGTGTTCATTTTACAATTGCTGGATACCATAAATTGGAATATTTTAGAAACATTAAAATTTTGCAAAATTTGGTTAAAATTTGGGTGGTTATTTTCATTTTAAAATTTGGGCCATTTCAAAATCTTTATTATTTTGTGTCTATGCATTCCCTTCATTCTTATTTCTTTATTCAGTACAGCCAATCAGCACTCCACTTAGCATTACTTCATTATAGGGTGAGCATTGTATTGCCACTAAAGAAACCAGCTTCCCATGAAGCTGGCTGACCAAAAACGAAAGAAAAAAAAAAAAAAAAAAACATGAACAGAATTAGCTGTATATCCAAAATTACTTGTATCCCGAATACAGAAACATAATCAAGTTACAGGTAAAAAGGGGATGTAAATCTGTACAACAACAACAACCAATCAAATTAAAAACCTGTCTCTCATTGCCACTAAGGGGGGAGGGGCGGCAGCACATGTGCGTGATGTCTCTTTGGTAATATGTAATACATACCACTGGAATAACATGGGTGACGCCATCACCAGAATCTATCACAGTTCCTGTAAGAGTTCTCTCCCCTACTTGTCGTTTGGTCCATGAAGCTGCCAGAGCTAACACAGCCTACAGAAATATAAGCAAAAATGTGGTTTTTCCTTGAAACAGTGAAAATTTACTTATTTTATTATGTTAATTGACCAATATTCAACAGCTATCTGTTTAACTCATCAACCCCTGAAAAGCAATGGACTCTTCAGTAAGTGAAGGACAGACCAGTCCAAATGTGTCTTTGAGGGTGAATGGGTTAACTATCTATTTATCTATTCAACTATCAAGAAATTAAACCTAGATAAGATTTTGATTTCTTTACTGCCTTTCTTAATTCAACTGGTCAGCAATTTACAATTTAACATAAAAGTATTTCTTTTAAAAACTTGTCAAGATTTGCTAGCTGAATATGGATCTGAAGCTGTCTGCAGTTTTACCTACCTGTACTGCGATATATAGACCAGGAACATTGAAGGACTCAAACATGATTTCTGCAGTATATTCCCTATTTTCAGGTGTATTAAGTGGAGGTTCCGTCTGGAAACAAAAAGAATAAAAATCCATTTAATTGTGGTACTCCAAGAGAATGACCTCTTCTTAGTACAACCTCTGACCTTTACTGGGTATGACCTCTGACCTCTAAAGAGCATAACATTTTACCTGTACTAAGTTAGTAAGTGTGACATGAAATATCTGCTGAATCTTTCAGTATTGTTGGATCTTCTGTGGCAGAATGCTAAGGAATTTTTCACCTCAAGTCAGCACAGGTTCAAGCCTGCTGGAACCAAAGCCAACTTTGTGAGGATGTTGGCCAGTTTACTTGCCAAAGGCCAGGGATATCTTCCCTGGTACAGTGTTTCCTGCTCCACAATAAAAACTGGTCGCCTCCATAAAAAACTGCACTCAAAGGCACTAGTGATGATTCACCTGTAGACCATTTGCCAGCATCTTTGGTTTGCTCGAGCTATTTTCTTTATATTGCTGTGTTATACATGTATACAAATTAATGATGGCATCATTGTTCAAATGATACAACCAAAAGGCATTATCCAGGCACAATACAAATTTCCTGGGCTAAATTTACAGTGATTTGGCAGAATATTATCATTTTGATTACAGAGACTTTCTGAACCAGCTGTACACAGGTAACATCTGTGACCACCTGTCATTTGAGACCACAATTTGAAAATCATTCAATTAAACATCTCCGTACATAAAAACCTCTTTTGAGGAACCATCAGTCTTGAGAGACCCCATGACAGTGGCAGAAAGGGGTGGTCTCTCAAGGCAGGTCCCACTGTAGTACATGTACTGAAATGGATCTCGTGCTTACGTCGTCATACTGGTGACATGTATGTCTCTCTTTCAGTGTTCAATATTACCATAGCAATTTGTGAAATTAAAGTATTTTGCACCTGCGAATTCTTGAATCTGTAAAGATGAGAATAAAATGTGTATCTAAATAGATATAAAATTACAGGAACTAAAGACTAATGCCAATGCAGTGAGGGTTTTTACGTCTCATTCACAAGACCAGTGACTTTCACCTTATATGTGGAGGGCTTGACAAAGGTAGGTAATTACCATTTTTAAGTCTTTGGTATGATTCGATATGAGGATTCAGACAAAGGACTTTGCCACTTGTCAAATGTCAATTACACCACCACAAACGATTGTGTGTATGTGTGTTTGTGCATCTATCTGGCTGTGTGCTAATGTGTGTTTGGTCTGTGCCTGTCTCTGTGTCTCTGTGTATGTGTGCTTTTGTCTCAGTCTGTGCATGTATGTTTGTGTGTCTGTGTATGTATGTTTGTGTGTCTGTGCATGTATGTTTGTGTGTCTGTGCGTGTATGTTTGTGTGTCTGTGCATGTATGTTTGTGTGTCTGTGCATGTATGTTTGTGTGTCTGTGCAAGTATGTTTGTGTATCTTTGTAAGTATGTTTATGTATGTGCATCACAAACATTCCCCACTAACTTACCAACAAAAAGTAGTGATCCTCAGGTTCTGATCTTAAATATTTAAAGATGGCTTGTTCATAAAATCGCTCCATTAAATCCCAGTCTTCTACGATACCATGTCTGATTGGCCACTAAAACCAGAAAAGAAAACAATATACATGTACATCATTCTCAGTGAACCACCTTCAATTATTTTTTAAATCTTAATTCATCAACCCCAGAAAAACAATGGGTTCTTCTGTAAATCAATGACTTGGATCTTTCCAAACGTGTCTTTTGAGTTAAATAGGTTCAAATCTGAAAGTGTAAAAATGACTCACAGTTTCTTAATATTTAATGCCCAAATACATCATTAACATGATTAATGACACATGTGCATAAATTCTTTTTTTTTCAGTTAATTCATTTTCCATTGACACACCTACCTGTAAGTGCGTGTAATTAATGCAAGCCAGTTGTAAAAAGAAACACACATGCTCCCGATCCCAACAAATTGAATATTGCACTTTATATGTAAGCCAGACAGAATGACGGGCAGACAAACAGACACACAAACAGATAGAAAGACAGATGGATGATCCGAACACTAGATGCCCCCGGCGAATCTTTCAGGCTGGGGGCATAAAAAAATCAATTGATTATCGACATGACGACTCAGAAACACTTCAAATGAAGTCCTTCATGCAATGTATAGTTTTATAACTGAAGTTGTGGTCACAACAAGATATATCAATCTGATATACTCTACACTAGTAGTCTAGTATACTCCTCTAGCTTAAACTTTGCTGTGCCATCGAGATGAGATTGATCAACTTTAAGGAGGGATTTTGGAACTTTGTTACGGTAGTTTGTTTTTGAATATGAAAACTATATGAATATAAAATAATTGAATGCTTGGGCACTGTTCTGTTTTTTTATCACCCAAAATGTTGACATGCTGACACATTGATAAATATGCTCTGACAAGTGTTCAGTTATTAACAAGAGGCCCATGGGCTACATCACTCACCTGAACTGTGTTGGTATCTTACAAACATGAGAATCTCAATTTACAAATTATTATAACATTTCCTCAATTCCTTGTGAGTGGAAGAGACTTAAAAATGAATGAAAATGACAAAGCCGAAAAAGATGTCAAAAAATTAATTTTCCAATTTATTCCAAAAACAGGAAATTGAATCGTGCATCCATGTAAATCACTGAGATGCAATTAGTTTTTCAATCCATGCAGCAGTTCCAGAGAAAATTTTAAAAGAGAGGTACCCCCTGAGGCCTCTTTTGCCCCACCCTGGATCCACCCCTGGGTCGATCTGGCCAAAATGATCAAACTTGATAGTGGATCTTGAGTACTTGCATCCTACATAGTTTCACCAAAAAAGAGGAAGCTGACAGTGTTCCTGCCCCTAAGGTTGCAGAGTATCACTCTCTTTCGATATCATGTAAGCCAGGTGTGCTGTAGGCTACATCAATCGCAATAATGAGAGTTGAATCCCCTCAGTATTCCACAAGTTAATGGCTTTTGTTGGGTCAAAAAAAAACAATACAAATTAAGCGAAGAAAAGTTGTCAATATAGTAAGAATTGAAATTTATAACATGGAAACAGAAATAAATTAACAATTTTGTACTGTGTGTTGAAATTTTTTACAAGATTTTTCAGAAACATAAATTCCTTTTCAGACTGCCAATTCCGGGATTCCATCTGCGATTCCGCAATCGATGAAAATCACTGTCCCTAACTCACATGTAACCCCTAACCAGGTTTTGTTAGATCTCCTATGCAAAATGTCAAAAAATGAAAGCAATGAGATATCAATTTTTATTTTAATTAGACTGAATTTTCACAGGCAAGGGATTGTCTCAGAAGGTGAGAACCAGCTACATTTTCTTCATTAAGCCTAATTATTGTAAAATAAATAATGTTTGGTTTTTAAAACAGACTTATATAGTGGTGTTCAGTGCGGAGCCCGACAAGATAAATCAGAATGCGGATTATGCACACATCGAGGGTAAGTACTTTTGAATATGTTGTTTTAATTACTGACACCCGTGTTCTAAACAGACTTACTTTAACCGAGTATTGTGGTACTTTCAAAGCTTCATCTCCGATATAGAAGTCTAGATCTTCTACGCCTTTGCCCAGTCTTGCAATAGCTCTCTCTCCGACTGTTGCCGATTCTTTGACTGCTATTGCTGATGGGATAATGAACTGGGGCTCTGTGTTACCGGCGTACCCCATCTTGGTGTACCTGAAATGATAAATCTCACTAAATAAGCAACTTTCAATTTTCAGCCATGATTCAAAGTTTACTTTACAAGTTTATCATCAAGGATTCTCTTACACAACAAATTGTTTGGTAGTACATTAATGATTTTGTAAGTACTGGTATATGGAAGATAAAAATAGACAAGGCGTCCAATAGTAAATTGGCATACTTTCTCACAAAATCATCTTAGGTTCCAGCTGGGCTTGAACCTGCTGTGACTAGAGCCAGTAGAGGTGAGAGACTTCATGGTCTAAAGTGTGATGCTTTAACCAGTCAGTCACAGAAGCTCTTCCTTCCTTTCATAAAAGGGTGAAAATTTCGAGGTGTCCATGCACAGTAATTATGAACATGTTACCTTGTAAGCAGAAATTTTAGCGAGGATTCAATTTTGGCATTATTATTGAGGTTGCTGAGATCGCTTAAATTGAATATCGTTAACAATTCATTCCTCATCGTAGGTAAGAATGATCTTTTTGTAATCATAAAACCAATAAAATGACTTCTCTCTAAAATGACTTCTCGCTAAAATTATATACCATAATTTTAGGACATAACACTAAATTTGTGCCTCGCTAAAATTTCAACTTATATAGTATATCAATCCTTTTATATCTTAAGTAAAAGTAAACAAAACAGAATACACTTTTTTGTGTTGTTCTTGGGTTTTTGCCCAATCTTTATTTTTTCTTTTGAAAATTTTGGAATTTTGCCTTATAATGAGAATTAAAAGAAATTTTTAAAAATTATGCCAAGCACCCAACCCACATCTTTAAGCCCATGTCTAAACTCATCACACACAGAGATCTTAAAGGGACATTAAATTAGCTGTGTATTTTTTTTTTCAAAAACTTTTCTTCCCTTTTCTACTACTTAGATTGATAAGCAATAACAAAAAAGAGATACATGCATACACAGGCATAAAATTCTTGAATTCCTATTTATTTTGTGAAAATTTCTTGAAAAAAAAAAACGCATTTCTGTTTGGCAATTACATTTGTATTCATTTGCAATTGATTAATTCAACCTTACTAAGTGTAAATGCATACCACAATGGACCTGACCTTATTTTCACAAAATCTGCCTGTGCATATACCTTTACTTGTTATCTTACATTAAGTACAAGAAGTAGAAGTAGAAAAAAATTGAAATACTTTTTTTTAGTACCCTTTTAATTGATGGTCTTCCTGGACCAGATAACATGTCACTAATATTGGCCTATTAATATTACATGGACAGCATGTACATGTACATATAGAATGTGGCTCATTGCAACATGTATTTTTGCATGTGATACAATCATGCACCATTGGTAGTACATATAGAATGTGGCTCATTGCAACATGAATTTTTTTGCATGTGATACACCATTGGTAATAGCAGTCTAACAACAGCATGTTTAGCTCGAGAACAATATGCCCTAGCCTCCTAAGAGCACCTGCTCTTGTACTTTTGTTATGATAAATTCCCATAATAACACATTATATATCATGGTGCAACAAAAGTTGAACACATTTTATTATTTTTCTAATTTGTTCAGTTTATTATAATCTCTTACATATTGAAATAAAATATTATTTTTCCATCTTTCATCCTTAAAGTAAGTATGGTACATAGAAATTGTTTTTAATTTCTGACAAGAGCTAAACAAATCTAGATCGGTGCATTTCTTATGTCTACTTGCCAAGTTATATATTTTTCAGTTATATGGTGGTGGCCAGTTATTTTTTGGACAGTGGTGGAGGAGAGAAACAACAGCTTTCCAAAATCAGCTTAGGTTCCAGTGGGGTTTGAATTAAGTTAAGAGATTTAATGGTTAAAGGTCGGGGCTCTCAGTAGAGCAAAATTTTGGAGAGTCCCTGGGACCCCAGGGTCAAGATCTGGGGAGTCCCATCCAGAAAATGAAGAGTCCACTTATTCAAAGTCATTGCCAAAATCTATTTTTATGGGTTTTATGGGGTTTCAAATCTAATTAAAGGATTTTTGTCCATAGATATTGACTGGGGATAAAAATTATCTGCAGGTATACTTAATTTGGAATATTTCTTCAGTGTGGAGCTCAACAAACATTGTTATAAAACAGATAAACTACTTGTAGCACCCTACACATGTTTTCATAAGCGGTGGCACAGGTATCTACCTGGGTGTTGTTTTATGACCAGTGATTATGAGGACGCACAGGTACTAGGCTAATGAAGTCAATTAAGCTATCAACAAGCAATTATGGGATTGATTAAAAGGTGTAAACCTCCAAGTCAAAATCTTGAGCGTTCTGTGGGACTCGGGGTTGAAACTTTGACGCATCCCAGAAAAATCTCACATGTCAAATATGCGTACCCTCGGGGTCCCCGAGAGCTCTGAAGGTGTGATGCTCAAACCACACAGCCCAGAGATTACATTCTATATATATATATAGAAATACAATTTCCAATATGCAATGATACATACATGCACAAAAAGTATTATATACAACATACTTATATCATTCTATTCCCCAAATCTGCAAGTAGAAATTACCTTTCCTCTGTAGTTACATATTATATACATGTAAATCAGCGTTACAAAATTTTTTGTAGACATATATTTGCCTTTAGTAAAATAACTTCACCAGAAAAAGCCTTAAAAGTATGTCTGCAGCCTAAACAAAAAAAAACTTTGTCTGAATTTTTGCATTATGTTAATTTCTTTGAATGATTTGAGTTGTTAAGTTGACTAACACATACAATATATACCAGTACATGCAAAATATTATCACAACATAAATGTATGCCATAATTTCACATACTTCCTGTTTTTAAAATAAATGTAAGAAATACTTTTCACAAATAGTTTAAGGAAATAAAAACTGCACCATCTCAAATCTAAAGGTATTGATCATCTACCTACCCAGTTCCACAGTCAATGATGACTGCAGGGGTGCCTGTAGCAGACCCAGAGAATTTGTTTAGTGACATTTTACATGCGTTCTATACGACGCCCTTTTATCAAGCGTATATACACGTACAATACAGGCTAGATTACAATGGGATATGAAAGGCCATACAGGAAGAAGAACTTGATTTTATTTCCTGTTATGAGTAAGTGTACAACACACGTGATTATTTTCGAAGTGGTTGTGTATAAGGAAGAAATACATGAACATATCTTAATGGTCATATTATCTTATTATTTGTACGAAATAGAGCAAAACGATATTTTTATGATTGAGTGATTGAATACATATTTGGGCTAGGTCCGCCCACTTCTTATTCCTCAAATTCGGGTTTAAAAATTTTACGATGAAGCGATATATTTTGTTGCATACCCAGTTCCACAGTCTATAACAACAGCTGGCAGACGACCTGCCATTTTTAGGCAGAGTATTTGAAATAAAAGTAAACAGAAGAAAGTTGTCTAAGCAGGAAGTGACTCAACCGGCGACATGGGCCTTAGAGAAGAATATGGCCGACCTGATGGTTTTAGAAAAGTATCATCCCGATCCCGAACATTGAATGCCTACCCACAGATATTTTGTTAGGTCATTTATATTGTTGCTTTTAATAAATTTCAATAGCATTTGATTGTATATATTGATTATAATAAAAACTTTTCGTTCAGGGCTAACTATAAAATATATACATCTCTAGAAATCATAAACACTTAGCTAATCCCGATTTCCAATTTTGGTATGACGTTTCAGTTTTTTTTCAAGACGACTGTTACACGGTCATTTCCTAATCAATTTCAATGCAATTTTAAAATCATTAGTGATTTGCTGTTTCTGTGTTTTTTTTCTTGTGAATTTCCATTGTTTCGTTTTGTAGTACTGAGGCCTACTGATAAAATTTTCATGAAACATATTAATGTTTCTTTTTCTTTTTTTTTTTTAGTGGGGGGTAGGTCTTTTTATAAATATAAATTGATATTGTTGCTTCTATTTAATTTCAATGGTATTTGCTAGGGCGTCGATTTTGTTTTCACTTAGGATTTGTTATATATATTAAATAACAATAAATACTAATTTCATTTACAATATTTAATATAACAAATACACCACCGTATACACCACGCTCATATGAATTCAAAAGCTCCTGATGCGCTTACTGCTTTGTTTGCGATTAATAAGAGTGTGAACATTGGGTATGTTTATTACTTTTTCACCTTCTCGTACTCATCATAGAGTACCGCTGCTATCTTATCAGTTTTGTCACTGACAAAAATTTATAAGTGTTGGATTAATCGCGAGGCTATATTTAGGGCTGGGCTTTACTCTTCTTATGAACACTTTTAAATTTGGGAGCCCGGCGTACACACATATATCTGCGTCCAGAAGCGAAATATCCATAGCAATCCGCTAATACATCGCATCGATTATCCATCTCAAAAGAAGGCGGTTGGCTCAGCAAAAAGAGTTATTAAAATCGGGACAGAATTCGGCCTAGTATCATCCAGACATTGAATTATGAACCCTTCGTGGTTAAAAATATTTCGTACGTTTATAAATTAATTCGGAAGCCCTGTGACGTATTCCAGCTAAACTAGCTTCCAGACACAAAATCGGCATTCCCCCCGTGGTCTACGGTAAATTTTCATATTGCGAATCATTTTTATCCCGGTCAAATATTGCCATTGACGAACTTATCATTTACCCCAAAATAAATCGAGATTCAGCAAATACAAATGCATTAACTTGATGAGAGAAATTTTTTTTTATTTTTAAAAGCTTTGGGAAGCCTGGGATATTTCCTATGATTTCTCGAATTTGGAAGAACACGGGTCACAGACACAAATTCAAATTATGTTCCCCCCAAAAAAACAAATCAAACAAAAAAAAACCCCCAAAAAAACAAAAAAAAAACCAATCCCTGAGAGGCCATTATTTAGCCAGACATTAAAGTTTGACCTTTCAAATTAGAGACTGCTCAAACGCGCTCAATATAATATGCATTTGTAATTTGTATCTAATAAACTACTTTGACAAATTTCTTGACACTTTACCTTTAATTTGACAGACTGATTATATCGTCATACAATGAATTGGGTTCCAGAAAATGTAACACCAGATACCGTCATAAGCGTCGGAAGCAAATTGAAAGGGGGGGGGCTAAACCAACTTAAAACACACACACGCCAGAAGTGGGGGGCTAAACCAACTTAAAACACACACACGCCTGAAACGTCTTGGGGGCTAAGCCCCAATTTTCAACACCTATGCCTATCTTTTCAAAAAAAGTGGGGGGGCTAAGCCCCCCCTAGCACCCCCGGCTCCGACGCCTATGACCGTGATATGTGTTATAGGCCTATATATGTCTCGGATAACACATGCACATCATAAATGCATGTGGGTACTGATTTTTTTATCTTAAAAGTCCGAAACGTCATTTTCTGTCTCTAAAACTTAAAATTATTCAATGCCAAAAGAAATTTCAAGTCACCCATCTACAGTTTTTTTTACATAGATCTAAAACAAAAAGAAAAGCAAAACAAACTTGAACAAAGCTTTTTAGGAGAAAATCAGTCAAATTATCTACGTTTTCTAAACCGCGACGAGTCGCAATCTAGCTCTACATCTGCTCAGCGATATATCGCTGATCTGTTCAAAACGATTTTCGCACAAAAATATTTTTTTTTTCTTCTTTTTTTAAATGTGAATAGAAAATTGAAATTTCGAATACTGATTTTTGGTATTATTTTCAGCTCTACGTCTAACCAGCAATCGATATATAAAGCTAGCAAGCTATATCTAACACCGCCATTTAGATCCGGATTTATTTACACCCGTTTAGCATTTTGTATACTTCACGTCTACATGTCATTTCCTGTCTAAACTGCAGCATTGAGACAACAGAAAAAATATCAAGACATTGAAGGTATAGGGCTTGACTGTAGCTTTTTAACCAGTAGAAATAGTTTGTCTCAAGATGCAGATTTTGGTATCATATCATTTTCCTTTAGTTGCAACAAAGATCAATGTCAAATTTAGAGTATACAGGGATGTCTTTTTGCATGTCTTTGTACGTGGCCATTTTTTCATGAAACTATTCTATTGAAAGGCCGTTTGTGTCACAAATGTGATGACTAATAAACTTATGTGATGACAACTTGTATGCAGAATATATGTTTTGCGAGATTATTTTTGTTTTTTTTACATTTGAAAATCGTGTTTTGCACAGAAAAAGTAGGTTTATCAATTTTGCTTGAATAAAGTAATTTAAAAATTCGCATTTATACATTTGTATACAACCGCAAAAATATTGCTTACATGTTTATGATGTTAGAATTTTTCGCATTTTCATTGGTTGAAAATTACACACCTATTGTGTGTCCCAGCAACTTTGGAAAGTGTTTTTTTGTAAATGTTTCAAAAAAATGTCGTCTTGTGGGAACATTATCCATACAACCATTAATTATAACCAGAGTCATAAATTCTTACCCCCTTGATTACATTTCAACATACAGTAAATCTTGAATAATCACAAATTGCTAAATTTCATTCATAATCTTTCTCGGAAATGAAAACGGATGTTTAAAAACAACGTTGTAGCATGCAAGTCAATGAAGGAGTCATTCACGTGCAGGGGTGTCGCCAGTATTTTCAATCCATCATCTATTATGACTTATGGGTGATGAGATGTATACACCCTAATGAAAATAATAGACAGTTCCAATGAAAATCAACAACAACAATGGCCGCAGCCATTACCGCTAATCGAGGTCGGAAAATCATAAAGGGTTTAACTAGGATCTCGTGTATTGGAGGGTCTCCTTCACATTTGAATGTAGAATTGATTACGACTTTGACCTTCAAAAAAAAAAAAAGTTATTATATTGATAGTTTGACGGTTTCTTTGATGTAAACTTCAAAAAACCACTTTCAGGGTTTGCTGGGACACACAGTAAGAGAGGTCATCAGTGTATATGTATGACACCATAGCAGATATACATGAACTCTCTTCATAGCAAGATACATTTGACATTTTCACTGCAACATACATGCAGATGTATCTGTTTTACTGTATTTCTCATCGGTCCATGTACTATATCAGTGTTTTTCACCACTGTCGATAATTGGCTTTTTCCCCTCAGCAAAAATACCTTAATTTTCCCCCCAAATGACCTTAAAATTCCCAATAAGATAACGATTAAAATTTAATTATTATTATAATTACATCCATAAAAATCTGCTCAAAAAGCTTCCAGACTTTATATTTTGATGTCGGAATCTCAGACAATTACTTAGAATTAAATGCTTGCGTACATGCTATCACAAGGCAGGGCTCAACATTAACAAACATTATTGTAGATTTATCTTTCACTGTATAAACATAGACAAACTTTGGGGGAGCTTGTTTGTAAAACTGGCTTATGCGGCAGCACGCCGGTATTTACTTTTGGGATCTGCTAATACACTTAACTGTGATCAACTTACGCCAGTGGGGTAAACCGGTTGTGACGGTTTCTTTAGGGCGATGCACACCAGCATGATTACATTAAATATGGCGGACAAATGAAAATTTCAAAATTTTCTCATGTGTAAAATGAAGATTTCTCAGTGTGAGCAAGCTAAGTGTATATGAAAAGACCTCAATCTAGTTTTACTAGTTATCAAAATAAAAAAGAAAAATTTTGCAGTCTAGTCTAATTGCTAGCTTTGTTTATCTGTTTATTGCCGGTCCCGTTTTTTTGTCTCATAAATGATTGACATCATGATTGACAGTTTGTACCGCTTAGTTTTAATGGATTTTAATGATTAAAAGATGATCAAATAACAATCTGCTATTCAAGTATTTGGATTATTTGATTGAAGTAATTATTCGACATTGCTTTCTTCCTTGATGCAATTTTCTTCTAAAAAGATAAAAAATGAAAAAAGTAGATTTTCAATAACTTATCTAAGCCCACTCGGCTAGGTTGTCAGCCATATTTGTTATGGACTGGTTTCACATGTTTGTAAGAACAAATCAGCGTGCGCCGCCACATGACCAGCTTAAAACGGCGTATGCCGATTCAGTTACAAAGTTCCCCCTGTGTCTTCTGATGAAATCATATTCATAATACAGTAAAATTTAATGAAGAGTCATGAGGTCTTCCGAAATGTGATCACTAAAACCCTTGTCACCTATGAGAAATTTCAAAATATCTTTTGAATCTGCAGTGACGCCAACATGATTACAGCTTTGACATGTTATCGTAAACGTGTTTGATAAATGGTTTACGCCTGAAAAAAAAAAATAAACCAAATAATTCTGAAAAAACTTAGTGGTAAGTAAACAATAAAAGAAGTCAAAAGGCAAGTTTAAATTGAGAGCAATATCAAAAGATTCTGCAGTCAGTCAAACAATTCAATGTTCCCAAGATCATGCTTCCAACGACAAGGTTTTGATTCAGTGTAATTTGAAAAGTGGAAAGTTTTAGATATTATTAATCAAAGATGAGTCCCATTCAAGAATTTTTCACTCATATTGAGACGTCACCAAATGCAGGTGAAGGGCTTCAGATTTTGGCCTATGCTCGGCACTTATGGCTGCCGCCATTGAGCAGTGAAGGTTCTTTAATGTGCCGACACCTACTGTGACACAGGACCTCAGTTTTTACTGTCTCATCCGAAGTAGAGGGGGGGGGGGGGGGGGGCATTGTTCTTTTGTTTTTATTGTTTTTAATTTTCATTGTCTGATAAAACATCCTCTTTTTTTTTGTCTGCTTGATTTATTATTATTCAAATTTTTAATGGTTGATTAAAAACAAAAAACTTGAGAAAATGAATTACATGTACATAGTTTTAAAAAATAAGAACAGGTAGATTTGTGATTCAGACAAGTTACATTTGGATATTCCTAATGAAAAAAAAATCTTTATTTTAGAGCCCTGCAAGGTGAAGTGTTTAGATGATAATGTGAGACATGTCGCATACAAGATACAAGGAGGTTCAGTCGACAAAGATTACTGATGTTTATGAGTCATTTACTGCATTTGACTTATCGTGTAGTTGCAACATATTTAATAAAATGTTAAATTCCCAATTTCAGCATTATTGTTGCTATTTTTCTCAGTTCAACAGGTAGAGGGTATATTTGAAAAAAAAGTGTGAAAAACACTGCATATGAAATTTTGCCTATTGCTTATTAGGGCCCAAAATCACCAAATTTACTCAATACTCAAGCTCAACTTTTATTTCATTATTTTTACCATATTGTCATTGTTAATGGGAAATAATGTTATTAATTTTCATCATTCACATATAAATTTTACATGACACATACATGTATTATTTTCTTGTAAAAAGATAAATAAATATGCTGAGTAGAGTACTCAAAATAAAAATTCCACTCTGCATAAATGGAATGACTTGATTGCAGAATTAAAAAAAAAAACTCTTGAAATTGGCATCCCAGCTGAATCACTGGGAATGTGGAATAAGCTGCATCAGCAAAGACCAAGTATTTTATGATCATGAGGAAGTGAGTAAACATGGCGTATGATTCTTAATTTGAATGAAAATTACAAAAGTACAGTCACATGCTATAGAATGTATAGTGTATGGAATACAGAGACCTCTATAGAGGTACACATGCAGGTAAAAGAATTGAAGAAAAATTTGAAATTTGATTGGTGTAAAAATGGATTAAATATTAGTCTCAAGAGAAATTTTATACCTAGTATAACAGATTTAATACCATGTGTATATGGTTACCAGTATTAATATTGACAAACTGCTGGTAGAGATCAACTTTATTAGTGAGTGTAAATTTTTGTTTCAGGAATATAACAGTTGAGTTGGTGTCAACAAGAAATTCTGCAGAATTGGATAAAGTACAGAAAAGAACCAGGATTTATTGAAGCCGAAGGGGAATGAATTTTCTTTCAGATAAACAGTTTTCAATATAAACAGGTTATAATGGTTCAAATGAATTTGGACGGGGAGACAAAATCATTTTAAATTAAGCTTGATTTCAGTGAAACATACTTCAATGTCAGTGTGTTCCTTAGCAATATGTAATGCACTGGATGACTTACAAATTTAAGTGAAAAAAAACCCAACAAAAATGGGTAGCCATACAGGTAACGATCCAGTTGAATGCAAATTTACTGACGAGGTGATTGACTTCAATTTTGTTGTTAAAAGCAAAACCAGGATACGTTCGACGGAGAAAAGATACACATGTGGAGTCTGCGACAAGTCGTTCACTACAAATTGTGACCTGAAGAAACATATAAGAATACATACAGGTGACAAACCATATAAATGTAATGTGTGTGAAAGGGATTTCAATCAAAAAATTCACATGCAGAAACATATGAAGGTACACACGGGTGAATTCTTGTATAAATGTGGAATGTGTGACTTATCGTGTAATAAAAAAAGTGACCTGAAAAAACATCAGAATATCGTACATGCTGGTGAAAAACCGTTCAAATGTAACGTGTGTACCGAGGCATTTAGTCAAAATGGTGCTTTGCGGAACCACATGAGGACACACATGGGGGATAGACCATTTAAATGTGGGATATGTGACAAGGCATTTAGTACGAAAAGAAATATGAAAACACACCAACAGACACATACAGGTGAGAAACCCTTCAAGTGTGATATTTGCGATAAGATGTTTAGCCAAAAAATTCATATGCAAAACCATATGAGAATACATACTGGCGACAAACCATATAAATGTGGAATGTGCGATAGAACATTTAGTCGAAATGATATTATGCAGAATCACTTGCGGTTACACACAGGTGACAGACCGTTTAAATGTGGCGTGTGTGGCAAGGCTTTTCCCGTGCACAGTAACATGCAGGTTCACATGAGGATGCACACGGGGAGTAGACCCTATAAATGTAATGTGTGTGACAAATCATTCGGCATGAACAGTGGCCTACAGAGTCACATGAGGATACATACGGGTGACAAACCCTATAAATGCGGTGTGTGTGAGAGGGCGTTTACTGTGAAAAGCAGCATGTTGCAACACCTGAAGATACACACAGGTGACAAACCTTTTCAGTGTCATTTATGTGACAAGGCATTTGTTATGAACGGCAAGTTACAGAAACACATGAGAACACACGCTTTTGATCAACCTTCTATGTCCGGTGAGTGTATCGACACAGACGGTATGAGCGATAAATTGCAGGAACAACTTATACAACAAGCTGTAAACGAGTACAGTGCGCTTAGTTCAGAGTTACAGTTTATTTGACGAAATATGTATGTACCAACAGTGAAACAAAGATATGAAATTAAGTAACTTTAAATACATGTACATGTACACTAGAGATGGGAGGATAATTACAATCAAACTTGTCTATAAAGTTGACTCAAGGGAACAGGCAAATAGAGGCTCATCCATTATAAAAATGCTATCAAAGGTTATGCTTGAATGACCTTTATAGGTAGCTGGTGCCCTTTATACATGTTAAGAGGCTAGGTGACCTTTAACGCAAGTTTGACTATTATAATTCATTATACATATGTACAATGTATGGAATGATAATAGGTCTGTAAACCATTTCTGATTTTAATGATCAGAAATAGATTTGTACAGAATTCTGTATCACTTTAACTGTTGTTTTTAATGTTACAGTACTTAGTAGCCTACAATGTATGAAAAAGAATTGACAGTCTATAGCATGTTTATTACAATGTATATAGAAAGCTGGTAGAATACATCTTCCCAAGTCAAGGTTTTCTGATCCACTTCGTTCCTCATACACCTTGACAGATTTGGCCTGTATATTGTGACTTCCTGGCGTTGATTTCCATTGGTCCCAGCTTTAGTTGTCTGTAGCCAATCAGAATGTGTCTAACAATCAAACACACATTGACCACATGGGGAAGGATGCGTAAACACAGAGTAATGACGACATGCAGGTTATGTCACAAGTCTTTTCATTGGCTAAAAGTCAGGGGTCGGTGTCAGGTCAATTTAAGTGAAATTGTAGGTCGGCACTATATGTCGCCTCCAATGACCGCCAAAATGTAATTCTGTCAAGGTGTATGAGGAACAAAGTGTATCAGAAAACCTTGACAAAGAAAGATTGATAGAATACTGTCTGAAATAAATGAATAAATGCTTTGTTTGTCTTATTTACATGTACCTACGACCAAGTTATGTGTACCTTTAATTTACTACAGTTCTTCTTCCTTCTTCAAGTTGGACACCCAGCAGAATTCACTGAATTTTGTTGGCTGTATTGATGTTGCTATTATTTGGAGGACTCAGTCACCAACAATCCTTGATTGAATGTTATAGCCAGGCCATCCATCATGGAGAGAACGTTTTTCTTTTTTTTCTTTTTTAATACATTTCCCTCTCATTGCCTGCCCTCATCTTTGTAAGTGTGTGTGTGTGTGTAAATTACTGGAGCTTGTGTAATAGATCTGTTTGTTGATGACTGGATTTCCAACAACTATTTTAACGCCTGCTCACATGAGACATACAAACACGAATTATTTGTATGCCTCAGTTATATTTGATATTCAATCAGTGGAAACTCTGTAAGTCCCGAGAGACCACGCATTTTTAAAATGAGGTTTACCGTGACAGGTGGTCTCTCAAAAGAGGCTTTATATATAGGATTAATTGACCAAGTGGTTCTAAGATTGTGGTCTCGGATAATAGGTGGTCTTTTATAATGAGAGTGGTAATTCAACTGCATTAAAATATTTACATAGGCGTCGGAACGGGGGGGGGGGGGTCGGTGGGGCTAAGCCACAAAAACAATAAAACAAACAAACAATGTTTTATCATTTCCCCTTAAAAAGCCACTTAAAATAGGCAAGCCTGTAAATACACTATTTCCTTAGTAAACTAAAACCTGTATTGAGAGACATTTTTCCTGAATGCCGTTTACTGGTTGCAATGGATGTTTACAACGAGGCCCACTCCTTTCTTTTTGTATGCAAATATACAAATTTAATTCTGATACATGTAGGTCTACACATATTGTCTTTATATCAAGTGTTACAAATAAGTTTTTATGATCCATTTTTGAAATATCTTGATATACAATGAGTTGAATTAAATAGAATAAAAGCTGAAATAAAACATTTTTTCAGGGATTGTTTACTACTCTATGCCATCTGATTTCACTTCCGACTTTTCGGCGATCTCCCTTTTGCCATCATTGACAATATCTTTATATTGGTTTACGAGCCTTGTTACTGATAACACTGAGATGTGTACGATTTATACTTCAATATGGACAGCGATGTATAAAGCTAAGATGGATATATATTTAGCTTTATATATCGCGGATATGGGTATTCCAATATTAATTTGCATATGTGCAGAATACCCCAGAATGCCAGGGTACATGGTATATACTGGTTCATCCTTGTATATATCGGTGATAAAACCGATGCAGAAATGAGGGCGAATTTGTTGGAAATAAATTAGTTTCGGTTTTGGTTATTGGTTTACATCTAGTTTGCAAACCGGTTATGAAACTAAAACTGGTTCCCTATGGCTAAACAAATAAATGGTTTAAACCTACCAAAATGGGGCACAGAAAGATGTAAACAGTCGCTCTTTTATACGAGATGTAAAAATAAAGGGGAAAATAATACCAATTATAGAAAAAGAGTGTTAATCCTATTGCAATATTCATTAACCCTGATTATCATGTTTCCACTTTTTGAATTGCTGGGATTTAATATGCTAAAAAGCAAAAATCACTCTTTGGTAATGTCCATGTTGAATATAAACATGAAAACATGATAAACAAAATGACAATCGATAGCTAATCAATTTGGATACTGAATTCATCAATTCACCGTTTTTATAGTGTAAAACGTCTCTCTTTCATTATGAATGTAATTTTACTGCTCAAGTACATAAAATGTCCAGGGCCCGAAGTCACCAAATTTACTCAATACTCAAGCTAAACTTTCATTTCATTATTTTGACTATATAATCGGTGTAAATCTTTTGGGTTTGAGTGATTGGGAAACATATCAATATTGTCCATCATTCCTTCATAAACTTTTGCGTCACACTCATGATTTTCCTGTAAAAAATGAATAAATATGTTGAGTACGATACTTAAAATTTGAGTACGTACTCAAACATTTTTCTAATATTTCTTTAGTTTCCTTCAAATGAGTATTAATTTTGACCATTATTTACAATTGTATGCCAAGAATATACAAACAAGTCCAGTTACAGAATGAAGTTCACTTGATTTTACCTTAAAATCATGAAAAGTTAGTTGAGCTTGAGTACTGAGTAAATTTGGTGACTTCGGGACCAGAAACCACATAAAAGGTATCCGATACTACTACTGGTCCATGTTGTCGCCGCCATATTGTTGTAGCAATAAACTTGCATAAACCTACTAAACCACCCCAGGAGGCAGTTTGAATGGTTTGATTAACTAGTTTGGGTTTAGGATAATACAAATGAAAAACCAGTTTTAGCTCATAACCAGATTAAAACCGGTTTATGTAACAAATGGAAAGTTTACCAAACTGGTTCAAAACTAAAACCAGTTTCTGTAGAACATTTTGCCCTGAATATCGAAGAACAGTTTGTTTTAATAATTTCTATTATCTTTAATTAATAATAACTATAATCGTCCAACTCATCTTGTATATTTTGGAAAATACAGCTATTATTTTACGCGATTATAAATTTTGACCCTACACAGGGGCTAATTCATCGAACCACAGCATTGACCATCGCGTCCCCTACAGTTCTCAAACAAGTATAAACCTTTAACTTTTCTATACACCTGTGGAAATAAATAACACATTACCATACTTTACACTCCTAGCTACGCTCAAACTATTGTTTGTTGTTATTTAACGCTCAGCGAAGATATCATAATTCTAGACAAAAACGTGTTTTTTTTTAAATTTTCGATGAAAAGGTGGAAAATTAATAAATTACCTTTTTTTCATGTTCTGCCG
The DNA here is from genome assembly GCA_030159075.1 of Atrina japonica. Taxonomy (NCBI): domain Eukaryota; kingdom Metazoa; phylum Mollusca; class Bivalvia; order Pterioida; family Pinnidae; genus Atrina; species Atrina japonica. The sequence continues at coordinate 260,597 of BROG01000802.1, forward strand.
TCGCAGAAAATCTGAAAATTTCAGTTTCGGTCTAATCGTAAATTCGCTTTAAATATATAAATGTAGATGTGCAAATTTAAAAAAGTAATTCTGTAAATTAAACATCGATTGAAATTAAAAACGCCTCGGCTTTTAATTATTGAGATTTACTTAGCATCCATGGTCCTGTAATGGGATAAAATGCTTGCATCTATAAACTTTCTCGTTGCAAATACATGTAGCTAGTAGACAAACTTTAGCGATACTAGTCTTATTGAACCAACAGAGGCGGATATTATAGGAACATGGCGATACCAATGACAATTAAAGCACAAACACCGCTGCTCTTTTTCATGATAATACTGATATACACTATTTCTCATCGATCTGCTTTCATGACAGGTATTTATGACCTACTTATATATCTAGATGAATATTATTTATCAACGGACGATTACTTTATTACCTTACACTGGTTGCAATGGTAGTGACAACAGTACGTTGTATATTCCTATGGCTCTCTGTCAGTAACATATTTTATGTTCCGTGTAACAAATATTCGTTTAGAGATATTTCCAGAGGCTCATTATTTGTAACTAGTAATATCTCTCTCTTATGGTTTGACATGATATGATTTTGAAATATGTGGAATAACTATAATATATATAGTTATTCAACATATGTGATCTTAATACTTTTAAAACCGAAAATACGTAGATGATTAGAAATAAAAAATGCAAATGAGTGTTCACAGACAATGTTTTTGTAAAGACGGAAGTAATTACATGGGGGATTTAGAATTAAGTTATTTCTCTTAAAACCATTTCAGCTGTTGATTCACTCTACAGTTGCTGTTTAAATTACAGAAATATATAACCGCTTTGTTTTAGCTGAGAAAGAAGGAGGCAAACCAGATAATTATCCCTAATTTTCTTTTTTTTTTTGCTATTGTCACTAAAATTTAAAGAAGAAAAAAAAAACAAACAAAAATGACGTCAATCTGATAAATTATCATAGATTTGTGGGGACAGCATGAAGTCCGTTTCTGTTAATATCGATCAATCAAAAGGTATTTTCATTTATATTAATTCTATCATGCCTAATTCAGAATAGAATGGTCGCAATCAATACATGAGAGACTACTCTTATACAATCGCCTCATACAATAAATATCAATCTCTTCCACAGCACAGGGTTGTCGGTCCTTGCAATATTAATCGAGATTGCAAAGACGGACAACACTGTGGAAGCTTGACATCTTAGGGTCGTTCTAAAACGAAATATTTCTTGTCTGCTTTGTCAAAAAAAACAAAAAAACAAAAACAAAACAAAACAAACATACCCCCCCCCCAAAAAAAAAAAAATCCAACCCCCCCCAAAAAAAAATAATAATAATAGTAATTCAGTAGATTTTTTAATTAATTAGAACAACGAGTCTTTTAGGAATTTTAAGCAACATTTGCACATGAAGAATTTTAATTAGTTAAGTTAATATTGATGAGCAATCTACTAATGTCCCTGGTGTAACCACTCTACACTCTGCTTAAAATATTTGATTTTCACTGAAACTGGTTTGTAATATGGACATAAGATGAATTTTATAGAAAATTATGCAGTATATTGTGATTTGAGTCATAAATTTAAGTGATTTAGCGGAAAAATTAAATAAACTTGATCGGCCTAGAGATCTGACCATCTATATGTATATACAGACTTCAGTACATTTCCAGAAAACACTAGATGAGGAATAATAATAACAAAAAATACAATCATATAAATAAACACTTTTTGAGTGATATAAAAAATTACATGTAAAATCAAAGACATAAGTCAATCACATTTATAACTCACTCGTGATAAAGCATCCGCCAAAACATTGTCTTTTCTCTTAATGTGATTAATAACATCAGCATACTCTTGTAACAGCAATCTCCACCTTGTAAGTCTTTTGTTTGAACTTAAGGAAGGTGAGTGGGTTATGATCTGTATATCCAAGAACAGGGTGCAAAGTAACACTCAAATAAACATCAAGATGTTCTAGTGCCACTAACAAAGAAAGACGCTCTTTCTCAATTGTAGAATGATTTCTTTGACTCTTTGTCAGTTTCTAAGAAAAAAATCACAAATGACCCCAACTACATTGCCACTGCCCCTTGGAATAAAGCAGCCCCGACACCTATATCACTCTCATCAACAGTGCGTTTAAACTGTTTTGAAAAGTCTCGAACCGTCAGAACTGGACTACTGATAAGTAATTTGATTTACTGAATGATTCGTCACAGTTCTTGCTTTTTCGTCCATCATACCCAAAAATCTTGTGAACTATTTCTTATTCGTAAGAATTGGGACCTTGCATTTTTTTACCTTAGCTCATAATAGGTCTAACGTAATCTCGACCTACTTTGTAACCTTAATAATCCACAGTAACATGACAAAATTCACTCTTCACACATAATCCTGAGATGGTAATTCCATTTTTGACTATATACGATCACATCGTCAATGTACGCATCGCAGATAGCTAGATCTTGAATAAGTGAATGGATCATCCTGTGGAAGGTAGCTGGCGCATTTTTCAACCCGAAGGACATAAATTTATATAGTCCCTTATATTTCTTTGGTTCTTTCACTCCAGTCACTATTACCTGGTCAATAATGTCGTAGTATATCATTTATTTTAACTCTCTTTCTCTGCAAGTACTGCTGTTTGATTGGATTCAGACTATAAGGATGCTGTTTGATGGCTGGGCATCGCCTATTTCTGCGTCATGAACAGCCGTGGGAGGTTTGCAAGGAACGTCAGGAAATATTTTCACATATTTAAGTATCAAATATCTTGTTTGTGTTTTCTGGTTCGCATTCAAATGTTCTGATTTGTCGTCAAAGTTGGCGAGAATTTCGGAATTTTTCAAGTGGACAAACTGACTACGTATACTGTCCTTCTCCGAGAATTCAACACAATATTCGCTAACATCACGGACAATTACGGAATTTTGAGAAATATTGCTAACTGTGACTAAGGTCAAAACAGGTTTTATAGGATTAGGATTTCTTTCAAAATACTCTTTTAATATGTTAAGGTGTCAAACTCATTAATCTTAGTCTCATTTTTACATGGACCATAGTATCTGACTTGTAATGGATGTCCAGGAACAGGCAAAATGCAAGTACTTTATCACTTGGCTTAAATTTCAGTTCTGGGCATCTTTGTCATACCATACTTTCATTTTGAATCGACAACCTTCAAATTGCTAATTAACATGCATTCTGAAATCTTTCTTTACATTTATAGACTTTGGACTCACCGACTGACACATATCCCAGCGACAAAAAGAGTGTATAATATGTCATAGAAAACAACATATTATTCGGATAAATAATATTTATTAAATATCTTATCATTCTTGGTGATAGGAAGATCCAAAAATTAAAACGTGTCAAATTTTGAAATCTATAATATGAAAATAAAGATGACAAATGAAATAAATAATTATATTAATAGTTTTGAAAATTCACTAACGTTGTATGAGTCAGTGAATGTATAATTTCAAACCCAATGTTAACATGTCATAAAAATGAAACCTTGAGAAAACTATGAATCCTAAAAATAAGTATTTATTTGAAAAAGATAATCTTTCAAAACTGAAAAAATCAATCGAACCAGACATTTTTAAACACCGACTCTCAGATGTCGCGATTTCGGTACCCATATCTTTTAATCCCCTTGACATCCGGAAGCAATTTTCTTATCGTGAGATGACACGTGACCATTCAATCGATTGTGTATAAACCTCATGGATGAAATAAAACATTAGATTTAGTATAGCCGGTAGTTGTGTCTGATCTACCAACCTGAACCTGACTGAATGTTAACTTAATGGTCACTGAAAGGTGGCTGAATGATCACTGAACGGTGACAATGGTAACTGAAAGGTGACTGAATCGCCACTGAAAGTTGACTTAATGGTCAGTGAATGATCACTGAAATATGACTGAATGGTAACTGTTGTTGTTGTATTGTTGTTAAACGTCCCACTCAGGAATCTTTCACTCATATGGAGACGTCACCAGATGCCGATGAAGGGTGACCGAATGGTAACTGAAATAAGAGTGACTGTCATCTGAAAGGTGACCGGATGGTAACTGAAAGATGAGTGAATGTTAAACTTAATGGTCACAGAAATGTGACTGAATGATCACTGATATGACTGAATGGTCACTGAAAGGCGACTGTTGTTGTTGTATTGCTGTTTAATGTCCCACTCAAGAATCTTTCACTCATATTGAGACGTCACCACATCCCGGTGAAAGGTGACTGAATAGTAACTGAAATGTCACTGAAGGGTTACTGAAAGGTGACTGAATGTTAACTTAATGTTCTCTAAATGGTGATTGAATGGTCACGAAAAACTGTTGATGTTGTATTGTTGTTTAATGTTCGAATCAAGAACCTTTCACTCATATGGAGACGTCACCAAATGCCGTTGAAGGGTGACTAAATGGTAACTGAAAGGTAACAGAATGGCATCTGAAAAGTGATTGAATGATAAAAGAAATATGTCAGAGTGATCAGTGAAAGTTAACTGAATGATCACAGACAAGTGACGGAAGGTGACGGAATCGTCACTGAAATATGACTGAATATCCACTGAAAATTGACGGAATGGTCATCAACGTGTTTCTGATATACGTAACTGAATGGTCACTGTATGGTTACTGAAACGTTCTTGCCATTTGACTATCATTTACTAGAGCAGATTCCTCATTTTACGATTTGAGTTTCCACAAACATATAGGTCTGGTTCAAATCCAGATTCTCCTTGCCCTGTTCTTTAAATTCGAACTCAATAGGAACAGAATCTATGAATTGACACTAGAGACGGCGTAGCATTACACCCATCTTCCTTCTTCTCGGGCTACAATAGTGGGAGAGACATTAAACAACTCTAAAGCTTCAATACTACACTCACACAAATCCTTTTGCATCATCATTCTGTTTGTCAAAGATTTCTTGTTTTCTTCCGACCTGTTTATATTTATCTGTAGAAGTTGACTGAAGGGGAGGTCTCATTTGTTTCTTTTTATACTACTGTTTGTATGACCCGTTGTTCCTGATCGTTTATTGTCTGCTAAACGAGACCATTCATTAAGTTGGTCACTGCTTCTTTCCCTCGTTGAACAAGATCATTTTCAAGGAACATACATTTTGTATTACATCCATTCCCGTACTCAAAACAGATTTGGCTATATGAGCGATGATTTTTCATGGTATGTTTAAGAAGGCCTGTCCAAATTCCTGTACTATATTGCGTATCAGACGCTCTGGGACTGCATGCTCCTACGAATGTATTCACTATACTGCCTGCACGTCTTAACGGATTGATAATTCCACCCCTGTGAGGATAGATCAGACCAGGGCCAGGGACCATAAAACTGGAGAATTGAATTAGTCTGAGAATATTCTCCATTTGGACTGCTCAGCCAATCATATTTAGGATTAATCAAAGTCAAGTAATTTTTTTAGACCTAAGTAATTCTTAAGTTTTATGGTGCCAGGCCCAGGAATTGTTCTCTTTAACGATTGAGTCAGTTTAGAAAAGAGAAATATCTTTTCTGACGAGGTACCTCTTTATGATCTATGGGTGTCACTATCACTACGGTCCTTAGGAATGGGTTAATTTTTTAGATTTGGAGGGTAGTCTCATACTTGGATTAGGCATAAATTACCCAATACAGTCACTTAACATAACCATTCAGAAATGACTATTGTCATCTCTCAAGCGATTTCTGTTGATATCGTTCTTTTGTTTCTGTATTGTAAAGAAATGAATATTGCAAAACGTTTGGCGATATTCACTATTCAAAACTATTTTCCTTTATCGGATTGTATACCAATAGGGCGTCGTCCTTTAGCTTGTTTTAATACAACTTGAAACCCTCGTACCATTTCTTTGACTGATTTATTTTTCAAAAGGATGACCCAAACATATTTAGATAGAACATCAATGACATATAAGAGAAGCGTGTACCCATCATTGCGTGTCTTGATATTCTATACATCAGCTAAATCTAATTGCATTTTTTCTCCATATTGGTCAGTCTCGTTTGGTTACGAGGAAACGTTACTGACTTTTTTTTCACAGGGTGATGACAGGACATGTATTCTGCATGTTTTAAGAAACACTTTAAAGACGATTGAAAATCCTACTTAAGTTACTAGATAGGTGAATTAAGTTTTTACTGAACTTGAGTAAAATATTGAACTGAGTTGTTTTCGAGAAATGCTGTGATTCTCAAATCTGAGAAAAAACTCAAATATTTAAGTAAAAAACTTAAGTCTAAAATTTGACTTAAGTTTTTTTTTTCGAGAAATCCAGGCCTGGTTTAAAAGAGAAATGTGGAAAAGCGCAATTGCTGCAGGTCCACTGATAGTTCTAGACACCTTCTGTTAGCATCCCAACTCTCGTCAACTTTCGCAACCAAACTACTAATGATCTACTCATCTCTCTTCAAAAATCAAACGAAGTAGAAAAACCCGAATTCTGATATAAAATTAGATTCACTTCAAACATGTAACCTGGAAAACCACAGCATTTAGCATTTGACCTTTCGTGAACTCACTTAACCGTTCCTGACCCCGGCTTTCATTGGCTCGTTATCCAAGATGACTGTCACTTCATTATTCCGCTTCCAGTTAGTGGCAATCCTCGAGATAAACGATTAGCTCCTTCTACCTGTCGATATGGTAGTAACATGAAGATGGCGTCAAGGTCACTTCCGTACCTAGCTTCCGCTATGATCTCACTTCCGGTTTGACGTCACGTCAGTTCTATAGTACACCATTTGAATTTGACCAATCACAGAAGCTAGGATTCTGACTACGTCATAGGAAACCGTTACAATGCGCCCCTGACGGTAAAATTCAAATGGTACGCTATGGAGCTGCCTATAACTACTAACAAATTAAAAAGGGACGCCACTAATCTTTCACTGGCAAATTCTGATTCTTGTATTGGGTTGACATAGCTTACATGAGCTTATTACATTATTTTTTAAATCAATTATGCATGTTTTTGTTATATATGCATGGTTATGTATAGTGACGAGTGTACACAGATAAAAGTATCAAGTTTACAGATCGAGGAACATTTTTTCTCGTTTGTCAGCAAAGGTGTATTCAGTACTGTTGAATTTGATATCTACCACGGGACTTTTCCTCAGACGCCAATCTGCTGTGCACCAAATATTTCTATCTATGAACCTTTCCAAGGTATTGAATATTTAATATCATATCTTTGTTATATCATGGGTACATTGCATCACTGGATAAGGTTGAAATAGTAAAATGTACATAATTTAGATTGCCCTGAATGTCAACGTCATATTACTTATTTACAAAAATAGGACTGCCCCATACAAGTCAATGGTTCCAAAAGATAAATTTTGTAGGTTGGAATTTAATTATTGTAAGCGTATGTTTTGTGATTGTTACACAGAACTTGATGTTATAAAGTTTTGATTCTATATTAACCCATTTGGGAAAATTGTAGTAAATTTCGATATTCTCATGGTGAATTTGAACTTTTGTATTTTGAATTATATGTATATTGATTTACGCCACACTCAACACCTTTTCAGTTACATGGTGCCGGTCAGTTTTGAATGGTGGACGAGAGAATCCGGTTACAATGTACCAGGGAAGAGACATCCGACTTTCCGGAAGTAATCTGGCAAACTTCCGCACAAAAGTTTCAGCGGGGGTCGAACCTTCGATGACCAGAAGTGAGAGGTTTTAGGGTTCAAATTGTGATGCTCTAACCACTTGGTCAAAGAGGCCCTTTGGTGATTTCTTATTTCTTTCTATCATATGAAATGGTACACTGTTCAAATAAAATGCCTTAGTAAATACTCTAATATGTCCCGCAAAATTACAAAACACCTACGAAATACTTTAATGTAAAATTCATGGGTATAAAATTAGTGCCAGGTGGAGAATATGTAAGTTCAATGGCATATAATTTAACGAGGGGTCCCTGGGGCTTTAACATACACTTGTGCTACCAATATAGCAAATGATTTGTGAAAATGTAACCTCTGTTTGATGTATTCTAAATGGTTCAACACCTACATAATTTAGCAACCTGCATCTAGATTCCTTCGATGAAAAGTAATAAGGTACATCAATTACATATATTAACATTTATAAGACTACTGGATTTAAAGTATGAAGTCTCTTTAAAACGCAAGTAACGATGTAGGAAACACCAGAACGAGTAACTGCAACAATTGAGGACGTTTCTGCCACGTCAAGAACTTCCGCGGAAATAATGGTGTATGTGTACTAATTAATTTTATATAAATATACCATATAAAACCGATAAAAAATCTAAGGATACATTGGCAAAACCTGCCGACTACCATAAGGATTTCGAAATTTTCTATTGACATTATTCGTTTGTAATTGAGGAAGAAAACTTCAATATGTGGATTTTCCATATCATTCGGACAGTTACTGTCTGCGTGTTTATTTTAACTGTTCACGAGAGTGTTGCCTTACAGAATAGTGATCAGTACTTTAATCGTGCGTTAGAAATGGACAATGTAATCGCACTGGACAATCGGGTGATTAATATGAACCCTGTTGGTAAGCTTCAATGCGCTTCTATTTGTGCCAGGAACATAGCATATGAGTCATTTGGATTCAACAGTATTTCACATACCTGTGTTATATTCAAAACTTCTATTTTCACAAAAGGATCACAAGAAAACGGTTGGCAGTACTATACCAAAGGTATGTATATGTCTACATGTCCACAAACACAAGTTTGAAAGTAGGCCTTATTTTGGTATTATACAGAAGCCAGATGTATCACTTTACCGTGGTAATCCTGTATTTCAAAGACTTGTGCTTTAATAATAATAATAATAATAATAATAATAATAATAATAATAATAATAATAATAATAATAATAATAATAAAAATAATAATAAAATAAATAAATAAATAATGATAACAACAACAACAATAATAATAATAATAATAATAATAATAATAATAATAATAATAATAAAATAAATAAATAATAATAATAAAAATAGTTATAATAATAATAATAATAATAATAATAATAAAATTGACCATAGGTGTTTTCATGGTAACTGCGGTCATGTATCGTTGGACGATGAAACAGACTCCCACTAATAATAGACGTCGTCAAATAAACTACTGTTTCCCTTTTCCTGCTTTTTATCCTGTGAAAAGATATATTAAAGTAACAGTATTTAAGATAATAAAATCTTGAAACAAACAGAAATATTATAGAGATTACACAAAGAGTGTTAGCTGCTTATCAAATTTATCTAACTCGAGGTAGTTAATTTTCAAAACGAGGTTTACCGAGTGTCTTTTCATAATTTGATTATTAAAGGGACATTAGCTGTATTAACCAATAATATTTCGATCTTTTCTATTTTTACTACTTGTACTTGATGTACAATAATAAATAAGAGCTATACACAGGAATAAAATTCTTATATTCCTATATATGTTTTGAAAATGTGGTCAGGTTCAGTTGTGGTATCCATATACACATAGAAATGTTGAGTTTACCATTTGCAATTGAAAAAGTGCCAATCCTGGATTTCTCAAGCAATTTTTACAAAATATATGGAAATTTAAGAATTTTTATGCCTGTGTATATTTTTTTTGTTATTGTATATCAGTATAAGTAGTAAAAAAGAAATTTAAAAAACACACACAAAACTAATGCCCTTTTACTACTGAGTATTAGAGAAACATGATAATAAACTTACACGAGTTGTTGAATCTGTTTCTACCATAACTGAAAACATTTTACTATGGATTATTAGCCTAAATCACCTACGTTACGTCTGGATACTGTTGGGCTCGGGCTCTTATGGTCGCGGCAAACCTGTACCTAGCTTCAATCTCCATATTTCATCAATATTTCAAAGATATGAAACCCGACATTGTTGGAAACTTCAATAACGGATCACTTCCCCGAAGTACTTCAACTGGTCTGATACTACTTCATGTACAGTAATTTCATTACAAAACTGGCGCGGGCTCGGCCAGTGAGATTTATTCAGCCCTGTTGGTTATTTATGGTGGCTGATAGTTGTTTTGTCTTTTCTCCCTGTTAGTTATCGACTTGTCGCAGCGACGCTTTTTATCGTCTTTTCGCCTTCCGGTATGGACAATGTACTTATGCGTATTGTACAGATTATAAGGAATGCCATACGTACTCCTACATTGGCATGTCATATCAAATAGCATTCCTTATAACTGTACAATACACATGAGTAGGCTATAAAATTGTAACTATGCATGTGTATATATGCTTGTTAAAAACTTTTGTTATCTTAAATTATATATATATATATATATATATATATATATATATATATATATATATATATATATATATATATATATATATATATATTATTAATATGCAGATAATCAGGTAACAGTGGGAACTAGGATTTTGCAATGCATTTAGATTTATTACTGAGCCGACCTGGCTCATTTGGTATGGCGCTCGACTCTTGATCGTGATGTCGTGAGTTCTAGTCCAGCCGGCGGAAGGTTAGTATCCTGTCTTGTGGATGAGACAGTTCCCGTGTCACATTAGGTGTCGGCACATTAAAGAACCCTCACTGCTCAATGACCGTAACTGCCTAATTTTTATACTTCCTATTCATAAAACGGTTGCAAGATATTGATGACTATTCCAAAATTTGAAGCCTTTCATCCGCATTTGGTGAAGTCTCCATATGAGTGTAAGATTCTTGAGTGGGATGTTAAACAACAATAAACGAACAAACAATATTTATTAAATGTCGTTGTATGATACCACTTTTAATTATATACATTTACATCAAATTCGAGCTCAAATAAAGAAATCTTATTGACAGTAACGATCGTCTAGAACATTTGTTTTGGGCACTTTTTAAAAAACAATAACTTTAACTGTTAAGAATATATATATATATATATATATATATATATTATATATATATATATATATATATATATATATATTATATATATATATATATACATTCATATATATATATAAGCATAACGAAGGAGTCTGTCTGTCATCGATACATTTAAGGTAATCGTAGATTCTTCTTTTTTGTGCGAAAACATACGTTTGGTATGTTTAGATTATTCGCAACCACTTGGTTGTAACTACTGCTCGTGAACCGATTGAGACCCCGATGGTAGGCCCAAATGTAAACTCTGTATATGGTATTACATTATCAATGGATTTATTTATACTAAAGTGATATAATATGTGGATAATACCTTATAGTTTAAATTCTTAATTCCCCAAAACACTAGCCATCGTTTTGACAATGCATTTAGGATTAGTATTTGGAGCTGACTTGGCTCAGTCGGTAGTGCGTTCGAATCTTGATCGTGAGGTCGTGAGTTGTTTCATTTTCTTCGGATTGAGACACATTAAAGAACCCTCACTGCTCAATGACCATAAGTGCCTAATTTTCATACTTCCTATTCATACAACGGTTGCACGATATCAATAACTATTCCAAAGGGAGAATACATGTTTCTTTCCAATAAACAGAGATTAGAAAATAACAGACTTATAATAATAATAAAGATCTTTCGTCTGGGAATCAAAAATATTTCTCATAAAGTGAGATTTCAATGTTACGCGGTTCAATATTAAGTGTAAGTTGTTACCACTGTATTGTTTATTGTTTTCTTTTTACTTATGAAGAAATGTGGTACCATTTTCATTACGTCATAAGAAAATTATGCATATTCATTACCACATTACCCAAGTGTAGATTAGGTACTTTGGGATCCACAGTTTTCCTAATAAAGAGTCACGTTGCCCGAAAGTAACCGGAGAATTATGCAGAATGTTTTATTATCGATTTTCCCACATGTGCTTGAAAGCGTCAATGGGATTTTGAAGTCAAAAAGTATACAGTTCAGGTGCCTTTGTTAAAAGTTCTGGTTAATCATAGAGCAGTTGACCATTCCCGAACTTGACCTTTATGGTATGTAGATATATTTTCTGAAAAGTTGAGCAGAAAACTGGATTTCGTGCAATTTTACCAAATACTATTTTGTACGCTTCAAAATTATAAAGATAAGATTAACATTGGATTTTGCACTTGCAATATCAAATGTTGGTGTGTTAAAAAGAATGCCGAGATCGAAAGTTTTGGTTCTGGTATGTTTTCTTTTGGTATTTATTTTATAGTTTACACTTTAAACTGTAAAGTCATGGACTTCTATACTGTATACAATATGGCGGATATGTTGATCAGGGAAATGGAATGAAATGAATCCATAAGTGTCAAAATTACACTAATAAAGATGCTTGCGATTACTTTATTTCACCAATTTTTTAAAATGTTGTTATATGCCAGATAGTAGCTATTTTATTCTTTGATAATTGGATTTTTATATGGAAAACCATTTTTCTGGTTGCACTACTGGTCTGTTGTTATTCAAAAACACGATTAATCAGCGAGCTACAACATTATTTACGATATATATATATTGTATGTGAATATGAATTAGCGCGCTCATATTTTAGCGCTCTAAAGGGGTATATACTAATTAGCGTAATCTTAAATTCGTGCAAGTAATTCCATTAGCTTTGTCGTGTACACAGAATGACAGGATGGAGAAATTATAGCGCTGCCCTTGAATTAGCGTAATGACTTGAGTGCGAAAGGCGCCAATATTTCAATACCGATAAATTAAGTACACGTACAGTATATATATATATATATATATATATATATATATATATATATATATATATATATATATATATATATATATATATATATATATATACAGTTGTCTGTGATGCTAAAAGTCTTTCTTTTAATTTTTTTCTGTGGAATAGTTGTGTAAAGAGTTGAGAAGTCATATGTTTTGAAACTGTGAATTTGAAAAATCTGAAAAATTGTGTGTCTTAAAGTTTTCTAAAAGCTGTTTAGAATTGTTTAATATCCACATCTGATTTACACCGCTTCTGGAATTAGCAACTGTACAGTATTGTTGAAGTTTCTCTTTGACGGCAGTGAATATCTTGGTAATGAGTGATGATAAAGGTTTGGTAGAACATTTGTATGTATCCTGCTATATATCTTTGCTTGTTTGGGGTTTTATGAAGTTTAGGTATCCAATATAAATATTGTAGCTCAAAATCGGTATCCGTTGTAGGTATATCAAATGAGTGTTATACGGACACGTGATTTTGAAAGATATCGTCCTTTGAAAGGTAGCTACGTGTGTATGTAGGATTACCATAATTCGTGTTAATTCCAAGTTCTTTTAATAAACAATAACAGTAATGTGCCTTACAAATAAGAACTATATTATTTGAGGCTTTGTCTGCTGGTACTAGTACATGTTGGTCATGTAATCTATCCATGTTAGTTACTACTTCTGGATCACTAAATACAAAGGGATAGCGTGTTTTCATAGTTCCTTAAAATTTTCGAATACGATATTTTATCAACTATTGTATGGCTTTTAGCCATTCAGACAAAGTGTCTAGTTCTACGTCTTCATGTTTATCCAATCGTCTGACATAAACTGAAATTCTGACAACAATTAAAGGAACGGGCTTCCCGGTATTTAGGGCCCCTTAAAATATCTATCTATTTCAGTTTACGAATAATGATTTTTAATTTATTTAACTTTTCTTCAGACTAATTATGTATTTCCAAATAATATGGAAATCTATGTATATTTACAAAACTATTAAAGCTCCTTTTATCATTCAAGATTTGAAAATATATAACTTTAATTAAAAATAGTCATCAAAGGTAATTCCCTATTGTTTACTTTCATAATATTATAAACATAATACCAAAGTTACAATGCTCAAGACGATATCGTGTCTGTCAATTAGACTTCATCAGTTGAGCTCCAATTTGAAAAGTATGTGATTTTTTCTAAATATAAAATGGTAACATACAAGGCCAAATAATATCTCTATAGGTATAGCCGAAATCCGTCTAAGAGTAACCACTGTAAAAATGACTATCTTAGCATTAGAGAAATTTTAGAATTTAAATGGTGTTAACAGTTCCAAATATTACTTTAGTATAAGACGAATGTGTGCATTTTACTCCGTCTAAGATTCTTTTTACTGGTTTCAGAATCACGTTTAAAAACATCATAAATACTGGACAAAATCATTATAAACAAATGTTTAGAAGAATATGAATAGTCGAATGTATAGCAAGTTTATCAATGAAAATATAAGAATAACGACTACAGAACTTAAAATATACAATATAATACGTGACTGTATTCGCTGATGTTCGAGTCATGTACTCGTTATGAGCAACGGGAAATTGTTTCATTTGTTTTATTATTCTGCACAGCCATTATCTTGTTACTTGTTGTCCATTTCGTTTCATACCATAAAAATCATCCTGTGTAGGGACAATTTCAATGAATGTAATATCATCGATAAGTTTTATTTATGACTGTGGATGCTTACTCCTCCATGGCACCTGATCCCACCTGGTTTCCAGAGGTCCGTGTTTGTCCATTTTTACCAGATTTGTATCTATGTCCTGGACATTCTATTGATTTATGCTTTGGTATCTGAAGTTTTATTTCGACTTTGGTATTTCATCTTTTGATTTTTGTCTTCTAAAATATGTATATATATTCTCTTTAAAGTAGCATTAGCTGTGTTTTTCATTTCCAGAAAATCCCATATTTAACAATTTAGATGATTGATACTAGACTGATATATATTCCGCTATTATATTTAGATAAACATCAAACAGAAAAAGTGTAAATACATATTTTGTCCATGGCTTTCATTTTGACACAACAAAAATGCTAACAAATGTCCAGTGATGACAAAATGTCACTTGAATACGTGAATGTATCTATAATAAGAGAGTAAAATAATCTAAGGACGTATTTTATTTTCAACTGTGATATTACACACACACATACACACACACACACAAACACACACACACACGCACACACACACACACACACACACACACAAACACACACACACACACACACACACACACACACACACACATATATATATATATATAAAGGCTTTTTTTCTAGACCAACGTTATCCGGCTTTCTACGTAAGCTTAACTCGACCAGCCAGCCCAGGTTGCACAGTGGTTTTTGATAACACTTACTTGAATATCGGAAGTTGTTATAACAATACAACAGGTCATTTCACCAGCCAACATCACGGTGTTTATATGTTTTCCTGGACACTGGAAACATCTTCCAGAACTCTCCTTTCAACACTTCTATTAAATGGACGGGAAATTGGTCGCATACAAGCCTGCAGCAGTGGTACAGAAGAGAGCGATAGCGTAACGAATTTTGTAGCGTTGACACTCCAGGAAGGAGACATTGTGTACGTTTTTCTAAATACCGGAAATGTCACAGAATACCGATCAACATTCTCTGGATGGCGAATCAAAACGCATGGTATGTAAATATAAGGTGCTATGTCACAGACTGGCGTGTGTAGTGTCAGAATGTTTATGTATACGTGAGGCATAGTAGGTGAGTCTGTGTTGCAAAATAGCCTACATGATACATGGATGTGAATGCAATACACATTATCTTTATCAGAAAGAATATATATCTTAACTTAAAATTCCTCAGAGATTAACTGAAACAAGATATCACCGAACGTTGTCAATTTAAATGTCATACAACCAGAAACGACCTCTTCCGACTTTGCGTTGAAGTCACGTGATATAAACAAACTATGCCAACAAACGCGAGTGGAACAGAAGGTCTATTGACATTTTTTTTACAAAACGAGTCTAAATTGAATCATAACAGGGGTGAGATAATGGGACTAATTCATGTACCACGTGATATCCGATAACGTTTGTGCGGGACTACGATTTCTATTAGTGTCGGAATGACGATTAGCAGACGATATCCCGCGGTAACGACATTTCAGCGGGAATATTACCCAGAGTTATCTTTGGAGATACTAGTACCGCACAAACGTTATCACGTGCTACATGAATACTTCCCACTGTTGATGGCAACGAAAACATTAGAACTACAGTAATACATGTTTACGTTTTACCTATGCATTCTTATTTTTGAAAATAGACGGTACTGGTTTAGTTTTTTACAGAGGCCGGATGTGCAAGTGTCTCGTAATCGTGTCTTTCCCATACCGTGCCTCTTGTGGATTTTAGACAAAATCGTCGTTCGTCATAGGGTACTGTCCGAGGTGATTCGAGCACAAACATAAACAAATATGTCAGATCACATCAGACGGCGTTTTCTCTCTCCTGAAGATGAAGAAATGCTTAGTATTTGTTGATTCTGTATGCCGGTATAAAAAACGATTTATCACCCTGTCTGAATGGAGACATGACTTTCTGTTTAACAACAGCAAGTCATATTTCCCTCGGCCTTCGTCATTGGGAAATAAAACATGTCTTGGGTAAACAAATCGTCATGCTTCCCTACAGCGAAGGCAATGTACTTTATTTTCTGTGTGGGTATTATATGATGAATGTAATTAATAATGAAATTAAAACTGAATGCAATGTATGGTATTTTTAAATAAAAATAAATCGTAATAGACATTTTCTTGAGCTTTCTATCGATTAGCACTTTGTTGTTATTGATTTGCATATCCTACATGTTTCGAATTGAAGTTGACAGGTTTCAGTCATCACATATGTCAGGCTTTCCGATACAAAAAAATACCCTCCGTACAACTTTTGGTGTCCAAAATGTCTGCGCCCATGTTGTAAACATAGCAGGTGTTTTTCCTGTTATTGATTTGTTTATCCTACAGGTTTCGAATTGAAGTTGACAGGTTTCAGTCAACACATATGTTAGGCTTTCCGATACAAAAAAAAAAAAAAAAAAAAAAAAAAAAAATACAAAATTTCAGGTCTCTGGCATTCCCATGTTATTATTAAATCTCGGTCAAATCAGTACCCTGGGTTTAAAGATCAATATTTTTGATAACAAAATATGCAATCAAAAGTATAGGTTGCCGTTGCATTTCTACTTCACATTTTCGCTTGTTTACAACTTGTAGTATTCTGCACCAAAGGAAAATATCTATTCTCATCGGACCCCCTTTAAAATTTCAACCGTCAACCCTATAATTTGCAAAGTACTACTAATATTCATGTATCTTTTTTATCACCTTAATTGATGTGTAATACATCAAAGATACCAAATATTAATCGTCAGAAAATTCTTAGGTTTCAGTGGCTAAAATTATAGGAATTACAGTAATTGTGTGTTTCTAATTCCACAATGCGTCTAATTGTCGTACACGGAAACGTGGTGCTACACCATTCAAAGGCCTACGCCTTGATAATGACAATTTGTAAATGCATGTGTTCTACTTAAACAAACTGTTGCACAATACAATTATAATATAAATTAGTCAAGCGATTTCATACATTCAGAATCCACTTGCATTTCAGGAAAGGAAACCGCATTCGATACTAT
This sequence comes from Atrina japonica, assembly GCA_030159075.1. Classification (NCBI taxonomy): domain Eukaryota; kingdom Metazoa; phylum Mollusca; class Bivalvia; order Pterioida; family Pinnidae; genus Atrina; species Atrina japonica. The sequence goes on from BROG01000802.1 coordinate 278,104, forward strand.
CAATATTCCAGGTTCCGAAGCATATCAATATATTCCTTTTTATGGTAACAATATAAACAATGGAATCCTTTTCACGGACATTTCCGGAAAAGCAGCAATACCTTGGACTGGCTTCTATCTCTTTACATTAACGTTACACGCTGAGCTGATGTATGAGGAAATCTATTTGTACATAAACGACCAAGTTTACGACGAAATGGACTTAGATGGTCGCTGGAATTGCAATGATACTTCTAATATAATATCGATGAAATGGATGGAGAAGGGCCAGGAATTCGGAGTTAAGACTCGGTTTACCTCCACAACAACGCAAGCGACATTCTCTGGATACGCTATTCACTTTGACGGTATATATTTCATTTGTTTATTTGTTTTAATTGCCTTGTGCGTCATACTTAAGACTTTATACCCTACAGGACTTGTCTAAGGTTAGCAGGGTTAAAACTTTGGTTCGTTATTCACTAGAAACAATTTATTTTTTACACGTGAAGCCATCTTTTACAAAGTGTCGGCGGTCATTGCACTCTCGATCAATCTCTCTGTTTGAATACAGATTACCTAAAACTATTCATAACTGCATGTATAACTTATGTTTGCCTAGCCAGATGTGTAGTCATTAAGATACCTAAAGACATTATTCATGTATTCTAACAAGTATCATATATCAAATATCAATTAACTAATTTAATTCCTAATTTTACAAATAACGCCACACCTGGTCCAATCCCACTTATGAATCGCATTTGCTCTTCATGTTGAGACCATTTTATCCTATGTATAGTATTATAATGGACTTGGAATTTCGATTATACATTGGTACTTCTTTATTTCATATTTATAATAAAATAATGTTTATTATTTGTAGATTCATCTTGCCAATCTCAAGATTACACGTATTTTAAAGTCAAACTGGAAAACAATTTTGGTGCACCAGGGAAAATTAAGTTCAACAATACTTTCTTAAATGAAGGCAGCATCTACAACAGAACAACAGGGGAGGCAACTGTTTTCGTTTCCGGTGTATATTTGATTACATGGGTTACAATGACGATTGATGACTACGGGCCACATGCAGTAACTGAGTTGATCGTTAACGAAGAAAAGAAAGGATCTTCTTTTTCCGACGCAACCGTTTGTCCAATAAATGACTGCAGAGACTACCCAACAGGTGTCGCTGTTCTTCATCTGTCAGTCGGTGACAAGTTATACATCAATCTTGTACAGGGGAAAGTGACAGCAAACGACACGTCTTTCTCTGGAATTTTGATTGTTAATTAGTGTGAAACGGAGGTGATGTTTGTTTCAAAGATAAAGGAATTACATATTTTTTTTCTAATAAAAATGGAAATTCTTTATTGTCTAATTTAATGTTTACTATTCGGTATTATATTCATTTCAAAATTTCAAAATATAAAAATCTAAGATACCAAAGTATAAATCAATAGAATGTCCAGGACATAGATACAAATCCAGTAAAAATGGACAAACGCGGACCTCTGTAAACCAAGAAGTGGGATCAGGTGCCATGGAGGAGTAAGCATCCCCTGTCGACCGGTCACACCCGCCGTGAGTCCACAGTCAAGTCCAATGAAACACGTGAGGAGTGTATCCTCCTCACAATTGGTACAGACGTCTCAACAACGGCCAACGAAAAGGCAACTCAACATTCCACAGAGTAGTCGCAAACAAGACTATTATACCGACCGTAAAATTTGCGGAACGTTGACATTAAACGCGGTTTTCGATATCCCTGTGTCAATAATTTGTCAGTGAGTAGATTACCTCTGTATATGAAATCTTATGTTGTACACGCCCTGGCATATTGGATCATTTTTGAAATATAAACTCCATATGCGGGTGGTTGAGGGATATTACTACTTAAATGTCGAAAATTTACGATGGGAAAGCCGAAGTCGTCGCGTTTGTCGTAAAGCTTTGTTGCTACTTTCCCGTCTGTGTTTATATTTAAGTAAAATGTCTAAGTATGAAGCGTGTGTGCTTGATTCTGTTGTATCTTTAATTTCTAGTTCGCTGGGATATATCGCATTGACATATGTATGTAAATTGTCATTATCAATTGACAAAACGTCGTCGATATATCTAAATGTCAAATTAAAGGACACCGCTAACTTTTTCTTCTTTTGATTCAACAGTTTCTGAATGAAGTCTGCTTCGTATGAATAAAGGAACAGGTCGGCCAATAAATGAGCACAATTGGTTCCCATTGGAATGCCGGCAGTTTGTTGAAAGACCACGTCTCCGAACATTACAAATATATTGTTCATTAGAAATTCCAGTATGTTTATTATATCAACTTTAGTGTATTTATGTGGTGTTTGACGAAATAAGATAATACCCTCACTTGTTTCATTGGACTTGACTGTGGACTCACGGCGGGTGTGACCGGTCGACAGGGGATGCTTACTCCTCCATGGCACCTGATCCCATTTCTTGGTTTCCAGGGGTCCGTGTTTGTCCATTTTTGCCGGATTTGTATCTATGTCCTGGACATTCTATTGATTTATACTTTGTTATCTGAATTTTTTATATTTTCGGTTACCACCATTAGTGAGAAAACAGTTGTCTATGATGCTTAAAAGTCTTTCTTTTAATTTTTTATGTGGAATAGTTGTGTAAAGAGTAGAGAAGTCATAAGTTTTGATATTGTTAATTCGAGAAAAGTTGTGTGCTTCCAAAAGTGATTCCGGAAAATTTTATGAATTAGAGGAAATGCAGCGTCTCTATGGTCAAAACTGCATCTGATCATATAAATATTTGCAATCGTCATTTAAAGAAAAATATTACTAACATTATCTGTATTATAAATTTTGACGAAACGGAAATACGAAACGCATTCCTTCTCTCTCTCTCTCTCTCCATCTGTTTGCATATTCCGTTAACTCCCCCCCTCTCTCTCTCTCTCTCTCTCTCTCTCTCTCTCTCTCTCTCTCTCTCTCTCTCTCCATCTGTTTGCATATTCCGTTAATACTCTCTTATTCAATAAACTTTTATTCTAATATTATTGATAAATTGTTTCATGGTTCTTTCTTACCCTTGTCTTAAGTTTCGATTTAATTTATTTCTCCGTGAATTGTTTTAATAAAAATACGATATTTATCCTATAATGAATTACATTACTTGTCGATTATGTTTGCACATTCTGTAGATGTTATTATAATAAATAACCGAACTCACTGTATACATGACAGAGTTATGCTTCTAGAACCTGTGGATACTGCATGACCATGATCTGCCGTGTAGTCATGCAGTGAGTTCTGTGTAACACAGCTATCTGGATACCTATATTCATGAATCATTGTTCAATGCTTTTGATAAATTGCTAAGTAGTCCTGTCCTACAGTGTGTAGTGAACGTTATAATGTACCCTTAATACCACCCGTTTACAACATAATATTGTATAAAGATTAACTAAATCCAATCTAATCTATTCCCTGGATGCCGTGTTTAGAAAATTCATCTGCTACCATCTGGTCTCTATTTTTGTGGACAAATTGCTTTTTTATTGTTGAATATCGTTTAATAGTACATATATAACAGTATTTATCTTTTGTGTCACTCTCCCTACTGTAGATTAATTTTGTTTAGAAATATTTCGTCGATACTTAAATCCCTAACTCTGAAGCACATATATATATATTTGTATTCCTTTATTATTATGCAAACATCTATTGCAATGAAGCAATTAATTATCCAGCTTTGATATCTTGTAACACTTACAGATAATGTCGACTTTCACTTGATTGTATGTTTACAGTTTATAATGTTTTAAGTTTTCCCATATCTTTGGTCTTTTGTGTGTATATATCTTTATTTTATGTTTATTGATGAAATGTTGTATTTTTTTACATAAATGTTGTTTTCAAACGTTTATTAATTCCATTATGGAGATCGCAATCAGTTACTTATCATTTAAAGTATATTCATAATTGTGGTCTATTTATTAGTTAGATATGTAATGATCTTATACATTTTCGTCGGTAATAAATTGCTTCTTTTATATCGATAAATCAAAAGGCATTTTCTTAAATATGTATTCCTATCATGCTTAATTCAGAATAGAATAGTCGCAATCAATTCATGAGAGACTACTCTTATACAATCGCATCATACGATAAATATCAATCTCTTCCACAGCACAGGGTTGTCGGTCCTTGCAATATTGGGGTCACTCTCAAATGAAATGTCCATATTTCTTTTCTGCTTTGTCAAAAAAAAAAAACAAAAACAAAAACAAAAACAACCAAAAATAATAGTAATTCAGTAGATTTTTTAATTAATTAGAACAACGAGTCTTTTAGGAATTTTAAGCAACATTTGCACATGAAGAATTTTAATTAGTTAAGTTAATATTGATGAGCAATCTACTAATGTCCCTGGTGTAACCACTCTACACTCTGCTTAAAATATTTGATTTTCACTGAAATTGGTTTGTAATATGAACATAAGATGAATTTTTTAGAAAATTATGCAGTATATTGTGATTTGAGTCATAAATTTAAGTGATTTAGAGGAAAAATTAAATAAACTTGATCGGCCTAGAGATCTGACCATCTATATGTATATATAGACTTTAGAACATTTCCAGAAAAAACAAGATGAGGAATAATAATAACAAAAAATACAATCATATAAATAAACACTTTTTGAGTGATATAAAAAATTACATGTAAAATCAAAGACATAAGTCAATCACATTTATAACTCACTCGTGATAAAGCATCCGCCAAAACATTGTCTTTTCTCTTAATGTGATTAATAACATCAGCATACTCTTGTAAAAGCAATCTCCACCTTGTAAGTCTTTTGTTTGACCTTAAGGAAGGTGAGAGGGTTATGATCTGTATATCCAAGAACAGGGTGCAAAGTAACACTCAAATAAACATCAAGATGTTGTAGTGCCACAAACAAAGAAAGACACATTTTCTCAATTGTAGAATGATTTCTTTGACTCTTTGTCAGTTTTTAAGAAAAAAATCACAAATGACCCTAACTACATTGCCACTGCCCCCTTGAAATAAAGCAGCCCCAACACCTATATCACTTGCATCAACAGTGCGTTTAAACTGTTTTGAAAAGTCTGGAACCGACAGAACTGGACTACTGATAAGTAGGGATTTGATTTACTGAATGATTCGTCACAGTTCTTGCTTTTTTAAAAGAGCTTCGTAAGTGTGCCCACCATACCCAAAAATCTTGTGAACTCTTTCCTTTTCGATGAATTGGGACCTTGTCATTTTTTTACCTTAGCTCATAATAGGTCTAACATAATTTTGACCTACTTTGTGACCTAAATAATCCACACTATCATGACAAAATTCACTCTTTGCTAAATTTACTCGCAAATTCGCTGTAGTTAATCTGTTAAATAAGGAACGCATAATCCTGAGATGGTAATTCCAGTTTTGACTATATACGATCACATCGTCAATGTACGCATCGCAGATAGCTAGATCTTGAATAAGTGAATGAATCATCCTGTGGAAGGTAGCTGGCGCATTTTTCATCCCGAAGAGCATAACTTTATATAGTCCCTCGGGCGTCACGAAATCTGATATTTCTTTGGCTCTTTCACTCCAGTCACTATTACCTGGTCAATAATGTCGTACTATATCATGTACTGTAACTCTCTTTCTCTGCAAGTACTGCTGTTTGATTGGATTCAGACTATAAGGATGCTGTTTGATTGGCTAGGCATCGCCTGTTTCTACGTCATGAACAGACGCGGGAGGTTTGCCGGGAACGTCAGGAAATATTTTCACATATTCGAGTATCAGATATCTTGTTTGTGCTTTCTGGTTCGCATTCAAATGTTCTGATTTGTCGTCAAAGTTGGCGAGAATTTCGGAATTTTTCAATTGGACAAACTGACTACGTATACTGTCCTTCTCCGAGAATTCAACACAATAGTCGCTAACATCACGGACAATTACGGAATTTTGAGAAATATTGCTAACTGTGACTAAGGTCGCAACAGGTTTTACAGGATAAGGATTTCTTTCAAAATACTCTTTTAACATGTTAAGGTGTCAAACTCATTAATCTTAGTCTCATTTTTACATGGACGATAGTATCTGACTTGTAATGGATGTCCAGGAACAGGCAAAATGCAAGTACTTTATCACTTAAAAGTTTGGTTCCTGGCATCTTTGTAATACCATACTTTCATTTTGACTCGAGAACCCTTCAAATTGGCTTGTGCTAATTAACATGCATTCTCTAACCTTTCTTTACATTTATAGACTTTAGACGCACCAACTGAAAAATATCCCAGCGACAAAAAGAGCGTATAATCTGTCATAGAAAACAAAATGTTATTCGGATAAATTATCAATTATTAAATATCTTATCATACTTGGTGATAAGAAGATACAAAAATTAAAACATGTCAAATTTTGAAACTTATAATATGAAAATTAAGATGACAAATGAAATAAATATTATATAGATAGTTTTTAAAACACACAATCGTTGTATGAGTCAGTGAATATATAATTTCAAACCCAATGTTAACGTCATAAAAATGAAACCTTGAGAAAACTATGAATCCTACAAATAAGTATTTATTTGAAAAAGATAATCTTTCAAAACTGAAAAAATCAATCGAACCAGGCATTTTTAAACACCGACTCTCAGATGTCGCGATTTCGGTATCACACATCTTTTAATCCCCTTGACATCGGGAAAATAATTTTCTTATCGTGAGATGACACGTGACCATTCAATCGATTATGTATAAACCTCAAGGATGAACTAAAACATTAGATATAGAATAGCCGGTACTTGCATCTGATCCACCAACCTGAACCTGACTGAATGTTAACTTAATGGTCACTGAAAGGTGGCTGAATGACACTGAACGGTGACAATGGTAACAGAAAGGTAACTGTTGTTGTTGTATTGTTGTTAAACGTCCCAGTCAAGAATCTTTCACTCATATGGAGACGTCAACAGATGCCGATGAAGGGTGACTGAATGGTAACTGAAAGGAGAGCGAATGTCATCTGAAAGGTGACTGGATGGTCACTGAAAGATGACTGATTGTTAACTTAATGGTCACAGAAATGTGACTGAATGATCACTGAAATATGACTGAATGGTTTCTGAAAGGCGACTTCACTCGAACAAATCTTTTTGCATCATCGTTTTGTCACTGAAAGATGACTGAATCATTTTGTTAGTCAAAGATTTCTTGTTCTCTTCCGACCTGTTTATATGTACCTGTAGAAGATGACTGAAGGGGAGGTCTCATTGGTTTCTTTTTCATACTACTGTTTGTATGACCCATTGTTCCTGAACGTTTCTTGCCTGCTAAACGAAGCGATTTGAGATGGTGCACGGGCTAATGTTTTCTTAAGACCATTCATTAAGTTGGTCACTGCTTCTTTCCCTCGTTGAACAAGAGCATTTTTCAAGACACGTTTATTTTGTATCACATCCATTCCCGTACTCAAGCAAATTTGGCTATATGAACGATGATTTTTTATAGTATGTTTGAGAAAGTCTGACTAATTCCTTTACCATATTGCGTATCAGACGCTGTGGGACCAAATGCTCATACGAATGTATTCACTATACTACCTCCAAGTCTTAACGGATTGATAATTCCAGACCTGTGTGGGGAGACCAGACCAGGGCCAGGCACCATAAAACTTGAGAATTTACTCAAGTCTGAGAATATTCTCAATTTGGCCTGCTCAGCCAATCATATTTCAGGATTAATCAAAGTTAAGTAAAATTTTTAGACTTAAGTAATTCTTAAGTTTTATGGTGCCAGGTCCAGGAGTTATCTCTTTAACGATTGAGTCAGTTTAGAAAAGAGAAACCCATATCTTTTCTGACGGGGTACCCCTTTATGAACTATGGGTGTCATAAAGTGTCACTATCACTACGGTCCATAGGAATGGGTTCAATTTTCCGCTTTGGATGGTAGTTTCATACTTGGATTAGACATAATTTACCCAATACAGTCACTTAACATAACCATCCAGAACTGACTATTGTCATCTCTCAAGCGATTTCAGTGTCTGTTGATATCGTTCAACAATACTATCTTTTGTTTCAGTATTGTCAAAAAATGAATATCGCAAATCGTTTGATGATATTCACAATTCAAAACTTTTTTCCTTTATCGGATTGTATACCAATAGGACGTCGCCTTTAGCTTGTTTTAATACTACTTGAAACCCTCATACCATTTCTTTGGCTGATTTATTTTTCAAAAGGGATGACCCACACATATTTAGATAGAACATCAATGACACATAAGAGAAACGTATACCCATCATTGTGTATCTTGATATTCGATACATCAGCTAAATCTAATTGCCATTATTCATCCATATTGGTCAGTTTCGTTTGGTTACGAGGAAACGTTGCTGACTTTTTTTCCGTAGGGTGATGAAAGGACATGTATTCTGCATGTTTTAAATTACACTTTAAAGACGATTGAAAATCCTATCATAATAAATATTTGTTAACTGTGGTCATGTATATCTCTGCTGTGGTTACATATTTTTTTATCGTGTAAAACATACTTCAGCACCTATCGTGTTGACTGTAGTCACTATTTAACTAGCATTATAAAATACCTGTTCCTTGCCTCATTTTACGTTACACTGACATTATGCCAGAATATGTTTTCCCAAAAATTTAGGCCTAGAACAGGCATGTCGCAGAGCTATTGATACATATTTTACTCGGTCTGCGTCTCTCAATACAATGATGATAGTGTTAGGACAGGTTTGTATTAACTCCATGTAAGTTACATTGAAAGTGAGAAGGACAATTTCAGACATAATTTTGCCGTGTAAGTTGTGTAACATAATTTCCCTAAAGCACTAGACTCGAGTTTGAGTTTATTTACCTGCTTACAAGTTCGTATGCAAAAATTCTTCAGCAGAAGCGTACCCTCTCCCCTTTATAGCCATATTTGAGTAAAATATTTTACTTAAGTTTGCTAGATAGGTGACTTATGTTTTTAATGAACTTGAGTAAAATATTGAACTGAGTTGTTTTCGAGAAATGCTGCCATTTGAGTTTTTCTGAAATCTGAGAAAAAACTCAAATATTTAAGTAAAAACTCAGACTTAACCCTAAATTATTTCGAGAAATCCAAGCCTGATCTAAAAAAGAAACGTGGAAAAGCGGAACTGCTGCAGATCAACTGATCGTTCTAGACACCTTCTGGTAGCATCCCAACTCTCGTCAACTTTCGCGACCAAACTACTAATGATCTACTCATCTCTCTTCAAAATCCAAACGAAGTAAAAAAAAAACGAATTCTGATCTTAAATTAGATTCACTCCAAACCCGTAACCTGGAAAAACACAGCATTTAGCATTTGACCTTTCGTGAACTCACTTGACCTTTTCTGACCCCGACCTCCTGTAAAGAAGGCTCTCATTGGCTTGTTATCAAAGGTGGCCGTCCCTTCATTCTTCCGCTTCGAGTTAGTGGCACGCCTCGAGCTAAACGATTAGCTTCTTCTACCTGTCGATATGGCATTAACCTCAAGATGGCGGCAAGGTCACTTCCGGTATTACCTAGCTTCCGCTATGATCTCACTTCCGGTTTGACATTTGGGCAGCTCTATGGTATACCATTTGAATTTGAGATTAGTTATCTAATCAGAGATCAGATTAACAGAGATCAGATTAGTTAGGATTCTGATTACGTCATAGGAAACCGTTACAAAGCGCCCCTGGTGGTAAAATTCAAATGGCGTGCTATGGAGCTGCCAGTTATTATAACAAATTAAAAAGGGACGCCACTAATCTTTCATTGGCAAATTCTGATTCTTGTATTGATAATACAAAATATTATTTAGTAGTATAGCAGTAAAATATTGTTTGTTTCATCACATTTTATTTTCTTAAATATGTTAATAGAGTTCAGGTAATTGCAAATTCGTGATAAAGTTTAAAATTTATTATTGTGGTTTTCATAATTGTTATTGTATAATGTTGCACTTTGTTTTCATTTATTGGGTGGTAGACGTTATAGAGCGAAATCGATAGAAATGTATAGGTCATTCTAGCCTGTTCCGTTCAACTGTTAAGTTCAACAAAATTCGTTTAGTTTGTATGCATAAAATCATAAGGTTTTCCAGAGTGTTTGGCTTATTGAGTTTTATCTCTGGTTTTTAATCCTGGATGATAAAGATGCTGATCAACATGTAATGTCCTGATATTGTGAAACACGTTACCTTTACTTATTGGTATGTACGAAAAAAGTTGTAAAATGATTTATTTGATTAATTAAATGGTTGGGTTGATATAGCTTACACGGACGTATTACATTAATTGTTGTTTTTAATTAATTATGCACGTTCTAGTTATACATGCATGTTTATGTATAGCGACGAGTGTGATAACATACAGTGTAAAGACAGACGGTCAATTTCAAAGGTTGGGAAACATTTTTTCCTCGTTTGTGAGCAAAGCTGTATTCAGTACTCTTGATTTTAATATTTACCACGGGATTTCAATTGAAATATTTTCCTCAGACTCCAAATAAAACCTGCTGTGCACCAGATATTTCATATCGATGAACCTTTCCAAGGTGTTGGATATTTAATATTATATATGTCATGGGTACATTGCATCACTGAATAAGTTTGGAACACTACAATATACATAATTTAGATAGCACTGAATTTTAAGGTCAAATGACTTATTTACAAAAATAGGACTGCACTGTACAAGTCAATGGTTCCAAAAGGTAAATGGTTGATAAAATCTCGTATTCGAAAACTTTAAGGAACTATGAAAACACGTTATCCCTCTGTATTTAGTGATCCAGAAGTAGTATATGAACTGGACAGATTAAATAACCAGTATGTACTGGTCACAGTAGACAAAGCATCAAATAATATAGTTTTTATTTCTAAGGCACATTACTATAATTGTTTATTCGAAGAACTTGGGTTTAATAGGTATTCTGGTAATCCTACATACACATGTAGCTCACTTTCAAAGGACGAGATCCATATAAAATCACGTGTCCGTATTATGCTCTTTTGATGTACCTACAACAGATACTGATTTTGAGATACCATATTTATATTGGCTATCTAAACTTTATAAAACCCTGTATCAGCAGAGGTACATAGCAGGATCCAGCAAATGTTCTACCAACCCCTTATCTTTACTAATATATAGACTGCTGTCATAAACTTCAGCAATACTGTACAGTTGCTTAATCCAGAAAGGGTGTAAATCAGATGTGGATACGTAAAAATTCTAAACAATTTTTGGAAAAGTTGAAGGCACACATTTTTTCTCAAATTCACAGTATCAAAACATACGACTTCTCTACTCTGTACACAACAATTCCACAGAAAATATTAAAAGAAAGACTTTTTAGCAACATAGACAACTGTTTTTTCACTTAAGGTGGTACCCAAAAGTTTAAATATCTATTGATTGGCTATCATGATACTTATTTTGTCACTCTGATTCTACACATTGTTTGTTTGTTTATTGTTGTTTAACGTCCTACTCGAGAATATTTTACTCATATGGAGACGTCACCAAATGCCGGTGAAGGGCTTCAAATTTTGGCCTATGCTTGGCACTTACGGCCATTGAGCAGTAGTGTTCTTTCACGTGCCAACACCTACTGTGACACGGGACCTCCAGCTTTTACTGTCTCAACCGAAAGACAGGAATCCAACCTGTCGCCGGCGGGACTCGAACTCACGACCTCACGATCCAGAGTCAAGCGCGCTACCGACTGAGCCAGGCCGGCTCGATTCTACACATAAATACACTGAAGTTAATATTAAAAAACATGCTGGAATTTGTAATGGACAATATAGTTGTAATGTTCGGAGACGTGGTCTTTCAACAAACCGTCGGCATTTCTATGGGAACCAATTGCGACACTTTATTGTCCTGGCCGACCCGTTTCTTTATTCATACGAAGCAGACTTCATTCAAAACTGCTGAATCAAAAGAAGAAAAAGTTAGCGGTTTCCTTTAATTTGACATTTAGATTAATAATGACAGTTTTCATTCATATGTCAATGCGATATATCCCAGAGAAATAGAAATTAATGATACAAAAGAATAAAGCACACAAGCTTTATACTTAGACATTTTACTTACTCTAGACACAGACAGGAAGTTGGCAACTACGCTATACGACAAACGCTACGATTTCTGCTTTTCCACATTTAAGTAGTAAAATCCCTCTGTCACTCGCATATATCTCACAAATGATCTGATATGCCAGACGTGTTCAACATATGAACATTTCATATGCACACGGTTTTTGTAATATTCTTGTTTGCGATTACTCTGTTTCACTAAGTGAAAAGTTGCCTTTAGGTTGGCGGTTCTTGAGACATCTGTACCAATTGTGACGAGGATTCGCTCCTCGCGTATTTCATTTGGACTTGACTGTGGACTCATGGCGGGTGTGACCGGTTGACGGGGGATGCTTACTACTCCATGGCACCTGATCCCACCTCTTGGTTTCTAGGGGTCCGTGTTTGTCCATTTTTACCAGATTTGTATCTGTATCCTGGACATCCTAAAGATTTATACTGTCGTATCTGAGATTTTTTATATACTGTAAGTTTGAATTTAATTCTTGTAGCCCTATGTTGTGTGAATGTTACAGAACTTCATGCAATTTAACGAATGAACGCTTGTCAGAGTACATTTATTATCAATTTGGATGCCGTTTGGGTGACCGATAAATAGGATGGCGCCGAATATTTATCTGTAACCCAAATGGCATCGATATTGACAATAAATAGAATCTGACAAACGTTCATTCGTTATATTTACATATTGGTCTTTTCATATTGGCAAAGAAAATAATGAGAATCAAATACCCCGCCTTTAACGTGATCGGTATCATCTTGATGGAACAGCGAAGGTCAAGGTAAAAAAGTAGGCTATAGTGCGTGGGCGAGTCTTAAGCATTCTATTATTCCTAATCTTATTACAAGATAATATCTTATTTAGTTTAAAATTAGACGTGTTTTACGTAAATACCGAGGAGATACGGCCATATCGTTTGTTTATGTATTCTGTGTACCGATCAACCTTATGTGACGTGATGTCATGTTCGTGATGGCAAACTTTGATTATCGCCGATGCAAACGCCGTCTAGATAAACACTGATTCAATGGGATATTGCTGCGGGAAATGTAAATGTAAATGTCTATATTAATGCACTTTGGAAACTTGTAGTAGGTTTCGATATTCTTATGGTGAATTTGAATTTTGGTAATATGAATTATGTTGATTTACACCACACTCAATAATTATTCAGTTATATGGTAGTGGCCAGGTTTAAATGATGGAGGAGAATAACATCACCAGAAATTTTCTTCTGGGTGGATGTTTGAATTTTAAACATATACAAAATATCTTAAAAATGCTAGCAAAAAAAAGGTTAAGTACATATATTTTCTGACTTTTGAAACTAAGAACTTATCGAGACTTTGTAAGTTAGGGAGGTGAACAACTCCATACTTCATACATGATATCTATCCATGAAACTGGATATCTCATGATTCCATAACACGATGGCGGATCCATAACCTTACGTTTTCACTACTCACCTTCCCTCTTTGGTGCAGGCAGTGTAAAGAGTGTATACGGAGTGATCGCTTCTTTGTCCCAAACATAGAGTCTATACAAAATGTCTCCATTTCTAAAAACCCATAAGCTTTACAGCGTAATCCCCCTTAGTATAATGATTACATGGTCAAGCTTGACTCAGGTTATTATCTCGGCCAACAGCCTCTCGCTATTTTAGATGGGATTGGCATACCAGTCGTCAACGTACTCTTTTAGACCGTTATGATCCAAAAAGAAGCGGGAAAAAAGAGGAATTGTTGCAAATCAACTGATAGTTCTAGACACCTGTTCGCATCCCAACTCTTACCGACTTTCGCGACCCAAAGTACTAATGATCTACTCATCTCTCTTCAAACCTCGAATCTGGAAAACACCAGCGCCTGATCTCGGAATAGATTCACTCCAAACTCCTAATCTGGAAAAAAGTAGCATTTAGCATTTGACCTCTCGTAAACTCATTTGACCTTTCATGCATCCGACCCCAATTAAACAAGGCTCTCACTGGCTCATTATCGAAGAGGACTATCCGGCCCTTCATTTGTCCACTTGGACTAGCGAGACGCCCTCGAGCTAAACGATTGACTCCTTCTACCAGCCGATATGGCATTGACCTCAAGATGGCGGCAATGTCACTTCCGGTAATACACAACTAAGCAATTACCTTACTTCCGGTTTGACGTCACGTCAACTCTATAGTACACCATTTGAATTTGACCAATCAGAGAAGCTAGGATTCTGACTACGTCATAGGAATACGTTACAATGCGCCCCTGACGGTAAAATTCAAATGGTGTGCTATGGAGCTGCCTATAACTACTAACAAATTAAAAAGGGACGCCACTAATTTTTCACTGGTAAATTCTGATTCTTGTATTGGGTTGACATAGCTTAAATTGAGGTAATTATATTATTTTTTTTTAATCAATTATGCATGTTTTTGTTATATATGCATGGTTATGTGAGCAAAGGTGTTTTCAGTACTGTTGAATTTGATATCTACCACGGGACTTCAATTTAAAACTCAGCCGCTAATTAAAACCTGCTGTGCACCAACTATTTCCACCGATGAACCTCTTCAAGGTATTGAATATCTAATATTATACCTTTATTATGTCATGTGTACATTGCATGACTGGATAAGGTTGGAATACTACAATGTACATAATTTAGATTGCCCTGAATGTCAACGTCATATTACTTATTTACAAAAATACGAATGCCCCATACAAGTCAATGGTTCCAAAAGATAAATTTTGTAGGTTGGAATTTATTTATTGTATGTTTTGCGAATGTTACATAGAACTTGATGTTATAAAGTTTTGATTCTAAATCAACCCACTTGAAAAATTGTAGTTAGTTTCGATATTCTCATGGTGAATTTGAATTTTTGCATTTTGAATTATATGTATATTGATTTACGTCACATTCATCACCTTTCCAGTTAAATGGTGGCGGTCAGTTTTAAATGGTGAACGAGAGAATCCGGTTACTATGTACCCGGGAAGAGACACCCGACTTTCCGATAGTAATCTGGCAAACTTCCGCACAAAAATCGAACCTTCGCTGACCAGAAGTGAGAAATTTTAGGGTTCAAACAGTAACGCTCTAACCACTCGGTCACAGAGGCCCCTTTTGAGGTTTCTTATTTCTTCATATGCAACTTCCTATTATATGAAATGGTACACTATTCCATTTACTGTACACATAATTGCATGTATTTTATATTGCACACACATTGCTGTCACACCAATTGACATTTCCCCCCTTTAATATTTCTTCATAGACAATTTACTTACTATAGACACAAATGGAAAATTAACAACTAAGCTATGCGACAGACGCGACGATTTCGGCTTTCCCCTTTGCAAATTTTAGTAATATCCCACAATCACAAACATATGGAGTTTATATTTCACAAATGATCCGTTATGACAGGGCGTGTTCAACATATGGACAGTTCGTATGCAGAGGTAAACTATTCACTGAAAATCACGTTTGATGTCAAGGTTCCGCAAATTGTACGGTCAGTATAATAGTATTGTTTGCGATTACTCTGTCTCACTAAGTGAAATGTAGAGTTGCCTGTTCCATGGCAGTTGTTGACCAATTGTGACGAGGATCGATTCCTCACGTATATATGTAACAGGGGCTGAACAAATGATGAAAGCCACTGCTGGGTTCGATATTATTTAATCTCCATATGGTATTTTATCCTACAAATTTAAAATAAAATAAAGTTACTTGACTGCATCCCTATTACATTCTCCCCCCGGTTCACAAAATGACGTCCTCGTCATTCTTAATCATTATTATTTTATTTAGACATGCTCTTGCTTCCAAGTCACAAGTTTTAGAAAGGTTTGTTTAATAGAAGGATCATTCATTAAACTGTCCTTGTTAATTAGTGATTTCAAGTATTCGGCTCTGGACATCCAGTCTGTGTTAATGTTTTTTATTTTAAAGTTTTCAGATGTGTACCAATCCGGGTTTTTTTTTTATTTCTTATCGATTTTCGAATATGTGGTGTAGGTTCTTTTTCGCATCGTGTTTCGTCTCTTTCGACGTTTATTTCCTCTGACGTCGCATTTTCAACATTTTTCTCATCTTTGTCGTCTGCAAAATCGTTAAGGGTATCTAAACAAGTCGCTTTACCATCTGGACTGTTCAGATCCTCTCCTGTTTGTTTCTGTACCGGTACGTCTCGTAAAACTGATTCGTTAGAGTGATTTCTAACATTATTGCCAGCTGGTCTAATGATGAGTAACTCTTCTTCATCTGAATCCTCAGGACCCACATCTGAGATATGATCGTCAGACTCTTTTGACGTCTCATTTCTAGAAACGATTGTTTCTGGTGTACAGGACATCTCCCTATCCTTTATCTCGTGTTTATCGGAAATTTTTCTTTTACTTGGTCGAGGCATAGGACGAGGCTTTTCCACCGGAGATGGTAACGAATTATCTATATGTTGGTCATGTTTGTAAGGCATAAGTAAATTTCGATGAAGTGTTCGAAGACGACCACTTCCATTCTCTTTGCGCACAGTAAATACTGGTATTTCGGGATTCGGTCTTGAAACTACATCGTACACATCTTGTTCCCATCTGTCAGCGATCTTATGCTTGCCATCATGTACTACAATCTTAACAAGGACTTTGTCACCAGGTTCTATTGCGGTCCCTCTCACTTTCAGGTCATAATTCTTTTGAATGTCTTGGGCCTTCTGGATATTCTTTTGTACTAAATCAAACGAGTTCTACAATTTATTTTGTAAATCCTCGATGTATTTATGGAATGGTTTGTCAGTAATTTCAGGTTTTCTTGTGCCAAAAACAACATCAACGGGTAATTGTGGGTCTCGTCCAAAAAGAAGTTGGTATGGAGAATATCCTGTTGTATGGTGTTTAGTACTGTTATAGGCATGAACAATGGGCCCAATATATGTCCTCCAATCAGCTTTTTGTTCTGGTTGAAGCGTCCCAAGCATTTCAATAAGAGTGCAATTAAACCGTTCGCAAATGCCATTCCCTATAGGGTGATAAGGCGTTGTCCTAGTCTTGTGAATATCAAGAAGCGTACAAAGTTCTCGTATAAGGCTACTTTCGAAGTTTGCTCCCTGATCAGAATGTATCTTGAATGGTATTCCATAATGAACTACAAAGTTGTTATAGAAAACTTGAGCTGTGGATTTTGCCGTCATATTTTTAGTTGGTACTGCAAGAGCATACTTAGTAAAGTGATCTGTTATCACAAGGACATATTCGTATCCACCTTTTGAGCGTTCAATGGAAAGGAAATCCATACATACTAACTCTAAGGGCTCTGATGTTACAATGTTTACTAATGAAGCCTTTACATTAGTCGGAGTTTTTCGTCTTTGACATCTATCGCAGGTACTCACATAGTTCTCTATGTCTCTTGTTACACCTGGCCAAAAGAATCTATCCTTGTTGTCCAAGTAAGTCATGGCAGAAATACAAAACATCATATATAAGATTGTTTGGGATTACAAGCTGATGTTTTACTTCTTGATCTTGTGTAACTTTTCTGTATAAAATATCGTCCTTAAGAAATAGTTTTTCGAAATTGTGAAGCATCACGGTATCAAAATAGGTCTTCTGTAACCTATTTTTAAACGGTTTTGTTTTGTTCAACACAGCTTCAATCCAAAAATGTAAATTAGAATCCTGTTTTTGAGCTTTCTTAACATCAATAGCAGTAATATCAGGTACTCTGAGGTGATGATCCATGTTCAAAGTTGAAATAGGTAAGGATTTTATAAGAGGATTCTGAATTGTTAGCGCAATACACACAGCTTTAATGGAATCATGTGGAACAAAACTCATATCATTTGTGATACTCGGATGACGTGACAATGCATCAGCGTCTGCATTTTTCTTTCCGGGTCTGTATTGCAGATCAAAGTCAAAAGCGGCAAGAGCGGCTACCCATCGATGTCCTGTAGCGTCGAGTTGAGCGGTTGTTAAAATATAGGTTAACGGGTTGTTATCTGTAGGGACGGTAAACTTGCTCCCATAAAGGTAGTCTTTAAATTTTTCTGTAACAGCCCATTTCAAAGCAAGAAACTCCATCTTATGAGCTGGGTAATTGCGTTCGCATTTGCTTAAGCCTCGACTTGCGTAAGATATCACTCTTTTTCGACCTGCTTGTTCCTGGCACAATACAGCACCTAATCCTTTTCCAGAGGCATCGGTGTGTACTTCGAATGGAAGTGTATAATCTGGATATGCTAATATTGGAGGAAAAGATAACTGTGACTTAAGTTCTTTGAAAGCCTGATCTTGTTCTTTCTTCCACGTAAATGGGTTTGTCTCATCTTTAATTTTCTTTCTTCGTTTCGTCGACTTCAATGTTGATGGCAGTAAGTCTGTCAGTGGTCTAGCTATCCTAGCAAAATTCTTGACAAATTTCCGATAATACCCAACGGAACCTAAAAATTGTATAATTTCTTCCTTGTTGGTCGGTACTGGCCAGTTGATAACTTTACTTATCTTATCTTCGTCTGATTCTATTCCGTTCTCGGATACAACATGTCCTACATATTTCACACGTTTCATGAAAAGTGAGCACTTTTTAGGGGTTAGTTTTAGACCAGACTGTCGAAGTTTCTCAAATACTCTTTTCAATCGTTCAAGGTGTTCCTCAAATGATGACCCCATAATGATTAGATCGTCTAGATAAATGCAACAAATATTTAGATGTAGACCTCCGAGGCATTCTTCCATGAGACGCTGGTACGTCGCTGGGGTGTTTGTCAAGCCAAACGGAAGACGATTATACTCATAAAATCCTAACAATCCGACTGTAAATGCAGTTCGTTTCTTATGTTCCTCTGCTATCTCCACTTGATGGTACCCTGCTTTCATATCTAATACGGAGAAGAACTTGTTTCCGGCTAAATTCTCAAGTATGTCTTCTATCCTAGGCAAAGCATAATTATCCTTAATAGTTCTTGCGTTTAATTGGCGGAAATCTATGCAACGTCTCAACTGTCCATTCTTTTTCCTGGCTAGAACTACATTGGATGAAAACGGTGAATGCGATTTTCTAATGATTTTGCCTTTGAGAAGTGTTTGTATATGATCACGTACTTCATTTATCATAGATGGTGGAATTTTACGATATCATTGTTTAAATGGTATTTCATTATTTAATTCTATGCGATGTTTCACACTAGGGTTGTGACCAATATCCAAATCTCCAGTTGATAAAATGTCAGTATATTCCCTGAGTAATTATTTGACTTGAACGTGTACAGTAGAGTTCATTTTCTGGTATTACAACTTTATCTATGACATCATGATGTGTTGTGACATAATCAGTCGGTAAGTATTCCAAACTCACAGGTTGGACCTCACATATAACATTTTTTGGATTAATGGTGACAGTCTTATTTGAAATATGGCTGACTATAACAGGTATATGTTCCTTTGTTGTACTGCTGTAGGTAATAGTGACAGGAGATAATTCTATATCAGTCGGGATTCTGCACTTTGTTGTAGGCTGTAAGATTGCACAAACTGGTTGGTGTGGTATGGCTCTATGCATAGCTCCTTGTATAATAAATTCTGAATTAAGAGGAATGGTAACTTTCTTGTTCTAAGTTGATTTGATGTATGCTAGCACATTCTGGTTCTGATGAAGTTCTCTCTGCCTAAGAGACAAACATCTAAAGACAAAATACCACGATGTCTTGGGTTTTGCTCTTTGCAGGAACTGAACTCCGTACATTTCTTTGGTAGTAGATAATAAAACATTCAAAATATTGGTACCAATCAGAACTGGTGTCTTCTGGTGATAATTAGTTGTAGGTACTATGAGAAAGAACGCTTCTATAGTTGTACTTGACGATGTAACCAAGGTACTGAAGCTCTAACCCGTCAGCACATTCAATAGAAAGTATATCATCTAACGGTTGAATGGGTAAGTTTGATAAATTTTCTACGTAGTATTTCTAGCTAATAGTTGAAATTGATGAACCTGTATCCAATAGTGCTGAAGTTTTCTTCTGGTTAACTATCACGACTGTCTCGTTTGTTGTTCCCACTAGCGTTGACGACTTCCTATTCCCGGATAATTTGGTTGATTTCATGACTCTAAGGTAAGCATCAGGAATATCGTCTACAAAATAATTACTGGAATGGTCCAATCTGGCTTTGCAATCTCTCTTAAGGTGACCTTCTCCGTAACATCTAAAACACACAGGAAGTGATTTACATACATCCTTTCGATCACTTGATTATATATCATTATTGGGACGATCCTGTAGGTCGCTAGAGTGTCCCACATCTGCAACCTATAGCAGTTTAAATCATTTTGAAAATGTCTGTAACCTCGATAGGAACCTTGACCTCGGTATGGTCGTCGAGACCTGTCGTTACCATTATGTGACATTCTACTACCATCTTGTTGTTGTTGTTGTTGTTGTTGTTGTTGTTGTTGTTGATAACCATATCCTGTTCCAGCACTATGTTGTCCTCGTCCTGTGGATGACTGTATTTGTCGACTTCGGCTTCTGTCTAAATATAAACCTCTGTTTTGATTTCTTTGATTATTGCCATCACTGTATCGTCTACCAAACTGTTCACTACTTGTATAATCTCTATAACCACTCATCTTGCCGCGATTTCCATTATACCGTTCGGGTACTCGGTTACCATATTTCTGTACAACATTTAACTCTGACTCTACTCTTTCAACTTTCATCGTTAAACCTTCAATCTTGTTCATAATATCATCAAGGGTTGTGACCGACTGCTGCCTATTAGTCTCTTTCTCGTGCTTCTGATTGGTTGTTGTTACCGTAGTTGTCATCTGTTGTTCTACAGCTCTTACATCTCTAAGCAGTTTATCAAAATCTTTAATCGTTTCATATTTATAACGAACTGCAGCCTGCAGTTGTTTATCTTTCAAACCAATAAAAAGCTTCGAACACAACATTTCTTCTCTGAAATTTGCTGACGCTCATATGCCACCTGAATAAGAGATTGAAGTCTCATGCATTATTCAGCTACAGTCTCGTTCTCTTCTTGTAACTGTCTGTGAAAATTCTCCATTACAGCTTCATTGTCAGATTCGTTCCCAAACACACCTTCGAGCTTCCGTATAATCGATGTTGGTGACGTATCAATTCCCAACGTTACCAATAGAGCACGGGCCTTCCCTCGCAGTGAATTGCGGAATGCGTGTAAAATCACCGGGACATGGTATGCACCTTCTCGTATTATACATCTTGCCTCATACCTCCATACATCGAATGTCACTTATTTTCACCTGAAAACATTGGTAAATGAGGTCTGCCTCCAAGTATTTATAAGTTAGCAGTGTGATTGTGTGTCAGTTCAGACTCAGGCAAAGGTGGTCTAGGTGGCGCTGCTTCGGTTGCTAAATCTTTAGGCTTTGGTGTTGAATGAAATGTTGGACCCTTCAATACACTATATTATTCTTTAGTTACGGGCTTATACTTTGTGTGTTTCTGTAAGAAATTTATCATCTTTGAAAGGGTATCTTCATCTACTATTGGCTTCTCAGTCTTTGCCTCAGTTTTCACCCATGTATTTTCCTTTTCACCATTAGTTGCCAAATTATATTTTGATATGTACATTGATTATTAATTTGTAATAAATGTATTAAACATACAATTCAACCGCAAATATCAATACAAATAAAAGCAATGCAAAAAGGCAAATGAAAATGCGAATGTAAAAACAACAATGCAATATATAATATATGAATGAAATTTTGAATGTAAACAAAGTTCATCAGATCCTGTACGGCTGACATCATAGAATAATGGATAGTGTCAGTTGTTCACATCAATGTTCAGTTTATCATTATCAGGCTATCATAGTTCTATATGAATGATGGAAAATTATATTCACAATCAATGTCTTTCAGATATACGCAATCTTCAGGTAATCGGTAAAATAACTTCGTGCATATTCAGTTATATAAGGAAATTGCAATGAATGTTACTTCTGAGTTATAATCATAAGACATTCGCAAATCTTCCAAATCTAAAACACAAACCCTGAACTGGAATCTGGACTCCTCTCTGGACTTTTCACGAAATCACGAATTTCATCGTAGATGTCAGTATCCTCAACAATCATAGAAGTAGGGTTAGGTATTCGACTGGCGAGAGAAGTCCCAACGTGGGCGCCAATGTAACAGGGGCTGAACAAAGGATGAAAGCCACTGCTTGGTTCGATATTACTTGATCTCCATATGGTATTTTATCCTACAAATACATATGATAGTATAAGATATATGTATGCAATAATCAAGCAATGCAAAATAAACATTATAAACATTTGATTCAATAGAGAACAGGAAAACTATAATTAATGTAACAATTAAAATAGATATTATAAATAAATAAATAACCTTAAATTATCAACATCATTATAGTAATCAAAAAAATAATTACAATAACAATATAATGATGTACTTTATGAAATGTTATTGACAATAAATTTGATTTTAATAATAATAATAATAATAATAATAATAATAATAATGATAATAATAATAATAATAATATAATTGCCATTTTTGATGTTAAATTTAATAATCTAATTGTAATATAGATAGCCCATATAGTGTCCTAATTGAGCTTCCATATATATATATATATATATATATATATATATATATATATATATATATATATATATATATATATATATATATATATATATATATATATATATATATATATGATAGAGTAACTAAACACAATATCATAAAAATGACCCAAATATCGTTAAACACATATCGAAATCAATAATTGATATCGGTATATTATTTAAACATAAATAAAAATCATTTATACCCATTTGAGAAATGGAACCTGCGGATCACACAATCTCTCGGCGTTGAAATTGTTTGACAATTATATATCTGTTAAAATAAAACAAAAGTCTAAAACTTTTGTTCTCTGTATGACATAATATAGGTGTACAGGTAGCTGAGTACAGTATAGCAACAGCTGATATTAAGTGTTTAAACAGAGTTACCAAACTTGGCTATTAAACGAATGTTCCTTACATTTTTATCGCATAGTATGTTTTAAACAGCTATTTCAATAAATAATGTTATATGAAAAAGTATTCATATTATGTATAATTTCAACACCATTAAATATCAATCTCTCAATACAATATTAAACACTCGAGATAGTCTAATTAAAATAACACGTTTAACCGGATTTATATGTAAGTATTCAAATATATGAATTATGCTACATCAAGTAATATAAAATAAATGTTATATAAACTTACATTCAGTGTTTCTGATACATATTCCTGCACTATAAGTTGATTTTCCAACATTCCAATTTACGTGAGTACATATTTCAACATGGCGTAATAATGAATGTGACTGAGGCTAAATTGAACAAACTGTAATGTGCGGGTAAGTCTTATAGACCAATAGAAAGCAAGTATAAAATATTACCCAATCAAAATAGTAATTCCCTATGACGATTTCAAAACAGGAAGTAAACTATCACGTGATTAGTAATTACTTAAACAAGTTTTTAGAATAGACACTAAAGAATATAAATGGGAGATAATTCACTAGCAATATATAACAGGAAATAAAAAATGAAATCTGTTGACATGTTTAGAATTAATTTGATATATAAAATAAAATAAAATTACTTGACTGCATCCCTACTACATATCATTTGGATTTGACGGTGGACTCACGGCCGGTGTGACCGGTCGACAGGTGATGCTTACTCCTCCATGGCACCGGATGCCACCTCTTGATTTCCAGGGGTCCTTGTTTGCCATATTTCACTAGATTTAAATAATACATATTCTTTAAAGTAAAAACTGGAATTAAACTGCCTAAGTCATATTGTAATATGTCCCGAATAATTACAAAACACTTACAAATTACTTTAATAAAAATTCACGGGCATAAAATATGTGCTAAGTGGAGTTTATGTATGATCAATGGCATATAATTTAACGAGAGGTCCATAGGGCTTTAACATACACGTAAGTGAATTATACGATTTTGCTACTAATATATCAAATGATTTGTGAAAATGTAACCTGTGTTTGATGTTTTCTAAATGGTTCAACGACTACATAATTAAGCATCCGGCATCTAGATTCCTTCGATGAAACGTAATAAGGTATATCATTTACATATATTTACATTTATAAGACTGCTGGATTTAAAGTATGAAGTCTCTTTAAAACACAAGTAACGATGTAGAAAACACCAGAAAGAGTAACTGCAACAATTGAAGACGTTTCTGCCACTTCCAGAGCTTCCGCGGAAATAATGGTGTATGTGCACCAAAATAATTTTATATAAATATACCATATAAAACTAATAACAAATTTAAGGATACATGCCAAAACCTGCCATAAGGAATTCCGAAATATCCCACTAACATTATTCGTTTGTAATTGAGACAGAAAACTTCAATATGTGGATTTTTCGTGTCGTTACTGTCTGCGTGTTTATTTTTACTGTTCACGAGAGTGTTGCCTTACAGAATAGAGATCAGTACTTTAATCGTGCGTTAGAAATAGACAATGTTATTGCACTGGACAATCCGGTGATTACAATCAATTCTATTGGTAAATTTCAATGCGCTTCTATGTGTGACAAGAACATAGCATATGAGTCATTTGG